>OU795039.1:80907255-81507255 GCA_917208275.1 Patella pellucida | reverse complement strand
ATAATTGCCCTTGATCATTTTTAAAAATTCTGTGGACCTTCTAGTGGCTAAAGTTATTATCTGATTGATTTGAAATGTAAACACAGTGCTTATGTTCATCAATTGATTTACAAATTTTTACTTAAACAGGGTATTCATCTGATTGCCAGTTCATGTTTTGTATAATAATTATTAGCTTTAGGAAGAACTAGAAGCCAATCAGATTTTAATAATTACTTCATTGGTTGCTAGTCTTGATAGTTTTTAATTTGTTGTAGGGTTTTCATTTTTACCTACAAAAAAATTAATATGTGGCAACTTTTGTGACATACTCAGACGACATAGTTTATGTGGGCATGTTTCATTGTCTGGCAACTAACTAGTCTTTTTTCTTGTACAAAAGTAAACAATTTATTGGTATGTCCATTAATCTTTTTCTGATTATTGATGATAATTTGATTCATTATGAGTTTTTATTATTATTACTACACATGTTTATGGACACTATTGGGTACACTCAGCTTTTTGTCCCAATTACTGTTTATGTCAGACCTTTATTGCTAAAATATTTGCCCCATTACTGGTATATGAAAACAGATTTGGGGTACCTGAGGTTGTAGGCTGCTGTCCAGTGGTATTACTCTTTGTTCCTTCTTAAATCATTATTGAAATCATTGCAAAGATAATAAATGGTAGAAATTCACTCTCCCCATGAGGTATTGATTTATCAGCCATAGATGTGTATGCATAAAAGAAGACTTTTTATCCATATGATATGATGTTGTTTCATTATTAAATTTGTTAATAAAGTTTCGTTCATTTCAATTTAAAGTTGTTTTTGCTCTTTACTTAGATCAGTGGTGTTTAGAAAAATAGAAACACTGTAAGCATGCATATGTACCAAGTAAAGTGTTAATGTACACCAGAGCAAGTGGCAGCTCAGTTGCCACCCACATAAGTAATATTATACCCCAGAGCTGTGTTTCCATTACACTTTATTTAGTGTTCAGTTACTCTCTGCGGAAGATAAAATGTACATACACACTTATACTTTCAGAGGACAAATTAAACTGAAAACAGTGTTTAATTACACTCTAGAAGATGTAATTGTACCCAAAATAGTGTTTAATTCCGCTTTCAACAGGTATAGCTTAAGCCTTTATAAGTAATTAACAGTACTTTCAAAAGATGTAGCTTCATCATATATTGTGTTTAGTTGCACTTTCAGGAGATACAGCTTAACCCTATACAAGGTGTTTTATTACACTTTCAGAAGATGCAATTATATCCTAAAAAGGGTTGAATTACTCTTTCAGAAGATATATCTATATCTTAAAGTAGTGTTGAATTACACTTTCAGAAGATATATCTATATCTTAAGCAGTGTTGAATTACACTTTCAGAAGATATATCTATATCTTAAGTAGTGTTGAATTACGCTTTCAGAAGGTATACCTATATACCCTAGATGGTGTTTATTTACACCTCGAGAGGATATGTCGATACCCTAAATAGTGTTTAATTATATTTTTAAAAGAACATTTTACACTTTAGTTAGATGTAATTTCACGGTATGAAGAGGGCATTTACACTTTTAGACGAATTCCCACATCCTCAAATAAGTGTAATTAATTACACCCAATGGAGTGCTTATATACGCTATTACAAGTGGCAGCTCAGTTGCCACTCGTACAGGTTTAAAGTAACACTATTGTTTTAACTGTGTATGCTTAGGGGGGCAACTGTGTCCGGGTAGTGGAACTACGGACTAAACGCTGTTTCCGGGTAGGCCCCAAACATACACAGCTTAGTTTGATATATCTAAAACGTTAACGGTAAATGTAAATACAAACAAGAGGTCAGATTAAGCCACTGCCGGGTCAATAGTTATCAATGATCCCTGATTTTATAAACAAATACCGTAGCATATGTTACTCTATCTTGTGGGTTAATACTGTATAACTATGACGTAGAAGGGAAATTCCCCGCCAACAAATACTCCATTAATAATAACAACTGTTTACTCGCCCCGGGTAATATTTATTATGGTGATTGTCATATTGAGTACACTAATCCATGAGATTATATTAGATTATTGGAATTATATCTAGATTTATTATTAGACCATTTATCGAAATGGGTTTGTATACTGTGCTTACATTGGTATCAACTTTAACAAAAGCGTTAATGTTCTAAAGTTCACAACGAATACAAATATGATAGAAATGGAAAACTAATGTATTTGTCTTTGCAGTTTTCTTTACGCGGAATATAATATTTTTTAAAAAATGTTCACGGTGTAATTTATTCATTTTATTTAATATGTAAAATACTAACATTACCCCAAATACTAACATAACTCAAACTACTAACATAACTCGAAATACTAGCATTACTAAAAAATACTAACATTACTCAAAATACTAGCATTACTCGAAATACTAACATTACCCAAACTACTAACATTACTTGAAATACTAGCATTACTCAAAAATACTAACATTACTTGAAATACTAACATTACTTGAAATACTAGCATTACTCAAAATATTAACATTACCCAAAATACTAACATTACTCGAGATATTGACATTACTCAAAATACTAACATTACTTGAAATACTAGCATTACTCAAAACATTAACATTACCCAAAATACTAACATTACTCGAAATACTAACATTGCTTGAAATACTAGCATTACTCGAAATACTAACATTACCCAAAATATTAACATTACTCGAAATACTAACATTACCCAAAATACTAACATTACTCGAAATACTAGCATTACTCAAAATAATAGCATTGCCCATAATACTAACATTACTCGAAATACTAGCATTACCCAAAATACTAACATTACCCAAAATACTAACATTACTCGAAATACTAGCATTACTCAAATACTAACATTAATCACACTACTGATATCACTCAAAATACTGACATTAATCAAAATTCTACAATTTGTGACCGTGAGGTCCGTCAGATATTACAAGAGTCTGGAATGGTTCTTCAAATATGTAATCCTGGAAACTTATAATAATTATCTACATACACTTTACAGGAATGTGGATAACCGACAATTACCTAATGCTACTAAGTCGGATAGACCTACAAGACTAACGTATCAAGTACAAAGTACAATCACAGATTTATATGGAATTACTTCTAATCAGTTGGCTAGATAAAGTGTTGACATAAATAAGCATTGATGTAAAAATGTACAATATTAGAAATAAAACAACGGTAAATAAAAGAAATAATAGATTAATCATACCATTGGCATGTTCACTAGACAGGCCGTATTGACAGTTACTTTCTTTCTATAACAGTTTTATACATAACAAGGGATTATAATAAATTAACATGTCATTAGAATTACGTAACATTTCACCCTTGGCTATACTCACCTTTCAATAGCATACACGCACAATGTTTTGAAAAATAGAATAATTATTGTCCTATGAGTTTACTTGTATACATAATTCAATTTGATGACTTTCCTTTAAAAATTAGAGTATCATCTGAAATATTCTAGATTTAAATTCTAACATAGAACTACTATAATTAGCACGGTTATGTATTTATGGTTTATTCCCATAACGCCGACTCACCGAGTTTTAGGGGGAAAATTTTGGTCGGTGTTAAGGGGTCGACTGGCCAAGAACAATTGACCTAAGCTGGGGGATAAAACTAATTAAGCCGATAATTTTGGGAGCATTTATTTTTTAAAAATTTATAACAACCTTTAAGACATAACATTACAAATAATTTAATTTTTTCACGCATTAAATGTCCAACATAGTCAAAAAAAAAAACAAATTCAATCCTCCTTCTTCATATCTATGTTTTGCATATTCGATCTTTCTGTTGATTTCTGTGTATATTTTCTATTTAGGTGGTTGTCGCTGGCCACTCGAATACTGCAACACCTGAATCTCGGTCGTCTTTTGCTCTTCTTTCAAAAATGCCATCACTTAAAAAATATTCGGATGAGCTTTTCCAATTAATTTTTTTAGACGCCCTCTACAGAATTGTTGGTCATTCGCGTGGTTTAGTTGTGGTTCCATTGTACTTGAGTAAATTGACCGTCTAACCATTGGGTAACCATATAGTCGGCCAGTTGTTGAAATTTCTCATTATCTGGTACCTCGGCCATTATTTGGATCAATGCGTCATCAATCTGCAAATAAAAGGAAGATACATATTAATTATCTATATTTACAATATAGCTATATTTACCCAGCAACAGATAGGTAACTGCCACCTCTTGCTGTAGGAAGAAACTTAGAGTGTAACTGTGCATTAGCCATCGTACAAAGAAATGTATATGAAATGTCTTGGGATTGTTTACGTATTTATACTTATTTTGAGAAATAATCACAATGAACTGAATTTCGATCACTTGTCAGCTTCTTGTTGAACTGTCGTATATTTATAACTGCCAGATCTGTATCGCTTCTCCCATAATGTACCTTAATTATTTAATCAAAATAGCAACGGTAGATAATCCTTCGGCTTGTATATGTAATCAAATTAAAAAATGGCAACCAAAACATTACAATGCAAATTATAAGTGTCAATGATTGGTTAAGACAAATTTTCAATTCATCGTATCAACAATGGGTGCCCCGCACAGTTGGTATGTCCCTGGCCCCCACAAGGTTAATCCGGCCCTGAGGCTTATGGCTACATAATAATTAAATAAGATATATGAGTATGAAAATAATGTTAACCAAGTTACCGAAAAGTGTCTGGAAAATAAAGACTGCCAATAAAAATTTGTTTCGGTTATTTTCCGGATGCAAATAGTTCTGCGTATTTAGAGCTAGCAAATATGTATTTCCTATAGTAAAGAGAAGGGCGTAAATCAAAGTTGTAACCACTAAATAAAAGTAAATCCCAAAAGGTTGTAATGGGTTTACCTTGAAAGTTAGAAATGAAACGAAGCTATTACAACTGGCTCTGTATCGAAACCACCGAAATCGCCAAAATGAAAAAATAAATCACGGAGTGCAATCGAAATTTTTCCTCGAGTTCGCTATTAAATAAACACGAAAGTCGATGCGCGTTATCAGTGTATTTTCACTTGGCTTTATAATACCTCATGGAAAACGATTTGTTACCTATATTTGCTGCGGCCTCCACATTCACGTGCCCGGGACTAAATATCGCTCATAAAAGCTGTTTTGATCCAAATGACAACATTGTCTGTGATATCACTTAAGTGGAAGCAGACGTTAAACACCAAAAGAAGAAGAAGTGACAACACGCTGTTATAACAGATTATACAGTACAGATATTCGACGGTGTGGGTCACTCTAACTTTGGTAAACTTTAAGTACACTAAACCCTGCAGGGAAGATGAAAAGCCTTTTGTTGCAATTGACGGACTGTATTTTGACCTGACTGTACTAGTTTGTTAAGAGTTATTGTCGGCAGTTTGGGAATACGCTAATACCCATAGAATACAGCAGAACTTCAAATATCCATATCTTTGGTAATGCTACTTTTGATTTTGCATTGTATTCATCGGGTTGACATGTTAATCAAGCGATTCTTTCCTTTTTGGCGAATTGTGACAGTCAAGGGTACTTTTACGTCTACTCTTACGTCAATACCGATTAAAATAACCGATTTAATGTCATGACTCAATAGCACCCAAAGTCTTACACGTGGGCACGGATTCAAATAACCGACTTATGTCATAGCTGATACAGGTTTATTAAAGTAGCTAATGCTGCGTTCACACAGGCCTTTAATACGTATCCCAAAGCGCATTGAAGCTAAATACGCTTCAGGTGTTCACACTAGGAACCCGCTAATGCGCATGGAAACCGTATTAACAAATACGGTTCTTAATGCGTATTCCATCCCGCTTTAACTAATTCGATTGATTACAACGCTTTGTCACCGCAGTGTGAACAGCTTAATACGCATTAAACTGGAATCCTGCGTTACGCATGCGCATGATTGTATAAACGGTAAACATTGGCGCTGGGTGATATATATGTTTATATTTTGAAAAACACCGAAACCCTTTGAATTTGATTTGTTTTCAAAGACCATCTCACTGACAATCAAACATATTCATTTTATCAATCTATTTAATACAATATGTGCTTATCAATGTTCACAATCAATGTTCACAATTCAATATGTTAAAATTTCTTGAATCCATGGAACATAAGATTAATTTACAACAGTATTTAAAAGGAAATTGTATTTACTGCTGTAAATTAACATTTTATCAAAACAAATCTCAACTTGTTTTATTTGGGCTATTTTCTCAAATAGCAAACATTCTATGTTTAAATCGCGTCCGATAGATGCCGTGGCGTTATTACGCATTGAGTGTGAACGCTCCAGAGCCGGATCAGCAAGTGAATTTGAAGCGAATTAACGCAATGTGAACGGGTCATTTTTAAATCGCATTAACGAAACCGTATTCCGGAGTACATATTCCGGAATACGGATCAGAACCGTGCTCAGTGTGGACGTGGCAACAGTCTCTAACTTAATATCATCCAAAGTCTTACACGTTGAAAACACGAATTTTTTGTCAATTCAAATCATCATTGATGTTGTGAAAATTACCGGAAAAAGGCCGGGCTCTGATATCCAATATTTGAGAAACAATAAACATTCTATCATTGGTACACGAATCGTGCGTTTCAGCGTCAAGTGACCAGAAAAAACGAGCCTAGACACATTCCACAACTCATGTCAAACGGTAACGCCATATCCAGAGCATTATATATAGGCTCTGGCGATATCTTACCTGGTGGGCATGCGCGGTAGACTGGAATAACCAGACGCTAGAAATTGAAATTCGGAAATAACTGTTTAGAAATTACAGTAAAAACAGGAACGATAGAATGTAAACCAGTGTATATACAATCAGATTACATTATTATAGGCGTTGCGACCCATTAGGGTCAATTTCCAGGCCCTATATATTAGGGATTTAGCTCCTTTAAGTTGTTTTGGTCTATGGATATTGTTTATGAAACCAGAATGTCAGTATTGATATATTATTTAACTTTATGTACTCGAGGTATAATTTATGATTTGATAGACACCATTGTTCGATATGTTACATCTGTTAATGACATCTTGTTTATTCGTAGCAAATTTTAAAACGTATAAAACAGGTACCCTGGTGTCGATTAACACATCACCACAGACTGGTTCAGATTATTTGCCGCCCGTTCACGTTCAGGTAAGCATGGACTTTTATACTTTAAAAGATATAAGGTGGCTATGCTGTTGCACCGACTGGGCTATGTAGGTTCAGAAAGGATGAAGAAATGGGGTTTAACTAGGTAATAGAAATCTCCAAGAAGTTACCCGTCTTCAGTAGCACAGTCAGAACTGAACAGTAGGACGTTAAACGTCATGCATTTTATTTAGCTATCAGTGTCATACTGTGTATACGTATTTGTTGTTATAGCTACCACTGGATCCGTTTGCGTATATATTGTAAATGTATTTTCTTTATAAATAAAAACTCACTGTTAAGACTTTTAAATATAGCCAGTCAAATATGACGCAGAATTGTAGTTAACCTAACATATTCCACGCTGTAAATCTCGCATTTTGATAGGGGGAGCAATAAGGCCCAGTTTATACACAGTGCGAACCCGAACGCGTCCATCGCGAACCCGACGGCGAACGCGACTTTTGAGCAGTTTTGCCGTTCAAATAGGGCGCGAACCCGAACGCGTCCATCGCGAACCCGACGGCGAACGCGACTTTTGAACAGTTTTGCCGATCAATAGGGCGCGAACCCGAACGCGGAAAACCGTCGACGGCTTTCGTGATGGCTTGTCTTTTTCTAGCTGTGAGAGATAAATTTTGTCATTTGCTATCATGTCGCAGGTTGAATCAGACCAGATTTTGGCACTGTATTTGTACATAAAACACCGAAGGAAGAGAAAGGGCAAATATCGATGCATGAAATTTTACAGAGAAGAAGCAAGTTTGGAGAGTTTCATCACCTCGTAGACGAATTATATTTTCATTCGATTTTTGTCAAATTGATTTCTATAGGACTCGTTTTTTGGCAATATCTTTATTATAATCTCTGTTGCTTTGTCATATAGAATCGCATTCTTTTCGATTTCAATGACCATTTCTTCTGTCTTGTCCATTGTGCTTTTACAAGTAGACTGTGAATATTGCACACTAGTGGGGTCAGACCTAGCGGTTTCTTTTCGTGGAAATGATGTCATGGGAAGTGCCCGCTGATTGATACATTGGTAAAAAGTTCGCACGAACTTCTGAAAATTTCGTTCGGGAGGCAATCAAGGCGGTTGTTCGCGCGAACCAATATTTGTTCGGGTTCGGGTTCGCGTTCAGTGTGAACGGGTCCTCTAAAAGTAACCAAAGCATTCCAGGACGAAAAGCCGCGTTCGCGTTCGGGTTCGGGTTCGCGCTGTGGAGAGAGAGAGAGAGAGGGGGTGGGGTTTAACACCCACTCGTATCGGTTTAGCTGAGGGAGGAAACCGCAAAAAGCGGAGAAAACTCACGAGGTTGGATTGGCGACTTTACTCTTTGTCGCGTACATCCGGGGAATTGAAACCACGCCAGTTGACTCAATACCATACCATATGAGACAATGCGCTAAGCATTCTGCCCCCCATCTTCCTGAAGCAAGGCCGCCAGTTTAACAACATCTCATAAGCTGTATGTAGTTAAGGCGAGATCAAGCCTTATATTGAAGTTGTCTGCCCCCTTCCCCCCCAACTCCTTTGTAATTTTGTGTATTGTCGTTATAGGTTATTATCTTGCCTCACAATGAAATCTGCAATACTAGTTTGTTGTGTTCTGGTATTGACGTTCCACGGTCAATCAGAAGCTACGTTGTGTGCGAAGTGCAGCCCGAATGTGAAGTGTAAACAATTGCCGAAAAATTGCGAAGCTGGTAGAGAATTATGTGGGTGTTGTGCCGTTTGTAGACCGAAAAAAGGAGACAAATGTACTACAGACTCTGCACCGTGAGATATTTCGTTAATGTATTCTTTTATTATTTTATTTAATTTTGGGGGTTTTTTTTGGAAGGGGGGGGGGTGAAGTTGACGACTTTTTAAATTACAAAAAATATATAGCTGCCATTGTACAATGTGACATTCAGTTGACAGAGACTACCATAATGTTATTTTTTAAAGTTGTGAAGACCAATCAAAATTAAAATGGACCAACCCTACAATTTATACGAAAAGTAATTGTTAACACCCATCAATTAATTACATATTTATATTCTTAACAATTACGTCATTCTGTCCAGCCATCGCTACCATCTTTGAATTGTGACGTCATATCAATCGTATTTGAATGCAAAGAGTGGGCATACGATTTCATCACTGTTCTTACTATTTTTATTATAGTCATAGTATCAAATCTATTGATCACAGTTCGCAACCATCGACAGACAAATCATTTGCTTATCTCTGGGCAGTCTAAGATAAAAAATATCCAACAACATTAAAGTTATAGTATTTTAATGTGTGACGACCTCAATAGAGGCATATATATATATCAATAACCCCTTATATTTATCAGACTTCCTGGGTCCGATCTCTCGAAATCGTAATTAAAGATAAAAAAGGATTTTATCTTAGTTAAAATTTCGTGAAACAGGCCCCTGGACCTATAGACAGTCTGGGTCCGACCTCTCCAGTAATGTTATGTAATGGTATCAACATGTATCATTCTTTTTTTTAGATGTGAATCTAACTTGATTTGTACTGATAAAAAAGGCAACAAGGTTTCTAATTATAATCTTGTTCCTGTTAGATGTGATAACTACACGTGTAATCTTAAGGCTGTTACCAAAGGAACCTGCAGTAAACGACTGTAATTTTATTGTCAAACCCGCCTAAAAATGCTTTAAAATAAACGAAATTAACAGAAATTTGATTTCTCTTTCTGCTATTGTTCATCGACTGCGTTGAAAGACGATGTTATATTATTAGAACGGAATGAATGAATGGAATGGGGTATAACGTCCTACTATGCTCCTAACCTGGGCTAATTGAAGACGGGCATACGCCATACAGTGTGCTATGAGGGAAATTTTGCCCGGCAGCAGCGCTACGGCCTACTCTTATATCGAATTCCAACTGCCAAGGGATCTTTTACGTGCACTCCAATGTGTACACGGGACCTCGGTTTTTCGTCCCATCCGAACGACTAGGCCGGCCTTCTGCATCACTGACAAGGAGAAATCACGCCGGAAAATCGAGATGAACGTTCTCGGACAATGCAGGGATCGAACACCCGACCTACAGGCTAGCGTACCAGCGCCTTATCCAGGTACTATAAAAAGTGTAAACACTGCCAATGACAAATTACCAACTAAAGCTGCACAGTTAAAGACTGTCTAAATTTTTGAATGACATGCAATCTGTTTTCGAATTGTGGATCAACATACCAATTTACTGCATCGCTTGCCCAATATCCTATAAATTCCCCAATTTGGAAATGACCGAGCTGTTCCCGGTAAACCTAATCTATACAACCTTATTCAAATAAACTGTCTGAAGGCGTTGCAAGAACCTTCACGTAAAGAATGCGGTCTAAAACTTTGTTTGCTAAACGCTCGTTCTGTGCGGAATACATTCATTGAATTGAACGAATTTATTTGTTAAAATGAATTTGATCTATTCGCAGTAACCGAAACATGGTTCAGTGGTGATAGCGAAGGCCCTGTGATATCTTCCCTGATACCTAATGGTTATTCAATACTTCACAAAACAAGATCAACAGGAAGAGGTGGTGATGTAGCACTAATCTTTAAAACCGTCCTTAAAGTGCAGAGACAACGAGATTAAGTGTCCATGCGTTGATGTTAAACAAACATCCAAAATATTATAACTGTCTTGCTTCCCGTCGACATTTATATTAAAACACCCTACTCTTCTACTCCGACTGGGCTAATGCAGACCAAACCGCGGAGCTACGGCCTACTCTTATTTTAAATTCAAAATGCCAAGGGTTCTTTTCCATGCACGTCAATGTGTACACCAGACCTCGGCGTTTTCGTCCTACACTACTGACTATTGCGAACCATGCCGAGAAACACCGATGAAATTCCTAGGCCAAGAGGGAAAGCGTCTTACTCACAAAACCCCCGCGGCCCCTTTTTATTGGTACAGAACAGTAGGACGTTTAACCCTTATTTAGTTCCTAGCGATGATATCAAAATTCTACATAATTCAACAGATTAATGAATGTTAATTTTTTAAAATTACCATGGCGTCAGTTGGACACGACTAGAAATCAATAACAGAAAACATTCACCATTTGAGCGATAAATAACATGCCAACACTCGTCAATAAAGTAAAATATATTTGTTTTTATGTTTTGGTGTAAATGCAATATAATACTGGTAGTGGTGTAACTAATCCAAAACACCCCACAATTACACCTATGCAGGTGTTAAGTAGTCATGAATATCGGTTACACTTGTTAGGTGTAGTTCTTTTAGTTGGTTACCCCTGGTAAGGTATTACATTTAAAAAACGCTCGCTGTGGTGTAAAGTTTACACTTAATTAACAATGGTTATAGTTTTTAATTACACACATTTTTAACAGTGTAGTTTCTACCTGAATTTTATAAGGTTCTACACTAGTTGGGTGTTATCGGTTTACACCACTAAAAGCTAGGAGTTACCCCGAATTGGTGTAAACTACCTTATTATTTTTAACTGTGTACCTGTTTGTTTCTCCCGCCACTTGTCCGGGATCAGTTATGGTGCCTATTCCTTCGGATGGGGCGAACAACTGAAAGTCAGGCGTGTACATGATGGCATAGACGTAACAAAAAAATCCCTGAACAGTTGAAATGTGATAAGGAGGCCGTAGAGCCTCTGTCTGAGCCAAATGTTACTTATAGCAACAGTAAGACGTTAAAATTCAATTCATTTTATTTCACTTGACATATCCTGATTATAGAAGTTACTAATTCCCATCAGATCTTATAATATACGGGGGATCACGGTGGCTAAGTGGATAAGGCTCTCGAGACTGATAGATGCACCCCCTACTTTTTAAATCTTGAGAAAAGGAATCAAGAAAAAAATTATATCTATTCTATATATGATAAAGATAAAAACATACTTACCGATCAATGTGATGTACTCCACACTTGCACCAATTTCTATAAAGAGCTCTATACTGCTGAACCTGAAATAGAAAATTTTAATTACGAATCAAATGTATTCAACTGCACAAAAAATACACTTACTAAAGAATCTGCTACTATTTGTGAGGGTAAAATTACATCACAAGAAGTGAACGAGGGCCTCAACGGCATGAAGAAACGAAAGTCCCCGGAATCCGATGGACTCACCGTAGAGTTCTGTGTACACTTCTGGGATATAGTTAGACCCATTTATTTGTATATATTAGAAACTGTTTTTGACGAGGGTTGCCTCAGTAGGTCTATGAAGAACGGTGTAATCAGTATATTTTACAAAAACAAAGGTGACAAAGCTGACTTAAAAAATTATCGCCCTATTAGTCTGCTTAATGTAGATTACAAGATTTAGGCTCGAGTTTTGGCTTTACGACTCAAAAAAGTCCTACCGGAGATAATCTCTCTGGAACAAACTGGAATTACTGGACGCGATATTTCCCATAATATCTCATCTATTCGAGACGTAATTGATTACACCGATATTGAAAATATTCCATGTTATGTTATGAAATTAGACGCCCTTAAGGCCTTTGATAGAATTCAGTTCAATTATATGTTTAAAGTCATTGAAAAGCTAGGTTTTCGGAATAGCTTCCTTAGACATATCAAGATCCTTTATACTGAAATACGAAGCTGCGTCAAAATTAACGGACACCTTTCTTCTTATTTCACCCTAACGAGAGGAACCCGCCAGGGGTGCCCAATTTCCTGCTCCCTATACTATCTATCAGCTCAGATATTCTGAACTCAAAACCAGACGTGCATGGAATTACCATACCCAGATCTCCCAGCCCGTCCTTACTTTATCAACATGCGGATGACTGTACTCTAACTTTGGCAGATTTTGATTCAGACTCTAAAACCTTTAACCACTTTGAAGGTTATTGTAAGGCATCGGGGCCCGATTCAACACTGAGAAATCAGAAGTCTTGCCCGCAGGATCCGCCAGATATACATTCCCTTTACTGTCTACTAATGTCCGCATTGTGTCTGATACCATTGAAATCCTTGGAATATTCTTAGGACCAAATAAAATCCAATGTGCAGAATACAACTGGGCTAACAAGGTAAAATCCATTAAGATTTTGCTAGATATATGGTCTCAAAGAAACCTTTCTATTATTGGAAAATCTGTAATCATTAACACGCTATGTATGTCAAAACTGTGGTATACTCTACGAGTGGTAAATATACCTGAAAATAATGTTGAAAAGATAGATAAATCTATTAAATCGTTTCTGTGGTCAAACAAACCTCCTTTAATCAAATCTACAACGTCCGTCGGGCACCACTCGCAAGGCGGCCTGAATATCCCAGATATTGTAATAACAAATGGCTTTTAGACTGTCCTACCTTAAGATGTTTTGCAACAAACCTGTGTCTGCAATTTGGAAGTATCTAATGGCACACTTTCTCAAAATGTACCTTAATATGAATTTGACTATAGAAGCTTTCTCCATGATTTATGTGCCTCAAGGGTCCCCTAGAATACCAGAATTTTATAAGGTGCTACTGAAATCCTGGAATACAATCAACCCAAATCGATATGTACCTAAATTATACTCGGAAATAAGTAGCCAGCCTTTATTCTATAATCCACTTATTGTATATAACAATAAGGTTTTATCATATGAATTGTTTATTCAGCATAATATTACCAAAGTCTGTGATATCATATACTGTGCTTTTACTGGTATACTCCCGACTAGGCATATTCTAGATCTTTTTTACTGTCAGTACGACTTCGAAGATACAAGTGAAAACGATGATGATCAAGTCAAGAATATGTTTAAGACAATATGTGCTTCCCTGTCAAAAGAATGGCTTCATATTTTAAACAGCCAATCTGGTTTTACCGACAATGAAAATGATTTATATTTAATTCATAACGACAAACCAATGTTAATATCTAACGGCTCATCCCGTTTTTTCTATAGATCTCTAATTAATATCATATTTAAAGAGCACACTTCAGTAGAATTCTGGAGGAACTTTAATTTTCACGTTAAATGGTCAAATGTGTGGCAAAATGTCTTTAACCGCTATAAAAGTGCTGAATGTATTCTAAATATATTCTGGGATGTCCAGAACTGTGAGAATTTTACGAACAGATCCGCCTGTTCCTGATAGATTTCTACCCGTATGAATTTACACAGGAACAATTGAATACGTGGACTGTATTTGGAATCCCAGTACTTAAAGGTAGTAAAACTAATACGTTTCTAAACATATGTTTCTCCTTTATACGCTTAGCAATTATTAAAAGAAGATTAATGTATATTAACCATAATAGAAAGATAGACATTTTTAAATTATTTAAGAGAATGTTCGAAAAACATCTTAATTATATGTATTTCAAACTAAAAGATGACAGATTTAAAAACTCTATACTTTCACCTCCTTATATTACTATTGAAGGTTCAAATGTCAAATTATGTATAGATATATAGTCACTTTTCTAGTTAATAACACAGTGGCGTAGGGATTTATTTCTACCAGAACCTCTATGTTTCGTTTTCGACAGTAGGGGGTAATGCATTAAAGTAATACCATTTTTAGTATAAGTATTCCTCCACAGGAAATAGCAAAAGAAGAATCTTTCTAAACTAAGATCCTTCGATTTTGGATGACTTTCCTGAGCGTAATAGCCTTTAGTTGACAAAATTTTTTTTTTATTTTCTACCTTTTTAATCTAGTTTAGATGTATATACTAAATCTCTTAATTGTAAATAAGCACAAATTTGAAATGTTTTAAAGAAACGCACAAAAGACCAAAAACAAGTTTTTACATTGTAAATAGCTAACTGATTAATGATTAATTGCGATTATATTCGAAATGAACATGTAATGTATTAATATACGAACGTCTAGGCAGCTGTCCTTGTCAGGCCCCCCTTCTGCATAACTGACAAGGGGAAATCACGCCGGAAAATCGAGATATACTTTCTCGGCCAATGCAGGGATCGAACACAAGACCTCCAGGCTAGCGAACCAGCGCCCTTTTTTTTCATAGTAGTATTTATTCACAGAAATACATTAATACATTACCTCTTCCAGCTTTTTATTGCATTTACACCAACGGGTGTAATTATTTTAGGGAAACATTCCTTCGAAAAAGGTGCCAATTTTACACTGTATCTATCGTTACAAAAGTTTTTGTTTGTTAACTATAGCGTTAAATGCCCTAGTAACATAACTATAACTCATTTTAGAGTGTTTTCTGATAACGAGTAAAGTAAAGGTGGTTTTAGCTTGTATTCACCTTAAGACGTGTAAACATTCCAAAATATTACCAAGTACAATATATTAATTAAGGATTTTTAATTCAGTTGAGGTGCCCAAATGAATGAATGAAATGGGGTTTAACGTCCTACTGTTATGCAGGTGCCCAAATGAATAAACCACATTATTAAGCTTAGTTGTAAGGATATGCGTATTGATTTTTTTCCCATGATTTATATTCATTATAAATTGATACAGATTGTTTATTTGCCCAACAGCAGTTGAATTAGAATCAGTCTGGTGGGTATCTATCAATTCAATGTCGTTGTAAAAATGAAGCGAAGTAGCCAACGGTCTATATGTAATCTGGGTCGGGCTAAACGCCCTATACTAATTATCATAGTGACCGCTAGCCAATTTCAAGTTTTCTGAACTAAGAAGTCGTTGGCTTGAATTAAAATATCCAACCAAACAAATTAAATCCGTTTTTGTGTAATAATTTATATTTACAAAACATCCTTGAGGTGTAATGCTTAATTTACACCAACGGGTGTAACATTACACTGTCTGGGTGCATCAGGCAGGTTACACTACCGGAAGTGGCAACTAGTTTCCACCTGAATTGGTGTAATTTTCTACACTAGTTGGGTGTTATCAGTTTACACCACTAAAGGCTAGGAGTTACGCCTATTTAGGTGGCAACTAGTTACCATCCGAATTGGTGTACACTTCCTTATTATTTTTAACTGTGCAATTGCCATTTCCGGCAGTGTAGCCTACAAAATGCATTCAGACAGTGTAATGTTACACGCGTTGGTGTAGATTAAGCATTACCTCTCCAGGATATTTTTGTAAATTACATGTACACTTCTATTTTCATTATTACACCAAAACGGGTGTAATTTGGATATATATTTCAAGCCAACGACTTCTAAGTTCAGAAAACTTGAAATTGGCTAGCGGTCACTATAATAATTAGTATAGGGCGTTTAGTCCGACCTAGATTACATATGGACCGTCGGCTACTTCCCTTAATTTACAACGACATTGAATTGACAAATACCCATCAGACTGATTCAAATTCAACTGCTGTTGGGCAAATAGACAATCTGTATCAATTTATAATGAATTTAAATCATGGGGGAAAATCAATACGCATATCCTTACAACTTAGCTCAAAAATGTGGTTTATTCATTTGTACTTTGTAATTTTTTGGAACATTCACACGTCTTTAAGTGTATACCAAGTTAAACAATCTATACTTTACTCGTTATGAGTAAACACTCTAAAATGAGTTTAAGTTGTGTTACTAGGGCATTTAACGCTATATTTTACAAACAAAAACTTAAATACTTTTGTAACGCAAGTTGACACCTTATTCGGAGGAATATTTCCCTAAAATAATTACACCTATTGGTGTAAAAGCAATAAAAAGCTTGAAGAGGGGTATCTCATCCCAAACAACCCTTAGCGGCTACAGTTACACATATCCTGGTGTTCAGTACTCATGAATATCGATTACACTTTTGTAATATAACATTTAAAAAAAACGCTCGCTGTGGTGTAAAGTTTACACTTAATTAACACTGCTTATAGTAATTTAATTTCACCCATTTTTATCAGTGTACCCTTGTGCTAATATGCTTGGATATAATATAAAGAATCTCCTGCGAGTCTTTTTTTTTTATCCAAAAAACATAAAAACAAATATATTTTACTTTATTGACGAGTGTTGGCATGTTATTTATCGCTCAAATGGTGATTGTTTTCTGTTATTGATTTCTAGTCGTGTCCAACTGACGCCATGGTAATTTTAAAAAATTACAATTCTTTAATCTGTTGAATTATGTAGAATTTTGATATCATGGCTAGGAACTAAATTAGGGTTAAACGTCCTACTGTTGTGTACCAATGAAGGGGAGCCGCGGGGGTTTAGTGAGTAAGACGTTTTCCCTCTTGGCCGAGGAATTTCATCAGTGTTTATCGGCATGGTTTGCAATAGTCAGTAGTGTAGGACGAAAACGCCGAGGTCTGGTGTACACATTGACGTGCATTGAAAGGTCCTTGGCATTTTGAATTTAAAATAACAGTAGGCCGTAGCTCCGCGGTTTGGTCTTCATTAGCCCAGTCGGAGTAGAAGAGTAGGGTGTTTTAATATAAATGTCGACGGGAGGCAAGACAGTTATAATATTTTGGATGTTTGTTTAACATCAACGCATGGGCACTTAATCTCGTTGTCTCTGCACTTTAAGGACGGTTTTAAAGATTAGTGCTACACCACCACCTCTTCCTGTTGATCTTGTTTTGTGAAGTATTGAATAACCATTAGGTATCAGGGAAGATATCACAGGGCCTTCGCTATCACCACTGAGCCATGTTTCGGTTACTGCGAATAGATCAAATTCATTTTCACAAATAAATTCGTTCAATTCAATGAATGTATTCCGCACAGAACGAGGGTTTAGCAACAAAGTTTTAGATCGCATTCTTTACGTGAAGGTTCTTGCAACGCCTTCAGACAGTTTATTTGAATAAGGTTGTATAGATTAGGTTTACCGGGAACAGCTCGGTCATTTCCAAATGGGGGAATCTAAAGGATATTGGGCAAGCGAGGGTTATATGTTGTTAAACTCGCGGCCGTTGCTTCAGGAAGATGTAGGATATTGGGCAAGCGATGCAGTAAATCGGTATATTAATCCACAATTCGCAAACAGATTGCATGCCATTCAAATATTTGGACAGTCTTTAACTGTGCAGCTTTAGTTGGTTATTATTCATTGGCAGTGTTTACACTTTTTATAGTACCTGGATAAGGCGCTGGTACGCTAGGCTTGAGGTCCGGTGTTCGATCCCTGCATTGGCCGAGAAAGTTCATCTCGATTTTCTGGCGTGATTTCTCCTTGTCAGTGATGCAGAAGGAAGGCCTGACAAGGACAGCTTCCTAGTCGTTCGGATGGGACGAAAAACCGAGGTCCCCTGTACACATTGGAGTGCACGTAAAAGATCCCTTGGCAGTCGGAATTCGATATAAGAGTAGGCCGTAGCGCCGCTGCCCGGGCAAAATTTCCTTCATAGCACACTGTATGACGTATGCCCGTCTTCAATTAGCCCAGGTTAGGAGCATATAGTAGGACGTTAAACCCCATTTCATTCATTCATTCCGTTCTAATAATATAACATCGTCTTTCAACGCAGTCGATGAACAATAGCAGAAAGAGAAATCAGATTTCTGTTAATTTTGTTAATTTTAAAAGCATTTTTAGGCAAATAAAATATGTGGGTTTGTCAATAAAATTACAGGTTTTTATTAGGGAGAATTACAGGTTCCTTTGTTTTCATTCTCAAGATACCAATTAAGCCAGATTCACATCTAAAAAAAAAATGATACATGTTGATAACATTACATTACATTACTGGAGAGGTCGGACCCAGACTGTCTGGAGGTCCAGGGGCCTGTTTCACGAAATTTTAACCAAGATAAAATCCTTATTTATCTTTAATTAAGATTTCGAGAGATCGGACATAGAAAGTCTGATAAATATAAGGGGTTATTGATATATACATGTATATGCCTCCATTGAGGTCGTCACACATTAAAATACTATAACTTTAATGTTGTTGGATATTTTTTATCTTAGACTGCCCAGAGATAAGCAATTGATTTGTCTGTCGATGGTTGCGAACTGTGATCAATAGATTTGATACCATGACTATAATAAAAATAGTAAGAACAGTGATGAAATCGTATGCCCGCTCTTTGCATTCAAAATTGATATGACGTCACAATTCAAAGATGGTAGCGATGGCTGGACAGAATGACGTAATTGTTAAGAATATAAATATGTAATTAATTGATGGGTGTTAACAATTACTTTTCGTATAAACTGTTGGGTTGGTCCATTTTAATTTTGATTGGTCTTCACAACTTTAAAAAATAACATAATGGTAGTGTCTGTCAACTCAATGACGTCACACGTCACATTGTACATGATGTCACATTGTACAATGGCAGCAATATATTTTTGTAATTTTAAAAATCGTCAACTTCACCCCCCCATCCAAAAAAAACCCCCAAAATTAAATAAAAGAATACATTAACGAAATATCTTACGGTACAGAGACAAAATTACATATGTCTCCAAGTTTCACAGGTTTCACATTCGAGCTGAAAATCGCACTCGACGCAGCTTCTGATTGACTGTAGAACGTCAATACCAGAACACAACAAACTAGTATTGCAGATTTCATTGTGAGGCAAGATATAACCTATAACGACAATACACAAAATTACAAAGGAGTTGGTGGGGGGGGGCAGACATCTTCAATATAGGGCTTGATCTAGCTTTAACTACATACAGCTTATGGGATGTTGTTAAACTGGCGACCTTGCTTCGGGAAGATAGGGGGCAGAATGCTTAGCGCGTTGTCTCCTATGGTATGGTATTGAGTCAACTGGCGTGTTTTCAATTCCCCGGCTGTACGTGAGAAGGAGTAGGGTCGCCAATCCAACTTAGTGAGTTTTCTCCGATTCTTGCGGTTTCCTCCCTCAGCTAAATCCCTACGAGTGGGTGTTAAACCCCACCTCTCTTATCTCTCTCTCTCTCTCTCTTCTCTCTCTCTCTCTCTTCCCCTCTCTCTCTCTCTACAGAGCGCGAACCCGAACCCGAACGCTGCTTTTCGTCCTGGAATGCTTTGGTTACTTTTAGAGGACCCGTTCACACTGAGCGCGAACCCGACCCGAACAAATATTTGTTCGCGCGAACGACCGCCTTGTTTGCCTCCCGAGCGCGAACTTTTTCCCAATGAATCAATCAGCGGGCACTTCCCATGACATCATTTCCACGAATAGAAACCGCTAGGTCTGACCCCACTAGTGTGCAATATTCACAGTCTACTTGTAAAAGCACAATGGACAAGACAGAAGAAATGGTCATTGAAATCGAAAAGAATGCGATTCTATATGACAAAGCAACCGAGATTATAATAAAGATATTGCCAAAAAAGAGTCTTATGGAAATTAATTGGACCAAAATCGAATGAAAATATAATTCGTCTACGAGGTGATGAAATTCTCCAAACTTGCTTCTTTTCTGTAAAATTTCATGCACCGATATTCGCCCCTTTCTCTTCCTTCGGTGTTTTATGTACAAATACAGTGCCAAAATCTGGTCTGATTCAACCAGCGACATGATAGCAAATGAAAAAATTTATCTCTCACAGCTAGAAAAAGACAAGCCATCACGAAAGCCGTCGACGGTTTTCCGCGTTCGGGTTCGCGCCCTATTTGAACGGCAAAACTGCTCAAAAGTCGCGTTCGCCGTCGGGTTCGCGATGGACGCGTTCGGGTTCGCACTGTGTATAAACAGGGCTTTATTGCTCCCCCTATCAAAATGCGAGATTTACAGCGTGGAATATGTTAGGTTAACTACAATTCTGGCTATATTTAAAAGTCTCAACAGTAAGTTTTTATTTATAAAGAAAATAAATTTACAATATATACGCAAACGGATCCAGTGGTAGCTATAACAACAAATACGTATACACAGTATGACACTAATAGCTAAATAAAAGCATAACGTTTAACGTCCTACTATTCAGTTCCGACTGTGCTACTGAAGACGGGTAACTTCTTGGAGATTTCTATTACCTAGTTAACCCCATTTCTCCATCCTTTCTGAAACTACATAGCCCAGTCGGTGCAACAGCATAGCCACCTTATATCTTTTAAAGTATAAAAGTCCATGCTTACCTGAACGTGACGGGCGGGAAATAGTCTGAACCAGTCTGTGGTGATGTGTTAATCGACACCAGGGTACCTGTTTTATACGTTTTAAAATGTGCTACGAATAAACAAGATGTCATTAACAGATGTAACATATCGAACAATGGTGTCTATCAAATCATAAATTATACCTCGAGTACATAAAGATAAATAGTATATCAATACTGACATTCTGACTGGTTTCATAAAAAATATTCATAGAACAAAACAACTTAAAGGAGCTAAATCGCTAATATATAGGGCCTGGAAATTGACCCTAATGGGTCGCAACGCATATAATAATGTAATCTGATTGTATATACACTGGTTTACATTCTATCGTTCCTGTTTTTACTGTCATCTAAACAGTTATTTCCGAATTTCAATTTCTAGCGTCTGATTATTCCAGTCTACTGCGCATGCCCACCAGGTAAGATATCGCAAGAGCCTATATATAATGCTCTGGATATGGCGTTACCGTTTGACATGAGTTGTGGAATATGTCTAGACTCGTTTTTTCTGGTCACTTGTTACAAGTGACGCTGAAACGCACGATTCGTGTACCAATGATAGAATGTTTATTGTGTCTCAAATATTGGATATCAGAGCCCGGCCTTTTCCCGGTAATTTCACAACATCAATGATGATTTGAATTGACAAATAATTCGTGTTTTCAACGTGTAAGACTTTGGATGATATTAAGTTAGAGACTGTTGCTACGTCCACACTGAGAACGGTTCTGATCCATATTCCGGAATATGTACTCCGGAATACGGTTTCGTTAATGCGATTTAAAAATGACCCGTTCACATTGCGTTAATTCGCTTCAAATTCACTTGCTGATCCGGTTCTGGAGCGTTCCCACTCAATGCGTAATAACGCCACGGCATCTATCGGACGCAATTTAAACATAGAATGTTTGCTATATTTGAGAAAATAGCCCAAATAAAACAAGTTGAGATTTGTTTTGATAAAATGTTAATTTACAGCAGTAAATACAATTCCCTTTTAAATACTGTTGTAAATTAATCTTATGTTCCATGGATTCAAGAAATTTTAACATATTGAATTGTGAACATTGATTGTGAACATTGATAAGCACATTGTATTAAATAGATTGAAAAAATGAATATGTTTGATTGTCAGTGAGATGGTCTTTGAAAACAAATCAAATTTAAAGGGTTTCGATGTTTTTCAAAATATAAACATAAACATCACCCAGCTCCAATGTTTACCGTTTATACAATCATGCGCATGCGTAACGCAGGATTCCAGTTTAATGCGTATTAAGCTGTTCACACTGCGGTGACAAATCGTTGCAACCAATCGAATTAGTTAAAGCGGGATGGAATACGCATTAAGAACCGTATTTGTTAATACGGTTTCCATGCGCATTAGCGGGTTCCTAGTGTGAACACCTGAAGCGTATTTAGCTTCAATGCGCTTTGGGATACGTATTAAAGGCCAGTGTGAACGCAGCATTAGCTACTTTAATAAACCTGTATCAGCTATGACATAAGTCGGTTATTTTAATCCGTGCCCACGTGTAAGACTTTGGGTGCTTTTGAGTCATGATATTAAATCGGTTATTTTAATCGGTATTGACGTAAGAGTAGACGTAAAAGGAAAGAATCGCTTGATTAACATGTCACCCTGATGAATACAATGCTAAATCAAAAGTAGCATTACCAAAGATATGGATATTTGTAGTTCTGCTGTATTCTAGGGGTATTAGCGTATTCCCAAACTGCCGACAATAACTCCTATAAATAGTTAAATTTTTACTTTTAATAAACTAGTACAGTCAGGTCAAAATACAGTCCGCCAATTGCAACAAAAGGCTTTTCAACTTCCCTGCAGGGTTTAGTGTACTTTATAACATACTAAAAGTTTACCAAAGTTAGAGTGACCCACACTATCGAATATCTGTACTGTATAAACTGTTATAACAGCGTGTTGTCACTTGGACCAAAACAGCTTTTATGAGCGATATTTAGTCCCGGGCACGTGAATGTGGAGGCCACAGCAATTATAGGTAACAAATCGCTTTCCATGAGGTATTATACAGCCAAGTGAAAATACACTGATAACGCGCGTCGACTTTCGTGTTTATTTAAAGGGACAGTCCCTAATTATACAGAGGCTCAAAAATAAAAGTCTGAGAATGTATGAAAATAAAACGCCAGAATATAGGGTAATGGTGTATTTACCTTGTCTCAAAATTTCAACTCAAAATATTGAGTCATTTGGACGTGAACGCCAAAACTGCTTATCCGGACACGTAACCCTTTTAAGATTTCGGGTCATTTTTTTCATTTGGTGACCTGATAATCGATTTACCTTTCTTGAGAGGTCTATACAGTGAATGACCAATGTACTGTACTTGATAACAAGAGGTAAATTTTACCTACATATTATTTTTATAAAAAAAAGTCTGGTTTTATCCAGATACTGTATGATACAAAGGTCTCCATTTCCAGAGGCAGACTGTCAGGTTTAAGTTATTTACAAGCGTATCACAAAAATCGGGTTAGTTGATCGGCCTTATAGATAATGGGTTTTAAATGATTTTAACACAAAATTAAGCAGTTTTATTCCCCAAAACGTTATCGGGATTGGCCCTTTAATAGCGAACTCGAGAAAAAATTTCGATTGCACTCCGTGATTTATTTTTTTATTTTGGCGATTTCGGTGGTTTCGATACAGAGCTAGTTGTAATAGCTTCGTTTCATTTCTAACTTTCAAGGTAACGAAAGTGTCTAGATAAACCCATTACAACCTTTTGGGATTTACTTTTATTTAGTGGTTACAACTTTGATTTACGCGCCCTTCTCTTTACTATAGGAAATAAATATTTGCTAGCTCCAAATACGCAGAACTATTTGCATCCGGAAAATAACCGAAACAAATTTTTATTGGCAGTCTTTATTTTCCAGACACTTTTCGGTAACTTGGTTAACATTATTTTCATACTCATATATCTTATTTAATTATTCTGTAGCCATAAGCCTCAGGGCCGGATTAACCTTGTGGGGGCAAGGGACATACCAACTGTGCGGGACACCCATTGTTGATACGATGAATTGAAAATTTGTCTTAACCATTCAGTGACACTTATAATTTGCATTGTAATGTTTCGGTTGACATTTTTTTTATTCGATTACATATACAAGCCGAAGGATTATCTACCGTTGCTATTTTGATTAAATAATTAAGGTACATTATGGGAGAAGCGATACAGAGCTGGCAGTTATAAATATATAACCGTGCTAATTATAGTAGTTCTATGTTAGGATTTAAATCTAGAATATTTCAGATAATACTTTAATTTTTAAAAGGAAAGTCATCAAATTGAGTTCTGTATACAAGTAAACTCATAGGACAATAATTATTCTATTTTTCAAAAACATTGTGCGTGTATGCTATTGAAAGGTGAGTATAGCCAAGGGTGAAATGTTACGTAATTCTAATGACATGTTAATTTATTATAATCGCTTGTTATGTATAAAACTGTTATAGAAAGAAAGTAACTGTCAATACGGCCTGTCTAGTGAACATGCCAATGGTATGATTAATCTATTATTTGTTTTATTTACCGTTGTTTTATTTCTAATATTGTACATTATTACATCAATGCTTATTTATGTCAACACTTTATCTAGTCAAGTAATTAGAAGTAATTCCATATAAATCTGTGATTGTACTTGATACGTTAGTCTTGTAGGTCTATCCGACTTAGTAGCAATAGGTAATTGTCGGTTATCCACATTCCTGTAAAGTGTTTGTAGATAATTATTATAAGTTTCCAGGATTAAATATTTGAAGAACCATTCCAGACTCTTGTAATATCTGACGGACCTCACGGTCACAAATTGTAGTAATTTGATTAATGTCAGTATTTTGAGTGATATCAGTAGTGTGATTAATGTTAGTATTTGAGTAATGCTAGTATTTCGAGTAATGTTAGTATTTCGGGTAATGTTAGTATTTTGGGTAATGCTAGTATTGCAAGTAATGTTAGTACTTCGAGTAATGTTAGTATTTTGGACAATGCTATTATTTTGAGTAATGCTAGTATTTCTAGTAATGTTAGTATTTTGGGTAATGCTAGTATTTCGAGTAATGTTAGTATTTTGGGCAATGTTAATATTTTGAGTAATGCTAGTATTTCAAGTAATGTTAGTATTTCGAGTAATGCTAGTATTTCGAGTAATGTTAGTATTTTGGGTAATGTTAATATTTTGAGTAATGCTAATATTTCAAGAAATGTTAGTATTTTGAGTAATGCTTGTATTTCAAGTAATGTTAGTAGTTTGGGTAATGTTAGTATTTCGAGTAATGCTAGTATTTTGAGTAATGCTAGTATTTCGAGTAATGTTAGTATTTTGAGTAATGCTAGTATTTTGATTTTTGTTAGTAGTTTGAGTTATGTTAGTATTTTGAGTAATGTTAGTATTTTAAATATTAAATAATATGAATAAATTACACCGTGAACAATTTTTTTAAAATATTATATTCCGCGTAAAGAAAACTGCAAAGAAAAATACATTAGTTTTCCATTTCTATCATATTTGTATTCGTTGTGATCTTTAGAACATTAACGCTTTTGTTAAAGTTGATACCAATGTAAGCACAGTATACAAACCCTTTTCGATAAATGGTCTAATAATAAATCTAGATATAATTCCAATAAACTAATATATTAGTGTACTCAATATGACAATCACCATAATAAATATTACCCGGGCGAGTAAACAGCTGTTATTATTAACGGAGTATGTGTTGGCGGGAAATTTCCCTTCTACGTCATAGTTATACAGTATTAACCCACAAAATTGAGTAACATATGCTACGGTATTTGTTTATAAAATCAGGGTTCATTGATAACTATTGACCCAGCAGTGGCTTAATCTGACCTCTTGTTTGTATTTACATTTACCGTTAACGTTTAAGTCATATCAAACTAAGCTGTGTATGTTTGGGGCCTACCCGGAAACAGCGTTAAGTACGTAGTGCCACTGCCCGGACACAGTCCCACCCATAGCATAATGTAGGCTGTTAACATCGCTGCCCTGGCAGAATTTCTCCCATGATGGAACACTGCGTGGTGTATGCTCCTCTCTATTAGCCCAGTTGGTATGCAGAAAAGTAGGTCGTTAAACACAATTTAAGCATTGTATGTCTTATCGCTAGACTGGTAATTATTTCCCCTTATTTCGAATGTAGTGCGAGTTATAAATTGATAATTTGTCCCGTAATTTTGTTCTTCCCTCTTTCTGCATTTTTGGTTTACTTTTTGGTCTAGAATTGGGGAAAAGGGATCGAATTTGGGGGAAATCTTGACCAACACCGGGATCAGTGTTGAGAGGACAACCCGATATCACAACATTTAAAGCCGATAACACAACCCGATATCATAACATTTTAACCCGATAACACAACCCGATATCATAACATTTTAACCCGATAACACAACCTGATATCACAACATTTTAACCCAACATCACAACCCGATATCACAACATTTTAACCCGATAACACAGCCCGATAGTACAACAATTTAACCCAACATCACAACCCGCTATCACAACATTTTAACCCAACATCTCAACCCGCTATCACAACATTTTAACCCGACGTCACAAAATTTGGATGTCGGTTTAAGGGTTGCACAGGCGACCCTGCTGATTGTCACGTGGCTTAATGACAGACCTATTTGCCCTACCCTCTCACCACCACCCCCTTTAAATCAAGAAGTTTTTGGTGTGGCAACTTGTTATTGGGATATGATCGATTCTCGGATTATCTCCCCTTAAACCTTACACTAAACTTGACTTTGTTACAAACCGGACCCCGCCCGCTAGTATGTTTAAATTCGTAAACACGCACATGGAGCTCTAGACTCGATTATTCACACATTGCGGTTCTAACATATCTTACCTATAAAATTAATTAAGAGGGGCATGTGCTATGCTTTCAGGGGGGGGGGGTCTTTAACGTTTTTCGTGATAAAGGGTAAAGGCTGGAAATTCTCCAGGAACGTTCGCAGACAAAATCGGTGATTAAACAAGAAAGGGTTGGAATGCCTGTTTTCAGTAACTTGTTTGGTTTTCGCGGACATCCTGCTTTATAATAAAACAACAATATGAAGAGTTTGCATTTATTATTCTTATTTTGAATGGTACTATATATGTATTACACCGTAAAGAACACATTATTCAACAATAATTCAGCGATCAGTTTAATTATTGGTAGGATAATTATTTACGTCTTTTAAAGTTGCATTCCCGCGTACAAACTTAGTGATTTAATGGATGGTATATATGGATTAAAAACATATTCAAACTAATTAGTTTGTCAAAATTGAGCTTCAAATCCTTCTCAAACATTGTAATTCGACCAAACCAGAAGTCAGAGGAGAATTCATTGCATATATAAGACATAATAATAAAAAATAATAATAATAACATTTATATAGCGCTATTCCACACTGTGTAGTATGCTCATAGCGCTCAAGTCAATTCTGCAAAGTCTGAACAATATTCTGTGTCATCTCATTACATATAGCGACGGAACAGATGTGTCTTCAGTGATGATTTAAAACATGCTACGGACGGACACTGTTTTAAGGAAGTTGGGAGTTTATTCCAATGGAAGGCAGCTTGATATGAAAATGTTCTTGCTCCAAAAGTTTTTAAATTGCATGTTGGTAATTGTAGTTTACAAGTGTTACTAGATCGAAGGTTTTTGACTGGTAAATGTTCGTTAACAAGTTCTTGAAGATAAACAGGTGCAGTCTTATAAACAGCTTGATAAGTTAGGCACAACAATTTGAATTCTATACGTTCATTAATACGAAGCCAATGAAGAGAGGATAAAACTGGAGATATGTGGTCACGGACTTTGGTTCTTGAGACTAATCTGGCTGCTGAGTTTTGTATACGTTGGAGGCGTTTTGTTTGCTCATTGGTAATCCCAGATAACACATTGTTGCAATAGTCGAGGCGAGAGAGGATAAGACATCGGACGAGGGTTGCTGCAGCATCTGATGTATAAAGTGACGTATTGAGCCAATATTCCGAAGGTGGTAGTGACATGTTTTACACAGAAAACTGATGTGGTTTTCCATAGACAAATTCGTATCCATAATAACACCGAGGTTTTTGACGTATTTTGATGGGTTGATGTAAGATTGTTCAATTTTTAAATGAGTTAAGTCGCTTTTATGTAGTCTGCGTGTAGGGGCGATCAATAACAGTTCTGTTTTGTCCGAATTTAGTTTAAGCATATTGTTTGTCATCCAGCTTTTTACATCTGTCACAGCTGTTTCATTTTTTTCACAACAAGATAGTCGACTATTTTGTTCAGGGAGGAAAAAGTCCATGATCTGAGAGTCATCAGCATAAAAGTGGTGGTTAAGATCCTTCTTAATGAGAAGATTGCTGAGTGACTTTGTGTACATACAGAAAATAATTGGTCCCAATACTGATCCCTGTGGTACACCACATGCAAGATCGACTGTGTTAGAAAAGGAGCTGTTAACCATAACTGCCTGTGTTCTACCTATTAAATATGATGAAAACCATACTCGGATTCCAGTCTGTTGAGTATTCTGCTATGATCCAGCGTATCAAAGGCAGCAGATAGATCAAGCAAAACGAGCATAGCGATGGAACCTTGGTCAACTCAACTTCGGATCGTATTGAAAACGTGGTTTAGAGCAGTTTCGGTACTGTGGTTATTTCTGTAAGCTGACTGGTACTCGTTCATTAAACTGTGATTTTGCATATGTTCCAACAGTTGTATTTTGACAACTGTTTCTAAGATTTTGGAGATAAATGGAAGGTTCGAAACAGGGCGATAATTTTTTAATACTTCCGACTCGAGAGATGGTTTCTTAAGTAAGGGCTTGATCAAAGCATGCTTGCATGGCTGTGGCACAAAACCAGAGTTTAAGCTGTTATTAATGATGGCTGTCAGGATAGGTAATAAAGCATCCAATATTTTTAGCATAAAGCTGGTTGGAATTGGGTCTAAAACACAAGACGTTGGTTTTGAAGATAAAATAATTTTCTTTAGTTCATCTTCAGTCACTTCTTTGAATGATGTGAATGGTTTACCTTGAAAAGTGTTGACTTGTTGATTTTCATCTGTTTCTGGTATTAGTGCAGATCTGATTTTGTTAATTTTATCAGTAAAATACTCACAAAATTTGTTGGCTACATTAGATTCTTCACCTCGAGGCAGAATGACATCCTGTGATTTCCCCAAAAGTTTGTTGAGAGTTGAGAAAAGAACTCTTGGATTCTGTTGGTTGTTATTAATAATAGTGTTGATGTGATCAGATTTAGCGTTCTTGATCATTAAATTTACGGAATTACGAGCTGAATTTAGTATTTGTCTATCGATTTCAAGTTTTGATTTTCTACACTTACGTTCTAAACTATGGCGCTTGTTTCTTGCTTCTAAAATATCGGGTGAAAACCAGGAAGTGTTTTTACGTTGACAGATAGTCTTTGTCTTAAATAGTGCATATTTATCAAGAAGAGTTGTAAGAACATCAGTAAGATTGTCTAACAGTTGCGAAGAATCACAGACAAATGGTGGTGTTAAGACAGACTGCGACAATTCATGCGTAAAGTCAGTAATATCGATATTTTTCAAGCCACGAAAGGTGCATGTGACTGATGGTGCTACAGGTCTATCAAAAATAACATCAAAGGATACAAGGAGATGATCTGAAATTTGTTTATCTAACACTTCTATGTTTTGAATAAGGGAAGCATCTCTGGTAAGCACCCAGTCAATAATATGACCACTACGATGGGTTGAAGTGAGAACGTGTTGAATATAACCATGGCTGTAAAGAATCTTGAGTACTTTCTTTGTTAGGAAATTATCTTAAGAATCAAAATGAATATTGAAGTCTCCGAGTATGATGGTGCTTTCTTTCTTCCTATCTAGAAGGTCACAAAGAGTAGCAAATTCTGTTAGAAAACTGGATTGTGTCAGTTCGTTTTTCTTCGATGGAGGTGGCCTATACTGACACACAAAGCGTAAAGACTTTTTTCCGCAGCTAATTATACATGTCAATAGATGAAAATTCTTGAAATATCCAAAACTAAATTCTTTATATGTAAAAGAGCCAATCCGCCACCGGTCCTTTGGAGCCTAGGGACATGGATAAATTTATAGCCATCAGGAATTAACTCTTCAATTTTACTCTGATCGCCATCTTCTCTCAACCAAGTTTCTGTGATAAACAACACATCTAGATTTGATTCCAATATTAATTCAGAAACAGAAATTGTTTTATTTTTAACAGATTGAGCATTCCATAACCCAATTTTAAGAAAGTTTGAACTATTTGTATGTACATTGGTGATAGTAGTAGTAAGGTTATTCTTAAGAGAATTAATGTCATGTTTAACTAAATTTCTTGTGAACACATCAAACGTCTTTTGTTTTCTCTTTCCACCCCTTGTTCCTCTCCTTGTTGGTTTAGTTAGGTTTATTTTCAGATCACATATAGTATTGAACAGGTCTTGATTAAGCCTATTGTATTGGTGAGAAAGATTAATTAACACTTCTTTACTGAGAGTAGTCAGCATGTCACAAGCTGAATATCTGTGGTTGTGGCCAATTAAAGGTTAATAACAGTTCAACTTTCAAAAATATACAAAATACAAAAATGCATATTATCTGCATAAATATTTAAGATTTTGTTTCCAAACTTTATAATATCCAAGTTTGTCACATCATGAAGGTTATATCCAATTTTCAGACACTAATATTCAGAAATGACACTAAAATATCACAAAAACTGCAGAGCCGATCAAGTGTGCTGCCTGTCAAGCGCTCACTCAGATATACATGTTGTCATTAATCGCGTACTATTTAGTACATATCGAATCGTAATTAAATTCTCGGAAGATCCACTGCCCGCGTCTTTTTCCGTCATTTTTATCTCAGAAAGTTTTGTACGTCTAACTCTTTATAACGTTTATCAACTTGTACATCAAGCGCTCAGATATACATGTTGTCATTAATCGCGTACTATTTAGTACATATCGAATCGTAATTAAATTCTCGGAAGATCCACTGCCCGCGTCTTTTTCCGTCATTTTTATCTCAGAAAGTTTTGTACGTCTAACTCTTTATAACGTTTATCAACTTGTACATCAAGCGCTCAATGTTCGTATGTGACGTTTGACATGACGCGTGTAGAAACCCCTAATCGTCGGGCTGTTGATTAGGGGAACCCTTACATTTTTATCCTGTATACGCTCCATGAGCGTTCGTCGGGGAATCCAGTATTTTTCTAGTAAGATTGGATATCTCTATTTTCCATATATACCAAAATTGCCATACTTTCATTGGAAATAATCCCCCGATAAATAACTTTCCGGGAACCCATCTTAAATGTCAGTTATTTTATTAATTGTCACTTGAATTGTAAAGTTTCTATCATCATCAATGAATACACTGACATGATAATAGCATATCTCCAAGTCAATAATATCAGTATTACAGTATGGCCAACTACCACTAGGTTGAACAGTATCATTACAGTATCATTACATTGGTTAACTACATATTTTCTATCATCTCTTTTATTTATAAGTTAATATGTGACGTTAACTTTACATGACGTAATACTTGCATCTTCTACGTCATGCAGGTATAATGCAACAACTAATGATGACGAGTAGCTTTTATACACAGTGGTACTCCACAACGTCTCACAGTATCTACATTCAAAATATCTTCAAACATATTCTGCTGACAGCTTACAACTTTACCAATCATATTCTGATGACAACTTATAATTTTACCAAGTTGATTAGTTAACAAAGTTTTATCTATCTCTGCTACTCGAAATGTTGAATATCTTTCATCAGGTACATCCAATTTTCTACAACAACTTTCATCTTTCTTCTGTCTTACTTTAGGTTATCTTTGTAAAACTTTAACAATAGATGAATCTTCTAATACATTCACTGAATATTTAACACTAGCTTTTAAATCTTCTGTTAGTCTTTTAATGTCCTCCATTAATTTCCTGAATTTGGATTCTTCCTCTTCACTAGTTTTCTGCATTTCCTTTTTAATATTTTCCCCCATTTTATGTCTGATACTTTGTCTGACGTCATCCTTCTATAAATCTAAAAATGTATGTCCATTATGATCGGCCACAAAACATCTCCAACAAACGGCTACAGTACAATCTTTACAGTAAAATTTTACAGTCTCTTCTTCATGACGCTGACAGAAATCTTTAAGATTTGTCATAGACGAGGGTGAACAGTAAAATGTTTGCCCTTTATTGGTTTGTTTGGAGTATACGCTTCATAGATTTGTGATTCATCATATCGACAAACAATGTGGTCTTTACAAATTTTCATCTTATCATGCATGTTTTTATATGATTTACATAAATATTGATCACAGTCTCGACAGAAATATTGACATGTATCTTCAGTACATACATCACATTGAGGAATATTAATTTGTTTAGGTTTAAATCGATCCAGACCCGCGTCACTTATATATATACAGCTACGACATAATGGGCATTGGAACAGTTTTGTGGTTGAGGTTTTGTTCACATAATCTTCTAAACAGATGAAACAAAAAGAATAGCCACAATCGATTATTACGGCTTCATTAAAATCACCCAAACAAATACTACACACTTCCTTCTCCGCCATCTTGAATTATCACACGTTACACTAGTTGTATAAAATACGAGTTGAAACTGGACAAAACAACAACAAACAATTAGGTCAATATAATATACGATATAGGTCAATATAATAGACGATATCGAGACGGATCAACTAAAAATCAAAAGTTTTAAATTAAGCCTAAATTCAGTCAACACGTCCAAGTTCCATAGAAAACCACGCCTGTCCTCCTCTCGCACCGTTTATACTCCTCGGACTGTTGACTGTATTTGCAGAAATCTTAGCCAAAACGACTACACTCTAAGTATATGTGTTCTATTATAGAACATACATTACTGTTACCGAGAACACTAGTTATGTAACAGATTGAGAACACTCGAGACGCGTCCATTTGGCTATGTGTTCTGTGCAGAACACTGTCCGTTTATGTTAGAACACTTGGTGTTCTATGTTCGAACACATACCGATTTATATTAGAACACATACCGTTTTATGTTAGAACACATACCGTTCTAGTTTAGAACACAACCGAAGCGTTCTGAATAAGCCTGCGAGAACACCAAATCAGTGTGCGTTCAAATGTAACAGATTGAGAACACTTGACACGTGTTCAAGGTAACAGAGTGTTCTGAACGAATGAAGACATAACAGTGAAACTTTTTAACACAAAAGATTTAATATCAAATATAATTACAACAATATTTAAAATGATATTTTCCAGAAAATATTGATGTTAATATCTTGCCGTGAAACTATAGAGTCCTAATATCTAATATTTAAGACACAATTAACATTTACAAGTCGTGTGAGTAGGAAATGTTGATTCAGAAATTAAATGACAAAATTATAAGTTAAAAAAAACGTGTTAAAAGCATTAAGCAAGAGTAAACGACTGCTGTACAGTTTCAGTTTGAACTGTTCATGTATTTCATCGAACATAATTGATTAGAAATTACAATATTACATACATTTACATACATTCATAATACATTTATACGTGCTTTTAGAGCCATTTTTTTGTCGATTTCAAGGTTCCAAAAAATAGAGCCGTGTGCACCCTTTAAATGTTATATTAATTAGACATTTATTAACATGACAAAACAATAGTCAACTCTCGATGCCATCTTATGCTCAAGATTTTAACTAGATGAGAAATATTCGGCCATTTAAATATTTAATTTGAAAATGGAGTAGCGAGGCTAAGACTCGAATATACCAATACCGGCGTAACGATAATAAACAATCAATGTACACATCTTGTCAAAACTACAAACAGTGATAACTGATAATTGGCTCAGAATAAAGTAATTTAAATGAAATTTTTGATATATTCAATATATTAATTTTGCATTATCTATATTTGAACTATTAGGAACAATCAATTTTCGGGATCACAATTTTCAGAAGCTTTTATTTCATCGAATTTCTGTTGTACTTTTTTGAAAAATGTTTTATATCTTTTACTAGTACCTTTGTATGGTTCCTCCATTATGGACATTTGCAATAATCCCATACACACTGCATAGGGCTATGGATATTCCAAGTCGAACACGTAGTAGCAGCATATAAGTTTAAATAATGCCGTGATTATGCCACCTTCCACGTTCAGATTGATCTTGACGGTATCTCCCAGAATAAATATCCCATTAATTTAAAAAATTTGACATAAGTTCAAATTTTATGAATAATATACCTACCTGATATATGTACATATATGTACATATGAATTATCGTTCCTTACGCTAAAACTCGCACTTTCCGCTACTAGACCAATCGAGTCTACCGGAAGTAGTTAACATGCGCACGCACCAGATCCCATGATCCCATGCACATGTCAGTTCATTCGAGGCGCTTACAAATCGCCTTTGAGAAACTGATTCTGCAATTAGGGGAAAGGTTGGGAGGGTTCGTACATATATCAGGTAGGTATACTATTCATAAAATTTGAACTTATGTCAAATTTTTGAATTTTATTTCATAATATCCTACCTGATATATGTACATATGAATTATTCCTAGATTCCCCAAGCATTACATGAATGGAGGTGGGATTCAGATCAGTTCAGCTTAAATACTTTCTGATTTATATATATATATATATATATATATACCAAAAAATACTAAATTTGGATGGAATAATCTATATTAGCCCTGAAGAAGCCGAAAGGCCGAAAGATCTTGGCACTAATGTAAAAGTTATTTAAATATAGATTATTCCATCCAAATTTAGTATTTTTTGGTATATTTATCTGAGAGTTTGTTATTTTAAATCGTTTAATTATATATATATATATATATATATATATTTGTGATTACAACGAACATAAGTTCAAAGTTGTATAAAAATTACATACCTCCCGAAAAAACTCGCCGGGATTTCTGATATATCTCCACTAAACTTTTAGCAGACTTTCTAAAAACCATCACCTCATAAATAACAACCATTACTCGGTTTGCAAGAAATCAACATTTACATCTTGTAAATAAAACTTTATAAATGTATTTTCCTGGGTCCAGTCAGCACTCTCCATGATACTTTTCATGGAGGAACCTTTGAATAGAGTCCAGGAAGCTCCCAATGCCCTAGTAGAATGTCCCCACACAGCTGGCACTATATCTCCTTTATAGGCTTGTCGTATCACATTTACAATCCATCTAGACACTGTCTGTGTTGAAACTGGTAAATGTGGCTTATTTACACATAAAAACATCTTAGTTTGATCTCTTCCATTTTGTTCTCGAAAAGGTTCTGTCATCTTTAAGTAGATTGCCATAGCCCTTTTCGGATCTAATAGCTTGTTATCTGGAAAAGATGGTATATAAATTTTTGGGTTAAAGTGTGATGCTCGATCTTGTTTTGAAAGACCTTGACGAATAAACGTAACTCCATGGGCTTGAATATTGACATTTCCTTTTCCCAATCTAAGAGATTGTAGGTCGCCACATCTCCTGAATGAAGTTAAAGCAAATAAGAAAACTGTCTTCCATGTAACATATTTCAACTTAGATTTACGCATGGGCTCGAAAGACGACCTAGTCAACATACTTAGAACTCGGGGTAAATCCCATTCTGGGAGAAGTTTCCGAATTGGTGGCCTTGAATTAAAAATTCCCCTTAGTAAGCGGATAATATATGGGTGTTGCCCGACTGGAATTCCCTCCACTGGTTGCAACACAGTGGATAGCATGGATCGATAACCAGCAATGGTTCTATAACTTAGATCCTCATCGAACAAGTATGTCAAGAAATTTGCACAGTGACCTAAATTTGATACATGGGGATCAATTTCCCGCTCACGACACCAGCATACATATTTCCTGAATTTTGACTTGTAACCTTTTTGTGTCCCAGACCTCCATGAGGCTGCCTACAATTTCCTAGTGTTAGTAGAAAATCCTGTTGTTTGAAAACGTCTGTCGACAATCTCCATGCAGTCAATTGAAACAGTTGTGGATTTGGGTGGTACAATTTGAGATTTCCTTGCTCTAGTAATACTTCGAGATTCGGTAACCTCAATGGGGGAGCCACTAACAGTTGTAATAACTGAGGAAACTATACCTGCCTCGGCCAAAACGGAGCAATCAGTATTATTTCGCATTTGAATTTCTGAATATGCAAAGAACTAATGGAATCAAGCTTATTGGAGGATAAGCATACGCGAACAGATTGTCCCAACAAATCGACAGGGCATGCACAAAATATTAGGCACTTGCGGTTCTGGGCTGTAGCAAACAGATCCACTGACGGATAACCCCACGTTTGAAAAATCATTTCGACTACCTCCAGATTCAAAGACCATTCGGTCGACAAAATCTTCCCCCTGCTGAGGCGATCCGCTAATACATTCTCCGCTGATGGCAAGTGCGCTGCCTGAATTGACATATTGTGACTTCGTGCCAAATTCCAAACTTCCCATGTTTCTTGACATAACTGAGAAGATTTTGTTCCCCCCTGCTTGTTCAGATAATGAACAACTGTACTGTTGTCCGAGCGTACTAACACATGTTTGTCTGTTAACTCTGTCTGAAAATGTTTGATTGTTAGGTGAACTGCTCTCAGTTCTAACAGATTGATATGTTCTTTTTTCATCATTTCCGACCACATACCCTGCACAAATCTGTTGTCTAGATGACCTCTCCAACCCCACAGTGACGCATCTGTAGTTATGGTTACCGAGGTCTGCACTGGCCGTAACGATTGACCCTTTAAAATGTTGGCTTCCTGTAACCACCAATTTACATTTAATCTTAGTTCTGGCGACATAGGAACTTTTACTGACAAACTCATTGTCGACATCTTCCAAACACTCAATAGATGAAACTGAATTGGCCTCATAAACAGACGTGCATTGGGTATCAATTCCAGACATGATGCAATATTGCCCAAGAGACGGAGATAGTCCCTTGCTGAATCCTGACCCCCCAGAAAGGACTGTACTGCTTTGCGTAAACTGTTTGCCCTCTCCAAACTTGGGTAAACCATACCCTGGTTGAACTTTAACAGAGCACCTATGTATGTGATCTCCTGTGAAGGGACTAGTTGAGATTTTTTTATATTTATAATGAAGCCTAGTCGAATCAGAAGATCTACCATTTTCCTGCGATCTTTCAATAGATCTGCCTTCTTCTGGTTGACTGACAATAGGTCGTCCAGAAACGCTGCCATTCGAACATTTTGAAAACGAAGGCGCTCCACGACCACTGAGAGGATTTTTGTAAACACTCGAGGGGCGGATGTTGGTCCGAAACACAGAACTTTGAACTGGTATACCTTGTTTTCTACGCAAAACCTTAGATATTTCCTGTGTTCCGGAAAAATCGGCAGATGGAGATAAGCATCTTTTAGATCGATCGAAAAGGCCCAATCTCCTGATTTGACTAGACTTAAAACCTTTTTGAGAGTGTCCATCTTGAAATGTGTCTTCCGGAGATATCGGTTTAATGGCTTCAAATTTATCACAGGTCGAAGTTCCCCATTCTTTTTGGCTACTAGGAACAACGAACTGTAAAAACCTGAATGGATCTTCTTTTCTGACACTGGCTCTATTGCATTTTTTCCTAAAAGAGATGTGATTTCCTGTCTTATAAGACGTAAACCCCTTGGCCGCCACCCGAGTGTGCTTTATGCCAAGAAAAGGTGGAATTTTCAGAAATTCGAGTCTGTAGCCCTCCTGTATGGTTCGTAAGACCCAGCTGTCCGAAGTGATCTCTTGCCATTGTGTCAGAAAAAAAGACAGACGCCCGCCAAAAGGTATCTCCAGACGTCTCATCAAAACACTTACTGTGTCATTTGTTAGATCTGGAACCTCTAGTTCCTGAGGCAGAGGTAAATGACGGTTTTCTTCCCTCCTGGTAGTCTCTTCGTCCCCTTCGAAATGAGTAGGACTGGCCTCTATTGTATGTCCTCCCTCTTGGTGTTGCTGGGGCCCGAAAATTATGTTCACTGTTCAAAGTATTACCTTGGTGAGCCTGAAAAGTGTTAGAGTGCTTAGCTGATGATGGCTCTGGTATATAATTACTTCTTGTTTTCCGGTTATATAAAACCGGCAAAAGTTCCTGAACGGCTTTCTTCTGCTCTTTTTTGTCTTTCAGAGCCTTCTCTAGACTAGAACTGAAAACTCCATCCCCTGTAAGAGGGAGATTAAACAAGGTACGTGAGTTCTCTACCTCATAGAGAGAAGAGTCAGTCATGGCCATGCTTCTTCTGATTGCATGGTGAAAAGCACCCAACCTGCCAAATTGATCCAGATTTTTTGTCGACATGGCAAAAATGTTCTGAATTTGATGCATGATTTGTTCTTTGGTGAGTTCACTATCCTGAGCCACAAGACCCTGCATAAGTGTACCTAACGCTTGTTGAGTATATAGCTGAATATTTATACCCATTAAAGCGGCTTGTTGCCCTTTATAAGCTAATTTTTCGGCCATCTTATATGGCTGTTGATATAGTGAACGGCCTGACTTAGCAAATGATGCTGATGTACCATGTTTTTGAATGAGACATGATTCAACTAATGGGTCCAAGGTTGGTACTTGTAAAAAAGTCCTGTCCTCCTCGCATATGGGAAACAATTCAATATTTTCCTCTGAAAAAGGCGTCAAATTTGAAGGAGTCGAACACCTCCAACTATGATTAATTACATCTCTTTGAGACTGATCTAGCCTTATACCCGGTTCATGCACAGTGTCCTTTCTTGTTGTGGCGTCAGTGCCAAAGATGGAAAACAATCCTGGACCTTTGGTTGATTTGTCCACATTTATACTTATTCCCTGTTCCAAGGGCAAGACAGGCATATCTTCATCAGGCTCAGATGAATCAATCCTTTCATTTTGACCGGGTTGAATTGAAAGACAGTCAGAGTCTGAATCTGAATCATGGTAAAAATAATCATTTCTTTTGCTCCTTCTTGAAATGGCATCCCGTTTTTTACTTTTAGAATCTTTAGATTCGGTAACCCTGTCGGGTCTCGTTTCAGACGGCCCAGGGAGATAACCGTATTGTTTACCTCGGTAGCGGTATTCTTGTTCACCATTAGGTCGAACAACCGATCTAGTTTTGACTCCATCTGATCTAACCGATTTTTTGTTTTACTGGGTTTCTTCTTTTTAGATAATGACAAAGGAATAGAACTATTTTCAGTTCTCTTTTCCTTGATAATTTCGCCCGTCACAATCGGCGATTCATTACGAGTTTGGCTTTGCTGACCTCGTTTTTCCCCGTCATTAACATTTGTCTTATTTTCCAACATTATACAAGGACCCGATAAAGGCGCCTTTAATTGGTTACTTACCGAAGACAAACAACTCGATGAAGATTCCTCTCCATCAGTATTCCTAGCCATAATGGCTTCCAAATGAGAAAACACTAAACACGTGCGATTTGTAAAGCGCCGAGAAACGAACTGACATGTGCATGGGATCATGTGATCTGGTGCGTGCGCATGTTAACTACTTCCGGTAGACTCGATTGGTCTAGTACCGGAAAGTGCGAGTTTTAGCGTAAGGAACGATAATTCATATGTACATATATATACATATATCAGGTAGTATATTATGAAATAAAATTCACCGTCAGACATTACGACGCATATTTTTGGGGCTTCCATTTCTTTCGTTGTCAAGGTTTTATTTAGTAGTGTATCTGGTATATCCTGTAAAAGAGAGACACATATATATTTAATAACCCAATTACGTGTGCATCAACCTTTATATTAGAATAAAAGATAGTACGCCGCACACTAAAAGGTAAATATATGCACTATTATGCATCGTACTGCAATAAGACAAGCAATTTTGGATATAAAATAAGGAGTTACGTAATTCCACATGGGCTTTATTGTCGCCCTTATTTTTCATATACAGCAAGTGTTTTCACAATCGGTTTGCAAGTTTATGTTCTACACTGCACATTACGTTCATACAAATTCTGATTATATTGTATTCACAAGATATTTGTAAATTAAAAGGTAACCATCTTGTTAATTACAAGATGCGGATAAGCCCACGAGTAATTTATTTCAAGGTCGCCATACACTGATTTGTCGAGTAGCTATAGGCTAACAACGTACTTTATTTTATGTAATAGAGTCGGAACATTCATGTCATGCTCATATTATTAATATCATTCTCTATTTGCATGACTCCATTAAAATCATAAAGTTCACACCCGGTCTAATTTCATACCGCCACCAACTTCGTACACGCATTGATATCATTTATCAATATCGTGCGATTCATCAATTTCACGCTATATATATTTTTTGGAAAATTCCTTTAAATTTTGATATTTGGCCGTTTACACAGAATCTATTGTCTAGTGAGTGTTTCTTATTTCGGCAGAAAATTAAAAAAATGTGCAAATTCAAAACGAACGAAAATGTAAAAAAATCCTTAAGTTTTTACGCCAATCGGAATGCACCGGGAGGTCGCATCAGGGGTGGTACGAGCGGCGTTTGGCCCTATGCCTTTAGACATTGATTAATCAATCAGTGTTGACGTCTTTGGTGGCTGGTAATGAATAACTGATTCATTTATAATATCTTACATTTTTAGTCTCAATAATGGACTTTTTGGTGGTCTTTTTTCCTTGATGTAATGCGGTATTATCTTCGATGAAGTGAATTACATGCATCATTCTCAACGGGTTCTATAGATATAAGATAAAATAAGAAAATATTATATTATATCTAAACACCCAATAATAGGCAGCACACCATAATCTTAAATATTTGAACATAATGACAATGGCTAATCAGGCTCGTAGCCAGCTTGCTGGCGGAGTGGGGGGGGGCAGACCGGCTTATAAGGGGTCCGGAGCGGTTTCCCCCCCCCCCGGCCATATGGTCGACAACTTTTTGTCAGGGGGGGGGCACGGGCCTGTGGCTAATACAAAACAAAAACAGAGGCTATTATAGAAGATACATTATGTTTGTAAAGCAAGATAAACAAAGGCTGTAACAGCTTTTGCGATTGACGTGGTGGGGGGTAGCGTTTAAAAAGTCAATGGAATTCTTTGAGTAAGATTGAGGCTGGGTATAGGTATGAATTGCGTATAAATCAGAAACTAAAGCCATGTTTTATACATATTACTACATCGTATTGGCAAAGTATGGCTTTATTTATATGTATGGCTATAAATTATAAACTGCAACTACTGCTTTCCTTTATTCAGGCCTTGAAATAACGGTTTTAGATGTATACCTAAAATAGTACCTGACATTTTCAATTTAGTGCCGGACATGTATTAATAATATCATTAAAAAAGACAAATCAGTGCCCGCCAAAATGACAGGCACCAGAGGTTGTGTTACAGATGAGCCGTAAAGTTATCATTGTCAAATCTGTTGGACACCAACATTGTCCTTTAAAAGTTTTGCACAAGAGAAATCCTGTGTTCTGTCAAACTATTTGATATTTTGCATTTTTCACCACATCATTCTAACTGTTATATTTCTAAATGTATGTCTAATAATTGTAAAACCTGTCCTATTTTGAATAACAATACTAATTTTACTAGTTCTTTAACTAATAAAACTTATTTTACACGTGGGTTTGAGAAACTTAATTGCAAAACCTCCAATGTTATCTACGGTATAGAGTGTACACTCTGCGGACTAATTTATGTTGGCGAAACTAAAGGCCCTTTACACTTACGTGTTAATGGTCATCGTCACAACATTAATAAGGGTAGTAACCAGATTCTCTATAGACATTTTAACCAACCGGACCACTCTATACTATCAATGAGAGTGTCGATATTAGAGAAAATTTACCACCATACCAACAGCCCTACTTTGAGTACTCCCTTTCGCAGAGACCGAGAGGAATATTGGATACGGACATTAGGTACTGCCACCCCTTATGGATGCAATGACAATGTAGCTAGTATAGGAAATTTATCTAGCCCTGCGTGTAGCGATGTTAATGTCATGACGTTATTCCCCAAGTTTCGTCGTCGTAAACGCAGTCACGGACATCGTCGCTACACACCACCTAAGCTCAGCACTATATCATTGGATGCCCTTTTAGAAATTATCCAGGAACCACTAGGGCCACATCATATCCGTACTAAATTATATTCTATTCCACTTACGATTTTGAAATTACTAAAAGCTGAATGTTTGGATTCAAATTGTACTGACCCTGCATCCACTGAATACAGGGTTGTATCAATTGTTCTTGACATTGCCCACCGTCGTCTGGACATTGCAACCGAGTCTGATGCGTCACACACCACAAATAGTTCATTTCTAAAATTGAAATTTGCTAATAAAGGCATTGATGCTATCGGATTAAGCCAAATACTACACCATAAGCAAGTCACAGCACACATCCCTCCTTACTTCAAAACTGTTACTGTTCCTAGGATTTCTTATACTTATACTAAACCTATTGCATCCAAAATATTTAACTACAGAAACGCATTATCTGACATCAATGCACAAGACTTATACAATAACCCTCTACCATGTTCTTGTTCTACGTCGTCCTTCCTTTACCCGCCAGCTGGACATGTGGTCACTGGTGATTTGAACATAGTCCAGAATAATAAGCTACGTGAAATTTTGTCCAAAGGACCCAAATACCGGGAACCGCAACCATTTTCATGGGATCAAAATTTCAAACTTATTATGGATGCCGTAGAGGACTACGCTAGATCATGGGCGAAGAGGGAAGATGTTATCTCGGATACTCTCTCTGATTGGACTAAGTCTATCAGTCGTTTACTTAAACGAAGAATATACATGCAACGTTTGTCAGTTGACACTAGGCCTAAGTCTATTTTCAATGATGTTAGCATTGTTGAAAATCTGAATGCCTTGCATGACAATTATGTCATTGTGCCAGCTGACAAAGCGTCCAATAACATAGTGTTTATTTGTAAACGACATTATTTTGACTGTCTGTTCAAAGAACTTAATTTTGGGAAACCAATCGACAGTGCTACATATAAACGATCTACTTTTAGTAAGGATGAAATTATATCCAATCACAAATCTGTACTTACTTCATTTGGTACTCCATGTGGAAGTACCTATACAGATTTGCCCTTGTTGTATTGGATACCTAAATTACATAAAAATCCTTACAAGCAGCGTTTTATAGCAGGTTCATCCCGTTGTTCCACAAAACCACTTTCAAAGGTATTGACATCTATACTAACAGCTGTTAAAGAGGGTATTCAAAAATACTGTGACAAAGTATACTCTCGAAGTGGTATAAATCAAATGTGGATATTAAAAAATTCCAAAGAATTACTTGATGGTCTGCAATCTAGATCCCTTGCTTCAGTCTCATCTATTCAAACGTTTGACTTTTCTACTTTGTACACTAAAATTCCCCATAGTAAATTAAAAGCCCGATTGAAAGACATTATTCACAGTGTCTTTTCGTCTAAATCGGGTACTGCTCGTTATCAATATTTAGTTGTAAATTATAATTCTACATATTTCGTTAAGTATCACAGTGATTCAAAAAACAAATACACAGCCATCAAGATAATTCAGATGTTGGATTTTTTAATTGATAACATCTTTGTTGAATTTGGAGGGGAAATATATCAGCAAGTGGTTGGCATCCCGATGGGCACCAACTGTGCACCTTTGCTTGCTGATCTGTTTCTCTATTCGTACGAAGCCGAGTACATGCAGATGCTCGTAAAAACAAACAAACGATCAGTCAGACTTTTTAATTTCACTTATCGATATATTGATGATCTTTTAGCCCTTAATAATCCTAAATTTAGTGATTATGTAGACTTCATATATCCTGATGAGCTCGAGATTAAAAATACCACTGACAGTGACAATTACGCTTCCTACTTGGATCTGCGTCTCGAATATGACAATTGCCATAAACTGAGTGTTAAATTGTACGATAAACGGGATGACTTTGACTTTCCGATTGTTAACTTTCCATTTATCAGTAGTAACATTCCAATATCACCAGCTTATGGAGTGTTTGTGTCTCAGCTAATTCGTTACACGAGAGCTTGTTCCTTTTATTCTGATTTTTTAAGTAGATCGAGGCATTTGTCATCTAAGCTTCTACTACAAGGATACTTGCGCACTAAACTTATTAAGGCCTTTAAAAAGTTTTATGGCCGTCATATTGATTTGATTGGTAAATATAACGTGTCTCTCTCGGCTATTATTCTAGATATTTTTAATTGACACGTATACTGTTACTATCACCCTGTTAATGTCTACAACATCGTTAAGACAGTTCATCACGTGCATTTTGCATACTATAGTTCATTGGCCAATCACGCTATTTGACTGACATTTCGCCTAATAGATTGGATGCAGCTATGGCGGGTGTGGCGCCAGGCAGGGTAAGCTTACTCTTCCGGACACCTGTTACCACTGTTTGTCGTGTATTTTTGTACACGAGGAGCAGTCCATTTGCTGATTACACTATTTTGCTTGTATACACTATTTTGCCTATAACGTTTTTAGGACTTCGAATTCTGTCTTTTGATTTGGATTGTTCGTACTTGGTTTTTATTTTATTTGTACATTAGTCTTATTATTAGATTATACAAGTTTACCTTGTCATCCACACTATCAAGGTCTCCAACTTCTTCCACAGCCACCTGCAGAACTATCAAGTTTGCTATCATTCTTTTAATTCTTTCCTTCCCAAAAGCCAAAAACATTTCTTGATTTAACTGAAAATAATAAGATTGTTGAGTTATTTTTACAACCGTAAATATTTTATAAATAGCAGTATTTTCACAAGCACACATCAATGTGACCTTACTATCGAAACCTGGCTGGATTATAATTTGCAAACCAGCAAATAGATCCCAAGCTAAATATTGCAATATCCTTCCGGATTTTCGGCCTAGCCTTGATCATCATAACTAAAGTCGGATCGATTATCCATAATTTCATGATTAAAACATGGATGAATGTTGAGCAGCAAATTGGATCCTAATCAAAAATATATCGCAGGCTAGCGATGGCATCGAGAGTTGATTGGTCTGGGTAAGGTAATTAAAGCTGAACTCCGGTTATAAAACTACAGATATAATTAAATAAAAAAAAGGTCACGCCCAAAACAACCGCCATACTTGTTGTAATTTCTTGAACAATGGCCGCTGCTTTGGGCGGACATACACACAGCAGGCAGGCCCCGCCCACTACCAGTGTAAACTGTGACAAGCGAAGTGTCCACATCCGGTAAGAGATATGGCCAGCTCTCTGACCTGGGTGATTGAAGCTTTTCCACTATTAGCTCACAGAAAATATTATCGCTACACAATTATTATGTCTGATCGGGTATATATTATTTTATATTAGTTTTACTAATTAGACGAAAAAAGTGAACCACGATGTACCTTTGCTCGTAAAATAACAGAGACACTTTCTTACCCCAAACAATAACAAATCTGCCAGCAACATACATTTATGTCTTACTTCGTGAAATGTTTTGCACAACTAAGTAGAAACACCAAATACTTTTCTGCGTCATAAAGTCTAGTATTATCTTTCCAAAATATATCCAAAGCAGCAATAAAACTGTAGTCCTCCCCATCAAATAAGTATTTTTACACTTTCAATTGATGTTTTATAATGGCGATAAAGGGACGTAACATATATTTTTCTGGACATTTCAATAAAGGGCATTACTAATCCTTTATCAGAGTAACGTCCCTTTATCGTCATTATATTTATAACAACAATGGAATTTGAAAGTGTAAAAATACTTATTTCATGGGGAGGACTAAAGTTTTATTGCTGCTTTGGATATATTTTGGAAAGATAATACTAGACTTTATGACGCAGAAAAGTATTTGGTGTTTCTACTCTGTTGTGCAAAACATTTCACGAAATAAGACATAAATGTATGTTGCTGGCAGATTTGTTATTGTTTGAGGTAAGAAAGTTTTTCTGTTATTTATAGAGCAAAGGTACATCGTGGTTGACTTTTTTTCGTCTAATTAGTAAAAATAATATAAAATAATATATACCTGATCAGGCATAATAATTGTGTACCAATAATATTTTCTGTGAGCTAATAGTAGAAAAGCTTCAACACTCAGAGAGCTGGCCATATCTCTTACCGGATGTGGACACTTCGCTTGTCACGGTTTACACTGGAAGTGGGCGGGGCCTGCCTGCTGTGTGTATGTCCGCCCAAAGCAACGGCCATTGTTCAAGAAATTACAACAAGTATGGCGGTTGTTTTGGGCGTGACTTTTTTTTTATTTAATCATTTCTGTAGTTTTATAACCGGAGTTCAGCTTTAATGTCTAATTTATAATTTGGATAACATTTCAGGCCTAAAGAAAGGTCCGCAATAGGCAGATTTAGCTCTTAACGTATGTTTAAATAATAATTGTCATAATATGAGTAACACAGAGTCGCCCAAAATGTGCTTGTTTAATGCGTAAGGGGTGGCTCGCTAATCAGGGAACTCTAGTGTTGGTCACACCCACCCCTTTGTGTATAGTGCAGGAGGACGGATGGTTTGGCAAGGACAGTGGTTAGGTACGGCAAAACCGAGGAAACGGAGCTGTTCTGGCAATTATAGCCCGAGTAGTTCATCGCAAGTAAACAGTAGATTAAGAATAAGTATTCACAACCAATACTTACATATCTGCCATCTTGAAAACATGGATAATGTTGTGTTATGGTGTAAAGAATCCTTCCATCTGTTGACTGCAACAGGTCTAACCGATGTTGTCGAGTTTCATTTATAATTTGTTTTATGTGGCTTAGGTTTCTATTCTGTTCAGGTTTGTCCCATTCTTTCCTCATTTCTTCTAAATGACGTGCCAAATCATTGGTTGTCTGTGGTAAAACTCCAAAACACCGTCTTTTGGGAAGGGATGGACCGTGGTCTGTGGTTTCTGGGTTTTCAACTGCAGTCCTTGTTTTTTTTTGATGTCTGATATGTCTAATTTTTTGAGACAGACTCTTGTTGAATTGAGACTGGAATTAAGAAAATAAAATATGTTTTCATTATTTAACATTCAAGAGCCTTATCCAAATATTGAAAATAAGTCCTCAGTTGTGATAGTATAGATGGTTTCAGATTAGTTTTAGCTGTGTATGTCAATTTTGTTTTACATTTATGATTAATTGACAAGAGTAGGCAGAACAAAACAATATTTATGTATTTATCCACAGTGAACATAAAAGTACTTGTACTTTATCTATATGTATACGTTCACATACCGTGGACGTATATTGCCGTCGCCCCCGTGCGTGAGGGGTCGCTTTCAGGCCACAAATCTTAAGTGACAAACTTGAAACTTTACATACCCATTCCTTATACCATAAGGATGACCCCTATTGTTTTGGGTGATTTCTCGACCCCAAGGGAAAGAGCCATTTCCTTGTTGTGTGTTTGTGTGTCGCCTACAGGTCACAATTCTTAATCGATCGTCTTGAAAAACGTTTATATTTATTCCTTATCCCTAAGGATGATCCCTTTTGTGTCTATTGTATGCAGGGAAATAAACTTGGCATATTAATTTATTATATACGGTAAGGTATCGCACCCACTTTTTTGTTAGATTTTATCTGTAAATACGTTACAGATTGCAACAATCAACAGATCTTGTTCAAATTCAGCATATCCATCATTTCAATAACAGGGTCGTACCTATTTATATCACATCGTTATACAGTAGAATAGTTAATTAAAGCTGCTCTTTGGTAATATATAATTGGAAAAAAAACCTACATTTTTATGCTAACGTTTTCACCGCGATAGAGGCTCATCAGGCGGTTATTAACAATATTATTATATATTATTATTGGGTTCACAAAGTAAACTTAAACACGTGATTATGTAACACATACCCATGGGCATTGCCCTTCCAGTCCAATGGCTGGATATCTCCTATAAATTTTATTCCCAATAACTCTATATTGTTGTTGGTCGTTAATATTGGGTACTAGTGATAAAAAATGTATGCGGTTTCTGAAATCAGCATATTCCAGATCTTTTCTGGAACTGTAGAATTAGTGGGCCCATCTATATGTTTTAACACCAGTGCACTATAATTCGGTAAAGGGGTTGTCTCTAAAACATTGTCGCCTGAAATAGAGATATTTTGTTCTTAGTTCCATCAATAAATAGAGCTACCATATAAAAGTGTAACTTAATAAAGTTGTTCACTTTACAATTTTTATACGCCCACATTTTCATGTAGACATATATTGTCGTCGCCCCTGTCCGTCCGCCAGTCCCTCCGTCCACAATTTGTTGTGGACACTCTACGGGTCACAATTCTTATCCGCTTTTGACGAAACTTTGAAATATAGGTTTATCTCCAAAAAACCTCGCGTCCTTTCGATATTGTCATGTATCGAATCATAACTTGGCATGTATCAGATTGTACGAAAAATAGAGGTCACAATTTTATACGCCCACATTTTCATGTGGACTATATTGTCGTCACTCCTGTCCGTCCGCCAGTCCCTCCGTCCACAATTTGTTTGTGGACGCTCTACGGGTCACAATACTTATCCGATTTTGACGAAATTTTGAAATATACGGTTATCTCCAAAATATCTCGCTTCCTTTCGACATTGGCATTGGCATGTGTCGGATCGTAACTTGGCCTGTATCAGATTGTACGAAAAATCACGTTTTTAGCTTGAGGACACTCTATAATAGAGGTCACAATTTTATACGCCCACATTTTCATGTGGACTATATTGTCGTCGCCCCTGTCCGTCCACCTGTCGCTCCGTCAACAATTTGTATGTGGACACTCTACAGGTCACAATTCTTATGCTGTCTTACCATTGGGGTCTAAAGTTTCTAGCGGCCTAGGTAAACTTAAATCACCACCATTTTCTATATCGATAGCAACTGGTGTAATACTGGTAGGGGTTACTGCAGTGATGGTTGATAGGGAAGCTGGAGCCCACTGTTGTTAACCAGTTTTTATTATTAGGGTTTTGTCCGCCAACTCCATTAGAATTTCGTTTTCTTCAATTATGGTCCCATCTTCCTCTAATAACACATTAACTTCCGTAGCACTTGCTTCCAAATTTAGTTTAGCGGCTCCTGAAGTATACATCACAAATAAATTAAAAACAATTTATGAAATTTATTGTTAGTGCCTAACTCCTAATCCGTAGCATAAGTGCAAATCGCTTAGCCGATGTAATACCTTGCATTAAGAATAATGACTAGAAATAAAAGAGAGAAATAGGGTTTAACGTCCACTCGACACAAACTAGGTCAATTCGGGACTAACATATGGTTTTAATTTTATTTCAATAATTCGCTTGTGTGTTTTTAGCTTGTGGACATTAGAAATGAAATGAATAACGTCCTACTGTTTTGCTCCCTAACTGGGCTAATGAAGACGGAGACGGGCATACGCCATACAGTGAGCTGGGAGGAAAATGTTGCCCGGACAGCGGCGCTAGGGCCTACTCTTATATCAAATTCGAACTGCCAGGGGATCTTTTACGTACACGGCACTACGTTTACGGGACCTCAGTTTTTGTCCCATCCGAACGACTAGACAAATGTCCTTGTCAAACTTGCCTTCTTGCATTAGTGACAATATGGAACCATGCCGGAAAATCTGGAAATGTATTCTATAATAGATTTATAGAGCTAGATTCTACGTACCTTTCTTCAGGAGTTCATCGTAACATGCAGCCAAGACAAACCTGCGTTCAGTTCGTTCGCAATTCCATATTTTGAAAATTGGCATTCTGTCTATATAACTATATGAATATCTAATATATAATAATGATATATATGTATTCTAGCGTGGTCTAAAGTTTTGAAGGTCTCCTGTAAATTTAAGTCTTGTGCAATTATATGAAATGAGATTAATTTAACGCCCTGTTATAGACCCGCCCCCCTCCCCCTAAATATTTTTAGCATTGACAGATTCACCCACTCTAGCTTACCAGTACCTTACAAAACAGGTTATGAACAAGACAGATTAAGTTCAGGCTACAAATATTGAATATAGTAAGACAATATTTTGAATCGTATGTCGTATCCTTCCGGATCACTGTATTATTATGTCCCTCCATTCGGCCTTTCGAACTACAAAATAATATCAAGCCATTTCTTATTTCTTACAAAATAAACTTGGTCATGTAAACAGACGTGGTTATCAACACCGGCACGAATAGTTATAATCAATAAATAATGATCTTCAATAACTCGTAAACTAAAAACTAACTTGACCATTCTTTTTAAGATGAGTAAATTGTTTTTAAATTTTGAACAACAAACAATAACAAAAACGTGATTCCCATTTATACATTGTCTCTTTTCTTATGTTGTCACCGTGTTATTAAAAATTTTTCAATTATGTTTCATTCAATTTAGACACATCCATTCAACCCATCGCCGTCTATAGTGTCTATTATAATGGATATGGCAAAGCGTGGCAGTGTTACGAACCTAGGAAAATGTGAAAGGTACACAAAACCACGTGTTGACAGGGCGAATCAGCTATCGTAGATAGATGACAGAACTTCATCGAACGATAATCAAAATGGTTAAAATACCGTACTTCACAACTTGTCATGTCACGAGAATAATTAGACAAAGTGCCTAAACAATGGTTGAATTGTGCCAGCATAAATTTATTACAATGCTTCCTGGAATCAAGTCCATGTTGTCGATTTGCTGGCTTCGAATTGCGATCTTCGATGTTTTCGAGTGCTTGTTTACGTCCGCCATTACAGTCATCTCGCGCTCATGTTCTAAACGCTGTGATTGGTCAAGATTCACGCGATCAATGTTCCATGCGCTCCGATTGGCTAATATTCCATATAGGCCTTGAGCGCGTCTGCTTTTGACAGTTCGGTCACCAAGAGTCAAGTAGGCGACATCGCTGCTCCAAAACGACAGATTTCCCCAACAAGGAGAATGGAATCATTTGTGTTTAGTTACTAAATACTCTTTGGGAAATAATTAGACTCCGGGCTAATTAATCATGGGACAAGAACCCGTGACCCAAGAAAAGAGTAAACTAGCATTTTTGATCTTAGAATTCCATTTCTCCGGGGATTTCTCGTTTTGTCATGTTTGGTTTTAGTTTTACTATATATATAGCCAACTCAAACTGTGTGGAGGGGAGGAAATTTTATTTCAGATTTATCAATATCATATCAAATCCACAAAGAAGTGAATTGTTGACCGACTCTTAGTATTGTGTGTGATCTTGGGTATAATAATAATATGTACCCTACTGTGTTTACTCCAATCCAAAAGGCCCGTAGAGCTTTGGAGCATTTAAAGTAATTTTGTGCAGGTGAAATAAACCTGAAGTGAAGCTGAATAATAATTTGTGAGGGAACCTCACATAATTTACTCCAATAGGCCTGTAGAGCTTTGGAGTATGGGAATGTTATATTAATAAAGTGATTTTGTGCAGGTGAAATAAACCTAAAGTGAAGCTCCCAATCATTAGTGAGGAAACCTCACTTTCATCCATTTTTGGGGACAATTCCTCATAATTATCATTCAGTGGGTAAAACCCCGCTTTTATCAATAGTCGGATAAAATCCCAACTTTCATCCATTTTTGGGGAAAATTCCTCATAATTATCATTTAGCGGAGAAATCTCCACTTTTTCGGGTTAACGGAGAAATCTCCACTTTTTATCAATTATTGGAGAAATCTCCACTTTTTATCAATTAGCGGAGAAATCTCCACTTTTTATCAATTATTGGGTTAGTGGAGAAATATCCACTTTTTATCAATCATCGGATTAGTGGGTAAATCTCCACTTTTTATCAATTGGTGGGTAAATACCCACAATAAGTACTGTTGGCCTAGCTTGATATTGCTTACCGATAATTGTTAATTAATTTTTGCACTCAGTCGATTTGTTTAAGTAATGCTGATTTGTTGATTTATTGCCGTAGAATTTATTGATTGTTTTCTTAGTAATAAAATTTATTTATTGTTAACTTGTTGTTTGACTTATTCTTTAGGTATTTCACTAGACTGGAGCGAACCCTATTATTTAATTACATTCTTCGCTAAGGGAATCGAGGAATCGTAACAGCAGTTAACATTCATTACTGTATTTTGTTTTCCGTATCTATAGACGCTGAAAGCCCATTTAAATTTAAGGTCAGAGAAAGGAATAATGTCTTTTATGTTAACTTCTTCAAAGATATATGAAAGTATATGTGGATTATATTCTGACTGAACTCTGTTAACTACAAAGTATTTATGTTGATCCCTAATAACAACCTCTTCTAAAGTAGCTAATGTTGGGTTTTCGTATTCATCATAATCCAAAACCAGCGCACAACCATTTTCATACTTTATTCCATGGATGGTAACAGATTTTGTTATATACACGATACGTTCATTGGATATGGTCAAATATTTATCAGAAAGATCGGGATGTCGTTCCACGAAATCAGCTTCTTCTCCTGTTCCAATTTCATCACCAGTATATAAAAATGTAGATGAACCCCCCCCCCCCCCCCATTGCTGCCAGATTGCAATAACTCATGTGAAGTTGGTGTCTAAAAGCAAGAGTGCGTGGCAAGTTTTTGAAGTTTTTGTATCGTTTGTTGGTAAAATAACCATTTTTACCTTCAAATCTCATACACCACTGATGACGTAGGGGGCCAAACTGACACATTTGTGAAGGTAAATGAATTAAATAATGCATTTTTTGGGTGAACGAGGCTTTTGGATACAACTCACTCTTAAAATTGTACAGATATTCAGCTATTAGACACTCGAGATTGAAAACTGTTTCAACAGAACAATATGTTGAAGTACACAATAACACAATTTGTATAAGTCTTAGAGTATTTGACCAATGCTTATTATCTAGAGGAACCTTTCGTCCAATTATTATTGGCAAAACATGGATCAGGGTTAGCATTCCTGCTGCACATTGTTTAATTTTTACTGAACTTTCAAAATACTTCTTATCGATGGGATCTGGTTTTGCGTGTTTATGTATGTATGAATATTCAAACGATTTTAACTCCGAATTGAGCCATTCAATTGAAAACATTTTATTAACACTAACAAAATGAAATAAAACTTGTGATAGTTTATGAGGGACAACTTCTTCCAGAAGGACGTGCATTGGATCCATAACAAGTCCAGTTGTTATGTCAAAATTTATATCAAGTAATGGGCTAGACCCGTTAATGCCCCATATTTTACTCCAATATTGTTTTGACTGCGAACTTAGCGATCGTAGAGCCTCACATCTTTCTCTGTGGATCTCTAATGTACGCAGTTGTACTTGACGTTCGACGAATTTATACTTAATTTGAGAATTTTCAACCTCACAGTTCCTGCAGTTTCGAAGAGCAAAGGCTACTCCCTCTTTAAACTTGCCCAACCAGTTTGAAGCCAATGTGTCACATGACGCAATTACAAGTTTACCATGGATGATATGTTCATCACCATGTATGTCCATGTGAATACCCTGTGTTGACATGCGATTTATGGTCGTAATAAAATCTGCCAACAGTTTTAGATCTCCATTTTCCTGTCTACAATCAATGGTTTTGCCAATTGCCAACAGCTGAATGGAAGATAACTTAGGCCTATGTTGAGGCGGAACATTGGCTAATGTAAAATAGAATAACGTTATCTTATGTTTTTTTATATGACTACCCAAGGGATTTACAATTTCCATGTCATCGCAGTTGAGGATAACCTGCAGTGCATGCGGATGTTGTTGGAAAAAGTTGTCATTTTTTAAATGCTCTCCATCACAAATATCATACAAATAACCATCTGATGAAGTGTGAGGGTTTCGAATGTAATGCCAAACTTCGGGTAGACTCAACAAATTTTTAATATTTTTTTCAAACGGTACATAATATCCCACACATGGGATTTCTTTTGTTCTTCTATTTTTTGTGACAAACTTACTTCTAATCACTACTTCCCGAGGCTCAAGATAGGTTTCCAGATTATGTTTATAATATGTCTTTCTCTTAGAATTACTGTCTAGGCAGTTCAACAAATCTCGGGGGAAAATGTCATTAAGAAAACTGTCATCAACATTAAGGTCCTGCAATTTTTTTCTTATTTGGTAATTGATCATTTCCATGTGGTTTTCAAACAAAGTATTCGTGGACGAAATTGCAGAGTCTATTGCTGATTGGGATAAATTATGCTTTGCTTCTAATGAAAAAGTAAACATTGCGTTAAACGCGGATATATCTTTAGAACAACTAAAATTTCCCTCCGACTCTAGATCTATCTGATGATCATTAAAATTGAAAACCTCAACGTTTTCATTATCTACATTATTAATATTATTATAATTTTTGTGCTTTCTATGTAAATGCACACGGTAATTCGCCCATTTTTTAGTTGAGTAAACACATGATCCTATGCTACACGATACGTAAAAATTTGGATCATTTTGATGGTATCTAACATAATGCCTCCTGAAATCAACAAAACTACCAGATTCAAAGACGCACAAACTGCATAAAAAGTTTGAATTGTCCATGCCTATTTCCTATTAGGCCTACTTAATAGAAGTTAATTCAATTTGGCCTAGCCTACTGAGTATTGGTTACAGTGTTACAATTTGAATTACGCCTATTATAGTGAAATTATACCGATAATTTATAGGAAAGTATTTTATGTCGTTGATTTGCGACGAAGTAGACTGAACAAAAGGCCATCAAACCCCGGCGGCTTTTAAAACTCACATAACAATAACAATTTAACAACAGTCTAGGCCTAGCCCAGACCAACGATTTTTAAATTTCGTATTATAGCAGGCAGTATTTAAATGTAAAAGTAGGCTAAGACATCGTCAGCCAATGTGTTTAAAATTAAAAGTAAAGACGTCTACAAATGTATAAAGGCCACCTACTGACCTAGACTATATAGCCTATTATATAACTCTATGATAACCACAACATACAGTACTAAAGTAAAAGTACGGTATTCTAGTTGTGTCACGGTAGCCAGTAGCGTAGCGTACTAACCGGCTAGAGTGGGTGAATCAAGCATAAAAAATACGTAGTGGATATATAACCGTAAACGGTATCCTATTTACTAACGCTATTGCACCGTAAATCGCAATGACGTATATATACATCGTGTGTGATTGGTTAAATAATAACTTCCGTTCGACGTGCGCAGTTGTGCGACACTTCCGTTCGACATGCGCAGTTGATATATTCCACAAGAACGGTAACTTCGTCTTTCAAGTTTGGCGCAGAAGCACGGTTTTACGGAAAAAACGTAAACCACTGACCGTCTTGGTACTTAAATTAAAACCAAAACCCACAGAAATAAGCCCTTGACCGAAATAGAATAATTTTCTACAATTTATATTTATTATTTTATTTTCTTCTAAAACTAATTCTCTGGGTTCTACCGTAGAAATCCAAGTATGGCTATTTCGTCCTATATAAGAAACGGAGAAAGTAGAAAGGTTAGACAAAGAACGTATGGTGGTTAGGGTTAGGGTAAGGGTTTGGGTTAGGTTTTGGGGTAGGGTCATGGGTTAGGGTTCGGGTTAGGCATCATTGCGAAAACTGCTGAAAACTGCCAAGTCCACGGATCAGAGAACTGCGCATGTCAAACGGAAGTTACGGCGATATAGTAAATAGAGTAAAGTGCCGTTTACGGTTGAATATCCACTGCCTAAAAAATATGGAATTTTATATCAGAAAAGCCGCTTGACGTTACCGATTAATGCAAAATTTCACTTTTTCATAATCATAGACAGAATAACGATATTACCAATTTTTTGGCCTACTTAATTCAATTAGGCCTAGCCTACTGAGTATACTTATAGTTACAGTATTTAAGTATTACATTTGAATTACGCCTATTTATAGTGAAATTATACCAATAATTTATATAGGAAAGTATTTTTATGTCGTTGATTGGCGACGAATTAGACTGAACAAAAGGGCATCAAACCCCGGCGGCTTTTAAAACTCACATGGATAACAATAACAATAACATTAACAACAGTCTAGCCTGCCTAGGCCTAGCCTAGACCAGTAGTAGACCAACGATTTTTAACTTTCTTAGCAGCAGGCAGTATTTATCGTCAGCCAATGCGTTTAAAATTTAAAGTAAAGATGTCTACAAATGTATAAAGGCCACCTACAGTACGCAGTAGTACTAAAGTTAAAGTACGGTATCCTAGCTGTGTCACGGTAGCCAGTAGCGTAGCGTACTACCCGGCTAGAGTGGGTGAATCAATCATAAAAAATATGGAATTTATGTCAGAAAAGCCGCTTGACGTTAACTTATACAAAATTTCACTTATTCATAGACAGAATAACCAATTTTTTTTGTGTGTAACTTTCTACGGTGCACTGTCACTGCCACTGGAACGAACAAGGAAAATGGCGCCCAAGGTATAAAGAAAGGCAGACGCATTGACGTCATAAATATGACGTAATTGATCAGACGTCATTTGAATTGAAGGGAGATAACTGCCACCGTGTGTTCTAAACAGAACACCACATGTTCTTCTTAGAACACTGTGTGTTCCAAATGAACTCTATGTAATACCAAGGCGTTTTTGGTAGAACATTAAGTGTTCTCCTATAAACCTAGTGTTCTGTGACTTATATTGAAGGGAGATAACTGCCACCGTATGTTCTAAACAGAACACCACATGTTCTTCTTAGAACACTGTGTGTTCCAAATGAACTCTATGTAATACCAAGGCGTTTTTGGTAGAACATTAAGTGTTCTCCTATAAACGTAGTGTTCTGTGACTTATATACACGTGTTCTGAGTCGCCCGTAAATTATCAAAAAGAATAAAACCGGTTACATTTTTTCCATTAATTGTGCGAAAGTTCTCAAAAAAATTAACATTTGAGATTCAATGATTAATTGAACAGACACTGGCCAAAAGAAACATTTCAAGTCATAAGTAATTATGAAACATGCAATTATGGAAAGTAAACCAAATTTAATGTTTGTCCACCTGATTATTTCAATATGATTTTGCATTATAAATCTTTATCTTTGAAAAATCAATCATTGTCTCCAAAATAAGTTGTCATTTATTTAGAGTGCATGCGTAGAACACATTCATAGAACGTATTGTTCTGTTTAGAACACTTGAGTTATGAATATTGGAACACATCAAAGAATTTCAGAACACATTTTAAAAAAACAGAACGCACCTGACGCGTCCAGCTTTTAGAGTGTAATAAATAAAGAAATCAGTTTATCGTCCTCGGACTGTAGACTGTACATGCAAAACCTCTATATCCCATATAGACCAGAGGGAGAAGGGGGGGGGCATTGTCACCCGAGTGGGGGCAAAATCTGAGCTAACTTTTCTAGAGGCATTTTTCACCAGGAATCCGAATCTGGTAGGTAATTAGCCAGGTGAGGGGGCGTTTCCGAGATAATCGAGGTTAAAGGTCACGGAAGGTCAAATAACGAAAGAAACGTATATAATTCAAAATCTGTTCAGAATAGGGCTGGAAATCATTGATAACAGCAATGAGACAATTATAATACAGTAATACATGTATAATAATAACAATGAGCTGCGATGACATCTGCATACCCGTGGTATTAAGCTCTATTACGTGGTATTTAATGCCAAAATACAAGTCTTAGTACGAAATTCCAGATATAATGTTACATATCACAACTTGTTGAATGCTCTCTTCAAATATGTAATTCTTATGGTGCATTCATATTTACTTACCTTAAAAAGCGATCAAAGTTTGATGGTATAAGCTCTATTACTATGATTATGAAACAGGGGGGGGGGGGGTGTATTCAATGCCAAAATACGGGTCTTAGTAGGAAATTCCAGATATAATGTTACATATCAGCGAAAAGCTTGTTGATTGTTCTCTGCAAATATGTAAACAATTGTCTGGCACATTGAGATTTACTTACCTTACAAAACGGCCAAGTCAAGTTTGGTTGGTACTAAACTCAATTAGTACCAACTAAACTTGACTTGGCCGTTTTGTAAGGTAAGTATGATAATTTCCCATATAATTGTGTTAGTTCTGATAAACTCAATTACTATGATAATGAAGGGGGAGGGGGTATTCAATGCCAAAATTCGGGTCTTAGTACGGAATTCCAGATATAATGTTACATATCACTGAAAAGCTTTTGGTTTGCTCTCTTCAAATATGTAAATAATTTTATGGCACATTCGTATTTACTTACCTTAAAAAGCGATCAAAATTTGGTTGTATTAGGCTCTATTATTATGATAATGAAGGGGGAGGGGTATTCAATTCCAAAATACGGTTCTTTGTACGAAATTCCAGATAAAATGTTACATATCATAGAAAAGCTTGTTCATTACCCTCTTCAAATATGTAAGTAATATTATGGCACATTCATATTTACTTACCTTAAATAGCGATCAAAGCTGTGTGATATTAAACTCTATTACTATGATAATGAAGGGGGGGGGGGGTATTCAATGCCGAAATACGGGTCTTAGTACGAAATTCCAGATATAATGTTACATATCACAGAAAAGCTTATTTATTACCCTTTTCAAATATGTAAATAATCTTATGGCACCTTCATATTTAATTACCTTAAAAGGCAATCAAGGTTTGGTGGTATTAAGCTCTATTACTATGATAATGCAGGGAGGGGGGGGGGGTATTCAATGCCAAAATACGGGTCTTAGTACGAAATTCCAGATATAATGTTACATATCACAGAAAAGCTTATTTATTACCTTTTTTAAATATGTAAATAATCTTATGGCACCTTCATATTTAATTACCTTAAAAAGCAATCAAGGTTTGGTGATATTAAGCTCTATTACTATGATAATGAAGGGGGGTGTATTCAATGCCAAAATACGGGTCTTAGTACGAAATTCCAGATATAATGTTACATATCAGCAAAAGGCTTGTTAATTGTTCTCTTCAAATATGTAAATGATCTTTTAGCACATTAAGATTTACTTACCTTAAAAAGCAATCAAAGTTTGATGGTATTAAACTCTATTACTATGATAATAAAGGGTTGGGTATTCAATGCCAAAAGACGGGTTTTGGAACGAAATTCCAGATATTATGTAACATATCAGCGAAATGCTTGTTGATTGTTCTCTTAAATATGTAAATAATTGGCTGGCACATTAAGATGTACTTACCTTACAAAACGATCAATGTTGGGTGGTACTAAAATCTATTACTATGATAATGAAGGGGGGGGGGGGTATTCAATGCCAAAATACGGGTCTTAGTACGAAATTCCAGAGATACTGTTACATATCACAGAAAAGCTTGTTGGTTGTTCCCTTCAAATATGTAAATAATTTTATGGCACATTCATATTTACCAAAGTTTGGTGGTATTAGTATTAAGCTCTATTACTATGATAATGAAGGGGGGGGGGTATTCAATGCCAAAATACGGTTCTTAGTACGAAATTCCAGATATAATGTTACATATCACAGAAAAGCTTGTTTATTACCCTCTTTAACTATGTAAGTAATATTATGGCACATTCATATTTACTTACCTTAAATAGCGATCAAAGTTGTGTGGTATTAAACTCAATTACTATGATAATGATAATGGAGGGGTGTGGGGGGTATTCAATGTCAAAATACGGTTCTTAGTACGGTACGAAATTCCAGATATAATGTTATTATTATATTACTGTATTATAATTGTCTCATTGCTGACATTAATGATTTTCGGCCCTATTCTGGACAGATTTTGAATTATATACGTTTCTTTCGTTATTTGGCCTTCCGTGACCTTTGACCTCGATTATCTCGGAAACGCCCCCTCGTCTGGCTTATTACCTACCAGATTCGGATTCCTGACGAAAAATGCCTCTAGAAAAATTAATTTGCCCCCACTCGGGTGACAATGCCCCCCTCCTCCCTCTGGTCTAATAGACAACGTCTGTCATTGTCTCATACAGTTCATCGTAACCAGACTGTAGACTGTACAGACGTATACCTGTTACAGTTTCTCGGAAATTATAGTCATTTCTTGCACAGTTTAATGAGTATAATATACGAGCTGTTAACTGTCCATGCATAAACATACTACAGTTTCTTAGAAATTATATTTCCATTTTCACTTCGATATAATGACCTTCGACACTAGCCTTTGTCACCCAGACTATAACGTTGTTCGTCGCCTACCACATAATATTGTTATCGTGGGTAACAGAGGCTACAGATATCCCACTAGATCTGGTAAACGATAAAGAGTACTGAGCAAGACCGTTGTTGAGCGAGGCCACATGTCAGTCAATTTGATTGACAGTTCCATATACGGCCTTGACATTATGTTTAGTTGTAGTTAAAACGAGAGTTTGGATCTTCCTGCACCCGTTTCTTATGTGTTTGTTTTTTATATAAATTTTCTCAATTAATTTCCATACTTGAATTTTAATATAAATTATGAAGTTCCATACTTGAATGTTAATATAAATTATGAATTTCCATACTTGAATGTTAATATAAATTAGGAATATTATCTTATATCTAGTAGGCAAATCATCGCCCTATGTCACAAAGATTCTGAACAGGCTCGCTGTGTATAGTAGTTGCAAAAATGAGATGTTGGATCTTCCACTAAATCTTAATTCGCCCCCTCGCTCTCTTTTATATTATATATTTCAGAAATAGTGAATTTCATCGAACTGTACTAATATAACCCCCAATCGACCTCGATGTGCAGTCAACCTTTTTCTTTTGTTTAAAATATTTGGGGGATATTTTTTCAATTGATTTTGATAAAATAATCATATTTCATTCGCTTATGCATAAAGTATACAATCGGCCTCGCTTAGCAGTGGGACCTTTTCTTAATTCGGAAAAATTATAAAGTATTTCTATGAATTAATTTTCACTGAAAAATAATATTTGAGTGATTGTATTATATAAATAAAAAATGGTATCTTATATAATACAGAAAATACGGAATTCATTGCACTATACCATATGAAGTATCCAATCGGCTTCGCTTAGCAATGGCCCGTTTTCTTAGTTTAAAAGATATTGGGGATAATTTTTTCAATTTATTTTCATAAAATAATCGTATATCTTTCGAGCGTTTTAAGTATATTAAGAAAATTATACTATACACTCCAGAAAAACGGAACTGCATCATCCAATACCGCGTATATCTATCGGCCTCGCCATGCATAATGTGTCCAATCGGCCTCGCTCAGCAGAATTCAATGCACTATCCAAATGAAGTATCCAATCGGCTTCGCTTAGCAATGGCCCGTTTTCTTATGTTTAAAAGCTGTTGGGAATATTTTTTCAATTTATTTTCATAAAATAATCATATATCTTTCGAGCGTTTTAAATATATTAAAAAAATTATACTATACACTCCAGAAAAACTGAACTGCATCATCCAATACCGCGAATATCTATCGGCCTCGCCATGCATAAAGTGTCCAATCGGCCTCGCTCAGCAGAATTCATTGCACTATACCATATGATATGAAGTATCCAATCGGCTCTCCTGAGCAATGGCCCGTTTTCTAATGTTTAAAAGATGTTGGGAATATTTTTTTCAATTTATTTTCATAAAATAATCATATATCTTTCGAGCTTTTTAAGTATATTAAGAAAATTATACTATACACTCCAGAAAAACGGAACTGCATCATCCAATACCGCGTATATCTATCGGCCTCGCCATGCATAAAGTGTCCAATCGGCCTCGCTCAGCAGAATTCATTGCACTATACCATATGAAGTATCCAATCGGCTTCGCTTAGCAATGGCCCGTTTTCTAATGTTTAAAAGATGTTGGGAATATTTTTTTCAATTTATTTTCATAAAATAATCATATATCTTTCGAGCGTTTTAAGTATATTAAGAAAATTATACTATACACTCCAGAAAAACGGAACTGCATCATCCAATACCGCGTATATCTATCGGCCTCGCCATGCATAAAGTGTCCAATCGGCCTCGCTCAGCAGAATTCATTGCACTATACCATATGAAGTACCCAATCGGCTTCGCTTAGTAATGGCCCGTTTTCTTATGTTTAAAAGATGTTTTTTTCAATTTATTTTCATAAAAAAATCATATATCTTTCAAGCGTTTTAAGTATATTAAGAAAGTTATACTATTCACTTCAGAAAAACGGAACTGCATCATCCAATACCGCGTATATCTATCGGCCTCGCCATGCATAAAGTGTCCAATCGGCCTCGCTCAGCAGAATTCATTGCACTATACCATATGATATGAAGTATCCAATCGGCTTCACTGAGCAATAGCCCGTTTTCTAATGTTTAAAAGATGTGAATATTTTTTTCAATTTATTTTCATAAAATAATCATATATCTTTCGAGCGTTTTAAGTATATTAAGAAAATTATACTATACACTCCAGAAAAACGGAACTGTATCATCCAATACCGCGTATATCTATCGGCCTCGCCATGCATAAAGTGTCCAATCGGCCTTGCTCAGCAGAATTCATTGCACTATACCATATGATATGAAGTATCCAATCGGCTTCACTGAGCAATGGCCCGTTTTCTAATGTTTAAAAGATGTTGTGAATATTATTTTCAATTTATTTTCATAAAATAATCATATATCTTTCGAGCGTTTTAAGTATATTAAGAAAGTTATACTATTCACTTCAGAAAAACGGAACTGCATCATCCAATACCGCGTATATCTATCGGCCTCGCCATGCATAAAGTGTTCAATCGGCCTCGCTCAGCAGAATTCATTGCACTATACCATATGAAGTATCCAATCGGCTTCGCTTAGCAATGGCCCGTTTTCTAATGTTTAAAAGATGTTGGGAATATTTTTTTCAATTTATTTTCATAAAATAATCATATATCTTTCGAGCGTTTTAAGTATATTAAGAAAATTATACTATACACTCCAGAAAAACGGAACTGCATCATCCAATACCGCGTATATCTATCGGCCTCGCCATGCATAAAGTGTCCAATCGGCCTCGCTCAGCAGAGCGAATTGCACTATACCATGAAGTATCCAATCGGCTTCGCTTAGTAATGGCCCGTTTTCTTATGTTTAAAAGATGTTGGGAATATTTTTTTTCAATTTATTTTCATAAAATAATCATATATCTTTCGAGCGTTTTAAGTATATTAAGAAAATTATACTATACACTCCAGAAAAACGGAACTGCATCATCCAATATCGCGTATATCTATCGGCCTCGCCATGCAGAAAGTGTCCAATCGGCCTCGCTCAGCAGAATTCATTGCACTATACCATATGAAGTATACAATCGGCCTCGCTTAGCATTGGGACTTTTTCTTGTGTTTAAAAGATTTGGGGGATATTTTTTTAATTGATTTTGATATAATAATCATATATCTTTCAAGCGTTTTAAGTATATTAAGAAAATTATACTATACACTCCAGAAAAACGGAACTGCATCATCCAATACCGCGTATATCTATCGCATTCGGCAAACCTCGACAGATTCCGGTGCCCTATATCTAGACTCGGCTGTATAATGAAGTCCGCCATTTTGGAACTATTTTAAAGGACCCGGATAAACAAGGTTGCCCCCAGGAGATGGGTGCCAGTCAAGTCGTCCACAAGCGAAGTCGTTCACAACCGTTGGTGGAATCGTCCACAAGGCATTGGTGATGTCGTCAACAACTATTAGTGATGTCGTCCACAACTAAATATGTTTATGAATTTGTTAATGAATTTGTTATTTATGGAATAAAACGATTTACTTTGTTGTTTATTTGCGGGGAGAAAGGGTGACCAGAAAAAACTATACTAATTAAAAATACATCGTGTGGACGACTCCAAAAAACGTATTACAATTACAATATCCAGAAATTATTTACTTTGTTGTTTATTTACCGATAGAAAGGGTGACCACGCAGAAAAACTATACTATTTACAAATACATTATATGTGTCCAGAAATTATACTAAGTCGTGTGGACGACTCCACCAACGGGTGTGGACAGCTTAACCAGATTTTGGGGCTTTTTTGTAAAAGCGGAACGTTTTCCTGTTAGAGTAAATCGGTAGTCGATAAGCCGCATCGCAAATGTATGGTCGTAGGTACATATCAATGGCTATCATACATCCGAGTCTAGATGAAGGTTACGGAGAGTACCGGAATCTGTCGAGGTTTGCCGAATGATATCTATCGGCCTCGCCATGCATAAAGTGTCAAATCGGCCTCGCTCAGCAGAATTCATTGCACTATACCATATGAAGTATACAATCGGCCTCGCTTAGCATTGGGACTTTTTCTTGTGTTTAAAAGATTTGGGGGATATTTTTTCAATTGATTTTGATATAATAATCATATATCTTTCAAGCGTTTTAAGTATATTAAGAAAATTATACTATACACTCCAGAAAAACGGAACTGCATCATCCAATACCGCGTATATCTATCGGCCTCGCCATGCATAAAGTGTCCAATCGGCCTCGCTTAGCAGTGGATCTTTTTCTTATGTTTAAAAGATTTGGGGGATATTTTTTCAATTTAATTTTTTAAAATAATCATATTTCAGTAATTGTTTTTTTTTTATATAAATTAAGAATAGTGCCTTATATATCACAGAAATAGCGGAATTCATTGCACAATGCCATGAAGTATATACAATCGGCCTCGCTTAGCGGTGGGACTTTTTCTTATGTTTCAAAGATTTGGGGGATATTTTCTCAATTGATTTTGATGAAATAATAATATTTCTTTCGAGGGTTTTACGTATGTTAAGAAACATTATACCTTTTCTTACCCTTTGAAAGATTATAAAGTATTTCTATGAATTAATTTTCATAGAAAAATAATATTTGAGTGATTGTATTGTATAAATTAGGAGTAGTGGCTTATATGTCACAGAAATAGCAGAATTCATTGCACTATACCATATGAAGTATACAATCGGCCTCGCTTAGCATTGGGACTTTTTCTTGCGTTTAAAAGATTTCGGGGACATTTTTTCAATTGATTTTCATAAAATAATCATATATCTTTCCAGCGTTTTAAGTATATTAGGAAAATTATACGATACACCTGCGCCAATTTTTTTCCATAAAATAATCATTTTTGAGTGTTTTATATAAATTAAGAATAGTACTTTATATATCACAGAAATAGCGAAATTTATTGCACTATACCATATGAAGTATACAATCGGCCTAGCTTAGCGGTGGGACGTTTTCTTATGTTTAAAAGTTCTTGGGGATATTTTTTCAATTGATTTTCATAAAAAAAAATCATAATATATCGGTTGAGCGTTTTAAGTATTTTAAGAAAATTATCCCAGAAACACGGAAATGCATCATTCAATATCGCCTATAGTGCCTAATCGGCCACACTATGCACGAAGTATAGAATCGACCTCGATTAGCAGTGGGACTTTTTCTTAACTTTTGAAAGATTATAAAGAATTTATAAGAAATAATTTTCATAGAAAAATAATATCTGAGTGATTGTATTATATAAACTATGAATAGTAAGAGTAGTGGTTAATATATCACAGATAAAGCGGAATTCATCGCACTATACCACATAAAGTTGTAACCTGCTTCGCTTAGCAGTCAGTCCTTTTCGTTTAAATTCCGGCGTGATTTCCCCTTGTCAGTGATGCAAAAGGAGGGCCTGACAAGGACAGCTGCCTAGTCGTTCGGATGGTACGAAAAACCGAGATCCCGTGTACACATTGGAGTACACGTAAAAGATCCCTTGGCGGTTGGAATTCGATATAAGAGTAGGTCGTAGCGCCGCTGCCCGGGCAATATTTACCTCACACTGTATGGCGTATGTCGGTCTTCCATCAGCCCAGGTTAGATGCATAATAATTGTAGGACGTTAAACCCTATTTCATTCATTCTTACGTATAAAGATTTGGGGATATTTTTTCAATTGATTTCCATAAAATAATGATATTTCTTTCTAATGTGTTACGTATATTAAGTACACTATCTTATATGTCCCAGAAACACGGAAATGCATCATCCAATACCGCGTATAGAGTCTATCCGGCTTCGTCTGGGATATTTGTTGTGTTATTATCCGATTTGCTGCATAAGTGGATAATCGGGACATTTTTTGTCGAATCGACTTTAGTAATGATGACCGAGGCTATGCATAACTTTTGATCGCTTAACGCTTATTTCTTGGTTCATAGTGGATCAATTTGACTGTAATTTTCAACAAATTGCCTTTATATTAACAAGTTTTAAATATTTTTATAATAGTACCTTATGTATCACAGAAATAGCGGGATCTAATTCATAGCACTATACCACATGAAGTATACAATCGGCCTTGCTTAGCAGTCAGCTTTTTTTCTTATGTTTAAAGATTTGGGGATATGTTTTCGATTGATTTTGATAAAATAATCACAATTCTTTTGAGCGTTTTTACGTATATTAAGGACATTATACTATTAACCTCAGAAACATCAGGGCCGGCGGAAGCAATTCTTGATTGGGGGGGGGGGCTTCCATAGTCCCTATAGGCGAGGGTTCAGGGGCCGCAATAACCTCAAGAAAAGAGCACTTGTGCCCAAATTATTGGGGAGGGGTGGGGCTAGTCCCCCTACTCCACCGAGCCTGAACAGTGGAATGCATTGACCAATACCGCGTATAGGCTACAGTCTAATCGGCCTAGAGCTATGCAGTCAGCACACTAGTTTGAACCCAATCGGCCTCGATTAGCAGTGGGACTTGTTCTTAAATTTGAAAGATTATAAAGTATTTCTATTAATTAATGTTCATAGAAAAATAATATTTGAGTGATTGTATTATATAAATCAAGAATAGCATCTTATAATATATCACAGAAATAGCGGAATGCATCGCACTACGAGTGGGCTACACTCATGGTATAGCTACTTATTTTATACGCCGAGTACACAGTAGAGCAGGTCAGGGAGAGTACATTTTGTTGCTATTGAATTTTCGTACGATTATTACCTCCTGTGGTCGTAGAGACTTGAAATTTCCAGGAAGTGTTAAGAGCAACTATTGATGATCACACACTAGGACCACGGAAACCACTAGGTGTACATAAGTGTAGTAGCACTTGGGATATCTTTTATTACTAACAATAAATACTCCTTTCTAAACTCGACCTTCAAATAAAATGGGAGGGACTTAAACAAGAAAGAGGCGGGGTTTACATTAGTCTCGGTCACCCAGAACCCCCTAGTCTTCAACGTACGGAGGGTCTGGGTCGGTTCTCAATTGTTGACGAAGTTTACTGGATAATCTACCCCATAAAAAACCAAACTCCCGGTCACGCATGGGCAATGGAACCTATTGGTTAAAGTCTCGGTAAGTTATAGATCTTATGAAGCCGGGCCGATTTTGCTATATTCTATTGGCTAAAATCTAGGTTAGTGCTAGATCTTGTGAAGCCGGGCCGATTTTGCTAGATTTTATAAAGCGAGGTTGGAATGTATCCCACAATTCACTGGGCGCATCTATTATTAGAAACAAAATAGATACGTCGGAAGAAGCATGAATTGCGATGAAAAATTATAATTATGAGAAGCCATACGTCAGATTCATGATGAGAGGAAATTACTATTTCATGATCAATTAAAACCTTTACAAACAAAATTTTAAAGATTGTCATTGTTGACAAGCGAGTTGTTTTGATAGATTCAGTACGTGGTAACTTAAAAGACTGGATAATCCAGACAATGACCGACTTTCCGTCAAATTCTGAGGACCCATCCAGACTAATATTCGTAGAATATTTGTTTGGATGATAGAGACTAGGTTTACATCTGCTTCGCACAGCATAATCTAGAAAATCGGTCTCGCCTAGCACCCTCTAGCGCTTACCACTAGATCTACCCTAGATCATATTGACACTATATTTAGGGTGCACGTCTATAATATCATCGTCTCGCACAGTTTATCTTCTTCGGAATGTAGACTGTACAAGCGTAAATTTGCTACAGTTTCTGGACTAAGACTAGTAATTATTTGCCTATTTTTCATGATGGGAGAATGTAGTGCGAGTTATTAATAGACAATTTTTCCCTTAATTTTTTTCTCCCCTCATCCTGCATTTTTGGGTTGACTTTTTGGTCTAGAATAGGAGAAAAGGGATCAAATTTGCAATTTCACAGCAGTTTTGGGTAATACGGGTGATATGTTTGTTTATTAGATAACCACAGATTTGTTCAAACAGCAAGAACATGTGGGGTATATAGGACTAAGACTAGTAATAGTGGTAGTTTCGGTTATCAACGCTAACAATATCAATGGTAGTTGACGTACACCATTATAGTCTGGGAGACAAAGAAACTGTGTCAAGTAGCATGTGCAGTCAACCGACACCTTATATACAGTGTGAGGCGATAACTGACGTTTTGGATAGAATATCCGAGAAGGACTCAAACTAGTAATTATTTTGCCCATTGACTTCAATGTTAAATGGCTGTAACATCACTGGCTGTAGCTTTTTGGTCAACATTCTGTTGGTTCCAATATTTTTAGACACAATGGGGACAACATTTGGCAATCTCATCATCATAAACTTGTAGGGTTTTCATGGTTTAGATATTTTGCTACAGGGATTTGAAGTTGACTGGGGTGAAAATCTCACTTTCGATGCATTTCACTGCTTCGCAGAAAGACATTTTACACCCTAATCCCTCCGCTGTAATATCACCAGTATTACCCAAAACTGCTATAAAATTGCAAATTTGATTCCTTTTCTCCTATTCTAGACCAAAAAGTCAACCCAAAAATGCAGGAAGAGGGGAGAAAAAAATTAAGGGAAAATGAAAACTAGGCAAATAATTACTAGTCTTAGTCCAATATACCCCACATGTTCTTGCTGTTTGGACAAATCTGTGGTTATCTAATAAACAAACATATATTCAATGCGCTGGCAAATTAGTATGAAAATCCATGCATTGCAGCGTTCTATAATCACTATAATACATTAGAACACTGTGGAAATTCAGATAGAAATTTGAAAGCACCTAAATTTTGAATTCCACACAACATTTTTATTTTTGAACATAAATGCATTCTGTAAAAAGATGAGATAAATTCAACATAAATCCAGGACGAAAGTACTTTAAAACAGTAATCATGATGCAATATTATACTTTTTATCACTTGCATCGAAAACCACACAGTTTTTCTCTGTTAACGTAGGTTCAAATGTTAAATTGTGGCCAAATCTAAGATGTTGAAACATGCAGTGCCTATGAATTTCCACGCACCAACCTAGTATATTTCATTGAAAGTTGTAAACATATCTCACGTTTGACTTGGTTACTGAGGCTTAGTAGACGTTGTTTGCAAATATAATTTGAACGATACTTTAATAGAGGCTCGTAAAGAATGCTCAAAAGACATTTATTTCGGAGGATTGAAGCGTTTAGTCAAAGTTATATAGTGGTGAACGACTGAGAGTAAACAGATATTTTTATTTTTAGAAAGACTGTCATTTCCAAGTAAAAGTGAATTAATATTTTTGTAATAGTCGTCCAAGGTATCGATAGTGGATCTGCGTTGTTCTATGAAAAGGCTACAATTAAAGAAGAAGTGTTCACCACTTTCACATTTTTTTCCGCACAGACAGGATGGGTCATCAGATATATGCATGAGCTATTTATGATAATTTAAGTCAGATTTCGAATTGCGTAATTTGGAGTGAATAATCTGGAAAGTCCTGTCGCCGAATTTGAAGAGATCGTTGTATTTAGGTTTACCGTATGCTTGTCTAATTTGAGATTTGAATGAAGAGATCGAGTCAGAGTTTTTGATGCTTTCATCGAGACGATTCCAGTCCAGTACTGACGATGGAAAAAACGATTTTTTTTTATAAAGTTTGGATTTACAGCTAATACTCATTAGATTATTGGAGTTTCTGAGTTGATATAGTTGACTGGACGCTATAGATAGTGGGACTAAATCCAATAGGAACGAGAGAGAAAGAGAGAGAGAGAGGAAAGACAGAAAGAGTCAGTCAAGTCATTTACTAATCACAACAATTTGCAATTTGAATACTAAAATGATATTAACATATTAAGTAAGAAGTATAACTTAGTCTGGCATCTTATAAGTATATGGAAAAGCTATATGTGGGGTAAGGTTTATACATATATCAAGATTAAATTCAATATGGTTAAACTTTAATTATTGATTCAACAACACAACAGGGAGAAGAAGGTCTGCTTCTGAAGACTAATACGCCGAGCGCTAACGGAAAAGGTTGCATCTAACCAGTGTAGAATGGTATTCTTGCGGCTTGTTAACGAAACCTCACTCGGGATGGACAGGACACATAAAGTGTGATTATCGTATCACAACAGTTTAGATTTGTTTACCAAATATACAAAGACATTCAATTAAATAAGACTTAGGTAATATTAACATAAAATTACACGCTTGAATGGGTTTCAGCTAAACATTCGCAGGGAAGTCATCGTTATTTACGGATTATACATAAGACGTTCAGTCGATGTTTAATCGGTGAGTTAAGAAAGCTCACCACTTTCACACGGTCGATGCAATAATAAACACTGTAACTTAAACCGGGAAAAGGACGTACACACAGTAGTACTGGTTTATTAACTTAAAGTCACATTCTTTTTTCTTTTTACTCTGACCTAATTGTTAAGACAACTGACATATTAGGAAATAGAATCCAGATTGCCATATTAAGATCAATATAGGTTTAATGAGTATAATTTTAATTAAAATAAATATAAATTGTATAATAAATATGATGTGTATGGACTAAGTTTGATGACTTTGTTTGTCATGTATACAAAGATATCCCTTTAGTTATAAGCTAGGGATTTTAATAATCATAAAAATTGCAACCTTAAGTAGATTTCATCTAACATTTTACAAGGAAAACATCGAATTAATGCTTGTAATTTAAGGTTAATTACATGTGTACCAATTAATTTTGTATGATTAGACTTTGAGGTCAAGAAGCCATATCTTTGCTACATAATGTAATTTATTTAGAATTTCATAAAAAACTGAATAAGTAGCTGAAAAAAACGAAAGTGTTATAGCTCCTTTGAAAGTCTAGCAGTCTGGGTGCTTAAAGTACATGTTCAATTAAAGTGTTTATTTTTCGGTGAGTTGACAAAGCTCACAGTTTTCACACGTTCGATGCAATAATAAACACTGTTAATTGGACAGGGAAAAGAAAGTAATACCAGTAGTGCTGATTTCTTTTTATCACGGCCTTATTGTTAGACTACATACTAACATATTGGAAAAAAGGAATAAGGATTGTCAGTTTAAGACCGATTAAGGTTTACAGTGTATAATTTTAATTTATAGTAATTGGACAGATTATTATATACATCTATTTTACATGTATAATTAAATATAACACGAAGTTTAATAATTCGACCCTGGTCGATATATAGAGAATTAGCACTCGTATACTGTATTATCTTATGTTAAAATTTCAGAACAATCTCATCAAACATGACTACTATAATAAACGAGAATGAAGGATAATTTTCTTTTGGGGATTATAAACAGGATATTAATAATTTTAAGAAATTTGAGGGGACTAATATCAGCCGAACACAATACATATAGCATAATCATTACAGCAATTGAAGATTAAATGTTTATTTTATTTAACAATATCTTTATTTGTAGACCTCTTATGAAGACATCGCTGGAGTTGTGCTGTTTACTTCGCTAATTGATTGTCTAAGCTAGGATATAGCTCAATTTTGTGACACATAAGGCCACTGTGAACTTCGGCTTTGATTTTCCCGTTAGTGAACCACACCCTTTTTACAAGTGGGTGATTTTGAACTTCGGTTAACATTTTCACGTTTTCACGAGTCATATCTTCGCATATGGATACACCAGAATTTTTCAATTTTCTTCTTTGAGTTAGGACATGCTGGCGGTCTTCTCGCTTTAGGAAGCGCACAATAATTCCACGTGGGCGTTGGGCTATTTGATTATTCGATCCTTCTTCATTAAGTTGACCAGGACTTGCCTTTTTCCAACACGGTAGGCAACATCAATGCAAATATCCTTGGTGATATTTTAATTTATCTCTGAGAAGATTTTCGACACTTTGTAGGCAGTTATCGTTTTCCTGATTTTCTGGGATACCAAACACACGAAGATGAGCCTTTCTCGTATATTGCTCTTAATTATTCATTTTTTTTAAGAGATTCATTTTCAGTAAATGATTTACACAGGGATGATTCGATACGTTCAAAACGTTCGTGGAAGCCATCAACATCAGTCCCAATGTTGTTATTTGTAAGTTCGATTTTAGTTAGACGATCTTCAATTTTTGACGTCTATTATTTATTAATTTGTTTAGTTTTTTTTCTAACAGATCTACATCGGCTTTTATTGCTTCATTTACGATATAATTTAAGGTTTCTTTATCAAATAAACTACTTCTCATACCTTCATTATTTGTTTCCATCGAAATTGGAGTTGAAGTTGTTTCCATCGACATTGTTGTGATAACTTAGTAAAAAGGATCTCGGGGATTAGAACTCAGTCAGCTTTACTTACGGAAACAATGGTTTGACTTGACTAAATTGTTGATACACATAATATATATTTATTTTCAGCAAACTACATCCTTTGAATTATAAGTAATGATACTTGGGTTACTTCATTCTGTTCACTGTGTTTATAACTTCATTATATATACTTTATAGTTTATCACGACACTGTTTGGAGAGACACACAACCCTGCCTGTACCAGCGGCCATCTTGTTATCCATCTTAAATGATTTACAAGGGCAATGGTGCCTACAAATTTCCTGACCAAAAGATATGCACAACCGTCAACACACAAGCCATTTATGTTATCTTCCAATATAAGAGGCCGTGATCAACACATGGGTGACCTTTTCGCCTAAAGTTTTCGGGCTCGGAAATGAAGTCATCACCAAAAAGCAAAGTTTACAGAGGTCCTCGGCTGGAACCCAAACTGAACTTGATTCGCCCTCCACTTCCACCACAGGTGTCATAGAGACCAGGGATGAAATTGGCATGCATCATCGTTCTACTCAAGCCAGTCCAGGAAGTCATCAGGTTTTGAGATGTGACCTGGGGCGAATACTATCTAGGCAAATGGATCATTGACATCCAGAAAACGGCCAAAATGTGGAATGCTGTCATTCATTTGCATGCCAAGGGGATTAGAAAGGCCTGCACAGTACCAAATTTCCAGCCCGTTAGTGAGCAGAAGTGGGGATCAAGTTGGTTGTACTTGGTAAAGTGTTTGAAATGCACATTTATCTTACCTGTTCTGATTCTTTTTTTTTTTAAATACTTCTGTTTGTTGAGGTCAATCAATCCACTCTATGAAATATTACACTGGCACCTGAAATGATAGAAAGCTGGGGATAAATATGCAATAAAAAACAGTGAGAAAATACGAAAGACAAATAAAATAGTTTCAACTGGAAATAGAAATAAACCTCTTTATTTCGAGCGAACATCCAGTCACTGGCCCCCCAACAAGAAACCAGTTAACAGTCAGTAAAAAAGTACAAAATTAGTGTCACATAAGTCTAAGCCAATCTCAAACTTAGATACCATGTTATGAGGTTCGGTCTAAAGATTAAGGCCAACTGCAGTTTTGGTCAAAAGTCACATGGGTGTGAATTATGGAGTGTACATGTTAACATTTCATTGTACGATGTCAAAAGATGGTAGGTCTAAATATTAAGGCCCACTGCAGACTTGGTTCAAGGTCACATGTAAAAAGGGTTTTGGGCACATGATTTTTTGACAAGATTGTAGGTTTGGGCTAGGGTCAGGACTAGCTGTCTTGGCATAGGCCTACGGCAAATGCTTTTTGACGAGATTTTGGGTTAGGGCCAGGACTACGTCTTGGGTTAGGCTAGGGTCAGTCCTATTTACATCTCGGGGCCTTACACCAAATCTGAATTTAAGTTGGGCCGTACTATTTAGACCTAACAATGTCTGGACAACATAGTGAACGAAATGTTAACATTTACATCCCAAATTTACACCCAGCCAACGGATACCCCAAATAATGGCTATTTCTGTCTCAAATAGTCAAAAAAAACTACTGTTGGGCATGAAAAAGCAATGCTCTTACCTTTTCTCACAATTCCTATCCGAAAATTTAGAAAAGAGTGGCCAACAACATATCAACATTCGAAAGGCATGATAGGATACAGGACTCAGACTAGTAATTATTTTTCCATTGACTTCAATGTTAAATGACCTTAACATCACAGGCTGTATTTTTTTGCTCAACATTCTGTTGGTTCCAATCTTTTTAGGCACAATGGGGACCACATTTGGCAATCTTCCCATCATAAACTTGTAGGGGGGGGGTAGATTTTTGCTACAGGGATTTGAAATTGACTGGGGTGAAAATCTCACTTCCGATACATTTCACTGCTCCGCAGAAAGACATTTTACACCCCATCCCTCCGCTGTAATATCATCAGTATTACCCAAAACTGCTAAAAAATTGAAAATTTGATCCCTTTTCTCATATTCTGACCAAAAAAATCAACCCAAAAATGCAGGAAGAGGGGAGAAAAAAAATAAGTGAAAAATTGTCTATTAATAACTCGCCCTACATTCGAAGAGAACAAAATTAAGGGAAAAAATTTCTATTAATAACTCGCACTACCATCATGCAAACTAGGCAAATTATTACTAGTCTTGGTCCTGATGATATATTGGATTACCTCCCCTAATACAAACTATGTGATATGCTGATATCATTCGGCAAACCTCGACAGATTCCGGTACTCTCCGTAACCTACATCTAGACTCGGATGTATGCTAGTCATCGATATGTACCTACGACCATACATTTGCGATGCGGCTTGTCGACTACCGATTTACTCTAACAGGAAAACGTTCCGCTTTTACAAAAAAGTTCCAAAATCTGGTTAAGCTGTCCACAACCGTTGGTGGAGTCGTCCACACGACTTAGTATAATTTCTGGACACATAATGTATTTGTAAAAAGTATAGTTTTTCTGCGTGGTCACCCTTTCTCTCGGTAAATAAACATCAAAGTAAATAATTTCTGGATATTGTAATACGTTTTTTGGAGTCGTTTTTTTTAATTAGTATAGTTTTTTTCTGCGTGGTCACCCTTTCTCCCGGCAAATAAACAACAAAGTAAATCGTTTTATTCCATAAATAACAAATTCATTAACAAATTCATAAACAAATTTAGTTGTGGACGACATCACTAATAGTTGACGACATCACCAATGCCTTGTGGACGACTCCACCAACGGCTGTGGACGACTTCGCTTGTGGACGACTTGACTGGCACCCATCTCCTGGGGGCAACCATGTTTATCCGGGTCCTTTAAAATTGTTCCAAAATGGCGGACTTCATCATACAGCCGAGTCTATATGTAGGGCACCGGAATCTGTCGAGGTTTGCCGAATGATGCTGATATATTGGGTTATTTTTCCCTCATATACAACTGGCGGTAGTTTTCTCTTTGATGTGCATAGCAGTTATATCTCATAACAACCTGTCAAGATGTCATCATAGGTTGATATTCTGTTCATATCAACCGCTGATGACGTCGGGACAGGTTGATATGAAATATCAACCGCTAATGACGTCATCTCAGGTCGATTTATTCGACTCATATCAACCACTGACGATCGAAATAATACAAAAAACACAGAAATAAATTTTTATTCTTGTAACAATTAAAAAGTATTACGGTACAGTTTGTAACATTCAGGACAGGAATAAACGGCGTACTTATCGGCATATTTAAATCGGTTATCCATACCCGACCATGTCTAAGAAATCTTTCAGAATCATCTTTCCGTCCACACACTTCGCCTTTTGATCCAAATTTTCTTTAGGTTTGAATAGATCCTCCTTTAAAAAGGAGGTTTGTTTGACCACAAAAACGATTTAAGAGATTTATCTATCTTTTCAACAATATTTTCAGGTATATTTACCACTCGTAGAGTATACCACTGTTTTGACAGATAGCGTGTTAATGATTACAGATTTTCCAATAAAAGAAAGGTTTCTTTGAGACCATATATCTAGCAAAATCTTAATAGAATTTACCTTGTTAGCCCAGTTGTATTCTGCACATTGGATTTTATTTGGTCCTAAGAATATTCCAAGGATTTCAATGGTATCAGACACAATGCGGACATTAGTAGACAGTAAAGGGAATGTATATCTGGCGGATCCTGCGGGCAAGACTTCTGATTTCTCAGTGTTGAATCGGGCCCCCGATGCCTTACAATAACCTTCTAAGTGGTTAAAGGTTGTAGAGTCTGAATCAAAATCTGCCAAAGTTAGAGTACAGTCATCCGCATGTTGATAAAGTAAGGACGGGCGGGGAGATCCGGGTATGGTAATTCCATGCACGTCTGATTTTGAGTTCAGAATATCGCTTATCATCTGAGCTAATAGACAGTATAGGGAGCAGGAAATTGGGCACCCCTGGCGGATTCCTCTCGTTAGGGTGAAATAAGAAGAAAGGTGTCCGTTAATTTTGACGCAGCTTCGTATTTCAGTATAAAGGATCTTGATATGTCCAAGGAAGCTATTCCGAAAACCTAGCTTTTCAATGACTTTAAACATATAATTGAACTGAATTCTATCAAAGGCCTTAAGGGCGTCTAATTTCATTACATAACATGGAATATTTTCAATATCGGTGTAATCAAGTACGTCTCGAATAGATGAGATATTATGGGAAATATCGCGTCCAGGAATTCCAGTTTGTTTCGGAGAGATTATCTCCGGTAGGACTTTTTTAAGTCGTAAAGCCAAAACTCGAGCGTAAATCTTGTAATCTACATTAAGCAGACTAATAGGGCGATAATTTTTTAAGTCAGCTTTGTCACCTTTGTTTTTGTAAAATATACTGATTACACCGTTCTTCATAGACCTACTGAGGCAGCCCTCGTCGAAAACAGTTTCTAATATATATACAAATAAATGGGTCTAATTACATCCTAGAAGTGTACATAGAACTCAACGGGGAGTCCATCGGATCTCGGGGACTTTCGTTTCTTCATGCCGTTGAGGCCCTCGTTCACTTCTTGTGATGTAATTTTAACCTTACAAATAGTAGCAGATTCTTTAGTAAGTGTATTTTTTGTGCATTTGAATACATTTGATTCGTAATTATAATTTTTTATTTCAGGTTCAGCAGTATAGAGCTCTTTATAGAAATTGGTGCAAGTGTGGAGTACATCACATTGATCGGTAAGTATGTTTTTATCTTTATCATATATAGAATAGATATAATTGTTTTCTTGATTCCTTTTCTCAAGATTTAAAAAGTAGGGGGTGCATCTATCAGCCTCGAGAGCCTTATCCACTTAGCCACCATGATCCCCCGTATATTATAAGATCTGATGGGAATTAGTAACTTCTATAATCAGGGGTTCTAGGACATTTCCCCCCCCCCCAGACATTTCCCCCCCGGACATCTGCCCCCGGACATCTGCCCCCGGACATTTGCCCCCCAGACATTTCCTCCTTAGACATCTGCCCCCCCCCCTAGGACATCTACCCCCCGGACTTTTTCCCCCGTAGACATTTGCCTCCCTAGGACATTTACCCCCCGGACTATCAACCCTCAGACATTTCCCCCCCTAGGACATCTGCCCCCCCTAGGACATTTACCCACCGGACTTTCACCCCCCGGACATTTCACATCGTGGGGCATCTACCACTGTAGGACATCTGCCCCCTAGGACAACTGCCCCCCCGGACTTTTACCCCCTGGATCTTTACCCCCCGGACATTCTCCCCTATAGGACATCTATTTCCCGGAATTTCAACCTTAGGACATCTATCACTGTAGGACATCTGCCCCCGAGGACTACTGCCCTTTGCTGTCATCTCCTGAGGTATCTAATTTTTTACTACATCTTTTTATAATAGAAGGAACTAGATTTGCGAAAGCAAAACTGATGGATTTTGGTTCTGCATGGCTTCAAATTAGGTGTTGTTTGCTTTTCAAACTAAAGGTCAATGATCAGGGTCATTGAGATTAATGTTGAAAGTTCTATATCATTAATTTTCAAAGTTTTGTGGAAAGTTACAAACGTTAATATCCGACTTTAGTACATTTAAACAATAATAAAACCGGATGTTTAAGCCAGAGGTCATATTTCTTGATACCGTTGGAAAGAAAACATCTGCTACTTTCTAACAAATAATTGTAGTAAACTGTTAGACAATTAGGTAAAGAAAATGTGTTATTTTTTAAAAAGGTCAAAGGTCAAGGTTAAACTACTCGATTTAGTTAATATTCAATACAATAGTACTAATTAACGGTAAAAAAAATCCCATGGTCATCAATAATAGGTTAAATGGAAATAAAAATGGTCATCAATAATAGGTTAAATGGAAATAAAAATGGTCTAAAAAATCGAGATATATGTTAAGCTAGTACAGTATGATAATAGAAAGTTACAAACATGTATAAGTATATGCTAAAATTTAGAAAACAAAATACAAATATAAATTTCAGAATGTTCTTTTATTAAAGAGACAAAATTGTTTGGACAGGAACTAAAACTAAATTTTGGAGACTTCTTGTATCCATTTCAGCCATCCTGGGACGACAATGGTGCTTTCATCAGTGATCGCTAATTAAGGCATCGTACAAAAAGGATGCCGGTGGGAGTGACCTCATACTCTCACTTTTCAAATGCCGACATTATTGATATTACTGTATGGGAAACTTGTGAATTAGAAAATGACAGCTTAACTCTAGAATTTCAAATTATGGGCTATTCCTCTTAGGAAACCAATTCTACCCCTATTAGGATAATCTTCCACAATGTTTTTTAGCCTTTGCTGAACATCTCGGTAGACTGCCCTCTGAGCTTTAGGATTTTCACCAGCTTCATGCTGTACAATCTGCACATGTGTCAGGGCTTCTTCACGCCTTAACACTTCGAGAAACCGCCAAAAGTTGGGATGGTGTGCTCCTACGTCAGATTGGAACCGACGATGCCAACCTTCTACATGATTGTTTGTTCTTGGTAGGTTCTGGAGCGTGCGCTCATGCATATTCCACATGTCAATTTGGAAAAGGGGATTCCTTCGACCACCACCATTATTTCTCTGCGCACCAATGTAAGTTGTTTCAAAGTATTCAACAATAGGCTGTGCATTATCGGGTAGATAATATTTTAGTTCAATGAAGGCGGCAATGACATCGTTTACAGGCACAAATGCCACAGCGGGAATCATTTGAAGTTGTAATGCGAATTCGGCATCAGCTTGGTATGCAACAGCTAATCCTTGAGCTTGAATCTATAAAACAAAACATTATTGTGTAATATTGTTTAACTATGGAGTGCCTTTTGTATAAATATTTTGTACTTTTTTTTTACACTCAACCAAATGTTTATGTTTACTTTGTTTGCTGGCAAATTGAACATTTATTTCAAAATTTAACACCGCTACACACGGGTAGAAACAACAGACTAGAAAAGAGTTTTAATTTTTAAATGTTTAGACTTGGAGGCATAAAGCTAACTAAAAAAAATGGTGATCATCCCTGTCCTACCTTTAATAATAGCCTTAACCTTATTTTTTGTTCCCCCCCCCCCAGTAGACAAGGGCTAGCCCATTTGTATATAGTAGAAAGGGGAATCGCCTCTCCTCAGTGTGTCGTAAAAGACGACTTTTGGGGAGAGTGGCAAGTTTATAGACACCCGGTGGCCGATGGGTTGTTTATTGGCCTGCCATAAATGAGGTCAAAATTCTGCCATAAATGAGGTCAAAATTCGAGTCCCATTCTCTGCGATCTCAATGACAAGGTGTGAGAGTAGCCTATCCAATCTTCCAGCGCATTAGCAGATTATCTGCGACAATATGTAAATTGGCGCAAATTGACCAGATTTACGGTGTCAACGTGCCATAAACAATTTTCATTCATTTTTTATATATTAAACTTAAATGCTTTTAAAAACACAGACAATTCCTCAGACAAACTTTCGTAGGCTCAATACCTGGCCCAAAGTTCACAAAGAAAGCTTAAGTACAAATCTGTGCTCAACTTTGAGAATGTTCTCAAAAGATCAAAAGAAAATAAGTGGAGTTCACAAAGCAATTTGAGAACCTTTTTATAGATACCAAAGAAGGAAAAGTTGAGAATGTTCTCAACTTTAAGAAGTATTTTTAACTTTGAGCGAAAATATTGACTTTAATTTCTTTGTGAACTTAAGGGCATGGTCCTGCTAGAGACTGTCCGCTAAACCACGTTGCGCATGCCTAGTTCGTCATGTTTCGAATTGTCTTTGTCATTGTTTGACAGATCGTGGACATTTAAAGAAAAGAAAATTCTGACCGACCAACTTCATTTTTGAATCAAAAAAGATGATCACCCTTTTTTCAAATTGGCCTAATCGGTGACATATGTCCATTACCACATAAGTGAGATCAGGGTTCTGTTGAAACAACTAGCATTAAGCTATTAAACACATTGTAACGTGCCCATTCTTAATATTCTAGAATAAACTGTTTTATTTTACATCCACGTTTACTACGTGATGGTGCTGCGGCGCTGGAAGTATTTGCGCTGCAGGAGGAAACCGGAGTACCCGGAGGAAATCTGCATGATCAGATAGGCTAATCCAGCACCTTGCCATTGAAGTTGTCGAGAACGGTATTCGAACACTCGACCACATTGATGACAGACCGACACTACCGCTCGGTCATCTGAACACCGAAGATATATTTTAAAGATAACACTTTTTTTAACACATCGCCTCGCGTTATTGGCCTTAAATTGTGTGTTAAAGGGGCAATCTCACTCTTGCTGGCTCCAAAACAAAATTGACTTATTTTATGTCTCCCCCCTGGGGTGTAGGGGGTGATAAGAATATACCCTTCGTATGTCCTGCGTGTCGTAAAAGGCGACTAAAAGGATCCCTGTAATGGGGCAACGTGTTTGCCGTGCGTTGCGACCCGTGTCGGTGGAGAGTGGAATCCTGGTGATTGAGTGGGGATTTGGCTTGCGAGCTCTATTCCTGCAACACATTACTTTGGCCCATGGTTTACCTAGACGGGAGGTCAGAGTGGCCCACTCTGATCAATCGGCTTTGGTCGTTTTAGCTATGTAGAATGCACACTTTTGCTATCAAATGCTCTGTTGTTTATTCACTCAGCAATTGTCTACCTTTGTGTCCTTAGTGCATTCTACAGAGCGGCGGCTTGGGTCAATCCGGTTGGAATGTATTTTTTACTTCTGGCTTGAGTATACCCCTCGTTGAGCCCTGAGGCAATGCGCTGGTTATCCGTGCTAGACCTCCCCCTGGTAGGCAGGGAAGTAACCTGGGGGACGACGAGGGGTGAATTTTTAAAAAAATACGTTCATGGCTTCCCAAATCCCCCCCACGCCAACAAATGAACGAACTATTAAGAAACGTCCTAATTCAGAGGACGTTTCTAATATATTTATTAATAAAATGGCAAAGTCATGGCCGAGGTTTCTCTTGAATGAGAGCCCCTCTACTGACTTATCTAAAGTCTCACCTTTTTTAATAGACAAGGGCATTGCCGGCTTGGCCGGTGAACCCAAATCTATTAAAAAATTGAAAAATGGAACACTCTTGATAGAATGTGCCAAAGAGCAGCATGCTACCATGCTTCTCAAGTCAACAACTTTGGCAGACATTCCTATCAAGGTGTCTCCACATAGATCATTAAATTATAGTAGAGGTGTTATTCGATGTCGAGATCTTGAAGGCAGCAGTGAGGATGAAATGGTTGAATACCTTTCTTCTCAAGGCGTCCAACAAGTTAAGCGAATTAGTGTACGCCGAGGAGATAAGGTGATTCCTACAAGCACCTATATCCTCACTTTTAATCGTCCCGACATACCAAAATCAATCAAGGCAGGTTATTTAAATATACCTGTTGAGTCCTATATTTCCAACCCTCTTCGCTGCTATAAATATCAACGATTTGGACACAGTAAGACTGTCTGCAGGGGCAAAGACACCTGCGCTCGTTGTGGCCATGAAGGCCACGAGAGCGCTGCCTGCCAGGCTGAGTTTTGCTGCGTTAATTGCAAGGGTAAGCATTTTGCTTATTCTCGCGAATGTCCAGTATGGCAGAAAGAGAAAAGAATTCAACAGGTAATGTCTGAACGGAAGATTCCGTATGTCGATGCTAGGAAACAAGTAGAACTGACTTCACTCATTGCACCGCAAGGGAAATCCTTTTCGAGTGTAGTTAAAGTTTCTACAAATTCCATATCTGTTCAGACAGACATAACCTGGCCACGTAAAGAGAAAAAACCTAAGACTTTGCCACCATCAGGTCATGTAAAAGTGGTCTCGATCCCCACTGAGAGATCGAGTCAAAGCACTAACTCTCTCCCTGATGAGAGTATATCCTCCTTGCCTTCATCTGGAGTTATTGAGAAAATTCCCAATACTCCAATCCAAAATGGCAAGAAGGATCCTCCCTTGCGCGCCTCTAAAGCTGACACTACTGATTCCAGTTCCACTGGGTCAGGGGTGCAGATTCAGGGTAATCCATCCGCAAAGGAGACAATAGTGCATTCTAAAAAACATAAAAAAAATTTAAACAAATTTAGAGAGAAAGAAACTAAGGGTTCAAAAAACCCTATCACTCTCTTTAATAAATATGGGGTTGATCTGATGGACGACATTACTGTAGTGGATGTCCATGTGGACCCACCCAGTAAGCCGCCAAAATTTAAATTTCCCTGACAATGGCTAATTCCATTATTCAATGGAATTGTCGTGGTTTAAAACCAAATTTTAACGAAGTCCAATTATTAATTCAAAAGCACAATCCTTTAGCTATTTGTTTACAAGAAACATTTTTACGGAATTCTGACACTTTGTCTTTTAGACATTTTGTTGGTTACCATCATCATTCAGTTGGTGATGGTAGAGCTCATGGGGGTGTTTCTATTATTCTTAATGGAGACTTCCTCAAAGTAAAGTTACTCTCAACTCACCTTTACAGGCAGTTGCAGTCAGAGTAACTTTACATATTCCTATAACACCCTGTTCTATATATCTTCCTCCTAGTTTACATCTGAACCCCAAAGATCTTGATGAACTTGTTTATAATTACGGGAGATTTCAATGGTCATCATTCACTCTGGGGTAGTCCGGATGATAACAACAGAGGTAAACAAATAGCAGACTTCATTAACATTAATAATTTGTGTTTATTAAATGATGACTCGCCTACTTATCTACATCCTGCCACAGCTTCCTTTTCTTCTCTTGATCTCACCATTTGCTCTCCCGTCCTGTTTCAGGATTTTACATGGAGAGTAAATCAAGATCTATGTGGTAGTGACCACTTTCCTATCTTTATAGATAATAATGGTCCCTCTCCGGTCGAAAGACCTCAGAGGTGGAAGCTGCATAAGGCTGACTGGGCTCTCTTCGAGTCTTTGTGTCTCTTCTCTTTTGATGCAAAAGAGTTAGAAAATGCAGATGAGCCCATGACCTTATTCACTTCCATTCTCCAAGATGTAGCTGAGCAGGCGATTCCAAAAACCACGACGGAACCAAAACGTTTCAATAAACCATGGTATAACGACGATTGCAAACTTGCCATAAAAGAGCGCAATCGTATTTTGAGACGACTAAAGAACCATCCTTCCATGGAGAATATTGCGGCTTGCCAAATGGTCCGGGCGAAGGCCCGTAGAATCATACGCCAAGCAAAGAAGTCTTCATGGCAAGGTTACGTCTCTAGGATAAATTCCCGTACCACTTCCAAATCGGTATGAGATAGGATTCGTAGGATTAAGGGTAAAAGTAGTGCATTATCAGTTAACCATCTCAATGTTGATAATACCACCTTAACAACATTTCCTGATATTGCTAATTCTCTGGCCAGTACATTTTCATTCAATTCATCATCCAATTTCTCCTCTGATGCCTTTCGGGGCATTAAAAATCAACAAGAGAAAAGGCGACTTAATTTCAAGTCCCATAATGATGAATGCTATAATGATCGTTTTTCCATTGCAGAGCTTCGGGATTCGTTAAAGCGAGCTCGCGACACTGCGACTGGTCCAGATGATATACACTACCAAATTCTAAAGCATTTACCTTTTTCAACTCTCTTAATTTTATTAGATCTTTTTAACCGGATTTGGGTTGATGGGAATTTTCCCCCTTCGTGGCATGAAGCCACAATAATTCCCATCCCTAAACCAGGCAAAGATCATACGAATCCTACAAATTATCGTCCAATCGCTTTAACTAGCTGTATTTGCAAAACCATGGAGAGATTGATCAATCGAAGGCTTGTTTGGTACCTTGAGTCCAACAACCTCATTACAGACCTCCAATGTGGATTTCGGTCCCAAAGGAGCACTCTTGATCATCTCGTTCGATTTGAAACGTTCGTCAGGAACGCTTTCATCCAGAAGCAACATTTAGTTGCAATATCTGGAGAAAGCTTATGATACTACATGGAAACATGGTATCATGCGCGACCTCCATAACCTCGGCCTACGAGGTCGCTTACCTATCTTTGTTAAAAATTTCCTGGAAGATAGGTCATTTAAGGTACGACTGGGATCAATCTTCTCTGACCCATTTCCTCAAGAAATGGGAGTTCCACAGGGAAGTATTTTATCACCAACACTTTTTGCTATAAAAATTAACACGATCCCAGTGTGCCTTAAACCAGGTACAAACGGGGCTCTCTATGTTGGTGACTTTCAGATGTGCTATGGTTCAACAGACATGCGGATAATCGAACGTAAGTTGCAGCTTTGTTTGAATTCACTTCAACAATGGGCAACCGAAAATGGATTTCGTTTTTCGAAATCCAAGACTGCCTGCATGCATTTCTGTCAGAAACGAGGTTTGCATCCCGATCCAGAACTTTTCTTGGATGGCAACCGCCTTCCAGTTGTGGATGAAACCAAATTTCTGGGGCTGATATTTGATAAGAAATTATCATTTATCCCCCATATTAAAAACCTAAAAAAGAAATGTCTGAAAGCCCTCAACATATTGAGAGTCCTATCAAATACTGACTGGGGAGCAGACCGCAAGGTCTTGCTCCGATTATATCGAGCAGTTATTAGATCAAAACTCGATTATGGGTGTATTGTGCATGGGTCTGCCCGCGAGTCTTATCTCAAAGAGCTGGACACCATACACAAACAAGGACTTCGAATCAGTTTAGGAGCATTTCGTACTTCTCCAGTGGACAGTTTATACGTCGAGGCGCATGAACCCTCATTGCACAACAGACGTGATAAACTGGCCCTGCAGTATGCTACGAAAATTGCATCACTTCCAAATCACATTTCATTTAACACCATATTTAGACCTCTTCATGAGCATTTGTATTTTGTGAAGACTAAAGTTATTCCATCATTTGGTATTCGTATTCAACCCCTTTTGTTGGAGGCTGGTATCAGCATTGACAGTATTGCGAATACCCCTTTCTTTGAGACTCCACCGTGGGCTATATCTCCCCCAAAGATCGATTTCGATCTTACTCAACATAAAAAGAAAGATACTAGCTCGTCGGTGTTTCAGTCTCTCTTTCGAGAGCTAAGGTCTAAGTATGGTGATTATGCTCCAATATATACAGATGGTTCAAAGGATGGTGATCGGGTAGCTTCGGCCACTGTGATGCCATCTCAGACCATTTCTGTTCGTCTCCCCCCTGCTGCTTCTATATTTACAGCTGAGCTCCAAGCCATTCTTCAAGCTTTAGAGTTCGTTCAATCGTCAACCATATTTAAGCACATCATCTTTACTGATTCTCTGTCCTCGCTTCAAGCATTGCACAATAAACAGCTCGAGCACCCACTAGTAACAGATATTAATTATCTGTTACTATCTTATGAGTTTATCAGCAAAGATATCGTCTTTTGCTCGCTCCCCAGTCACGTTGATATAAAGGGGAATGATCAAGCAGATTTTGCTGCCAAAGCTGCTTTAGATCTTCCCCTATCACCGTTTTTAATACCATATCAAGATTTTAAGTCATCAATAAATCATTTTATTTATGGCCGCTGGCAGCGGTCATGGGATCTTGTAGGCACAAATAAACTTCATCATATCAAACCTCAACTTGGGGATTGGCCAAGCTCCTATAGTTCCAACAGGAGAGATGAAGTTGTTTTGTGTCGCTCTCGTATAGGTCATACTTTTTTAACACATTTTTTCATCTTAAAGCGAGAGCCTCAACCGGAATGTGAACACTGTCAAGTATCTTTGACTGTGAAGCACATTTTGATTGAGTGCAAGCATCTCAGCAATATTAGATCAAAATATTACCGTTGCCAGACATTACATCATTTATTTGCGCAACCGGAGCTATATTGTAAAATGCTGAACTTTTTAAAAGAGACAAAATTTTATTATAAGTTTTAATTGTATATATTATGTATATCCGTTTTCTTTTAAATATTTATATTCATAAAGTATTTGATATTTATTTTTAATTTCATACATTTTCTGTGATATTTGTTTTTATTTATGGATATAAATATATTTCTGTAATTTCGTTTATTTTGTCTCGGTTTTTTCAACATATGTTTGGCGCAATATAGCCCGGTTGGAGCTGGCGTGCCATAAAATTACATTTCTTTCTTTCTTTATTTTATGTCTAAATGTGTTACTAGTACTAGTAGTAGCCTACCTTTAGTTGAAATCATCCTATTAAATTCGAAAATATTTGTAAATCAAATATTTATTTTTATAAAGTATGTGCCTTATAGGAATGGGGTTTTTTTTGGAAAAAAAGGAAATTTAATGTGGACCGGATTCTAACATAGTAGAAAACCTGACGTAATAGATATGGTATCAACCATAACAAAATATATTCTACAAAACGAGATTTCATACTTCTGTTTGTAGAATGTTTTACCAGTCTCTCTATTAATTTTATATTTCTAAATTAATAATATAGGCTAACTGGCCTACTTGAATTTTTCCTTTTTCTAAAATAGTTTGTTCTAGATAAAATATATAGCACCAATAAATTAAAGTATCTTATAATACTACAATTTATTAATCAGAATAAAGATTAGGACATGTTTATAAGTTACAAAAAGAGTGGGTTTGTCCCTTTAACTTAAGCTATAATTGGATAATATTATGATAAAACAATTTTTTACACGTTGTGTAGTAGGCTACATACCTGGCGATAGACGTTCTGCGCTAAATGGAAGAAACGGCCCCTAACTTCTACTCCAGGAAATATGTTAATCAGAGCATTTACAGTAGCCTTCTCAAAATCGACGAGAACCTCTCTGGGTTGTAGCCTATTTACCCCTCCAGCGATATTGACCACTTCTTCTAAAACACGTTCATATGTTTCCTGCCGCTTGTTGGTAATAAGAGCGTAGACACATGGGATAACTTTAGTGCCAGATAATACATGTACAGTGTACATTTGAAAAAAACACTTCCGGGACGGTTTTGAAGGTTCCGTCAGCAAACCAGAACTGGGATCTAAGAAGGCATTGTCTTCCATCCTGACTCATAAAGATTAGGATTCTGTTAGGACTGCCCTGACCGTTTTCGTACATTAGAAAATTGTCATCTCGAGATGTAATTTGATAGCGTGGTGGATTGGCAACCTTCTGTCTGTTCCGTCTAATATTACGGCGCACATTGTCTATTGACGTCATCTCCCCACTTGCCGCAACTGACAAGTTTCTGGCACCTTCAGTAATAATTTGTTGAGAGGTTTCTTCTGTGGTTTCCGCACGCTCCCTCATGTAAACCCGCGCAGCCAACATCGCCGTCCTTGCAGCATCTCCAGCATGGGTGTGTTCGTTTGTCCGGTGAACAACTCTGTCCCCTATTATATGAATCTTGGCTTTACACCCTTTCTTTCTTCTAATTTCGCATTCCCAGCATTCCCTGCCTCCTGCTAGATCCTTTTTTTTGATATAACAATATCCTTCAAAAATTAGTTTCCGTGCTCCTCTAATAGTTGAAGTGAACTCCATGATACTTCTTATGTATGTGAGACAGCACTTATAATTAACATTTTTTAATGTGGAAGCATGTTTATAGTTAGACATGTCAGATGCCAATCAGTTATAACATTGTTTTAAAATTGAAGCTGGGAATACACCAATAAATTCAATATCTTATAATAATATTATTATGGGGTTAGGTGGTGTCAGTGTCACCTGTTTAAAATTATTCTTAGTATCAAATTGAGCTGTAACACGAAATCCTGTATTCAAACTTGAAAATGTTAGTTATTAACTTAAAGGGACAATCCCATACTGGTTGCATCTTATAAAAATGTCCATTCTGATGAATAAATTGTAGTATTATAAGACATTTCGATTTATTTTATATATATTACAGTAAATAGTATAATCAAGGCATAATTATGTATAATCTGCTAACATTGTATATTAATATCAAGCATTTGAAGACCCATTTAAGGACATATTTAAGTTGAAATAAATAATAAAATGTGCATTTTGTCATAATAAATCAAGTCGAGTATTTAGATTGTACTTTTATTTCCTAAGGAATGCGGCGCGAGGGGGGATGGGGGTGGGGGTCCGATGGGTAGATATTCTTGGGATATATGTCCTCGTGGGCATATGTAACACACTGTACATAATGGGCAGGGACAGACTCCAAAGGCGGGACATCAGATAAAAATATACGGAAGCGGACAACAGGGTACGAGAAACCAGGATATCTTTTCACTATATAAACCCAACACGACCCACATGAGTTTACGCATAGGTATATATACCAGGAAACACAATTACAGGAATACATACCAGGGAGCAGGTACAATTAACATAAGTATGTCATTGATCTAAGGCGGAGGATATCTCCTTGACAGCATCTTGACTCAACTTGTGAGGCTTCTTTTCCTGTGTTCTCCCTTACTTTATGTCGCTTTCTGGGAGGCCCATTTATCAAGACATATTTGGAAACGGGTTTATGTGGCGAGTGATTTACTTTAAATGGTTTAAGAAGGGTTTACCACACGTAGTATACCACATGTAGTATAACATATTATGTTCAGTAAATAGTAATTACAGTAGGCCCTGCACATAATCAACAGACGAATATTATTACATAATTAAATGCTTCACACGTTTATAGGTGTATATTCATATTCCTACAGAGTGAAAAGTCGAGGGGGGGGGCAGATGTCCTAGGGGACAAATGTCCATGGGGGGAATTGTCCGAGGGGTAAATGTCCTAGGGGGGAGATGTCCGGGGGAAAAAAGTCCAGTGGGTAAATGTCCTATAGGGGGTAGATGTCCGGGGGGCAGATGTCCTAGGAGGGCAAATGTCCTACTGGGGGAAATGTCCGGGGGCGAAAGTCCGAAGGGTAATTGTCCTAGGAGGGCAGATGTCCAAGGGGGGAAATGTCCCGGGGGAAAAAGTCCAGGGGGGAAATGTCCTAGGGGGGTAGATGTCCTAGGGGGGAAATGACCAGAGGGTAAAAGTTCGAGGGGCAGATGTCCTCTGGGGGAAATGTCCAAGGGCAGATGTCCGGGGGGGGGGGGAAATGTCCTGTTCCCATAATGAGGATATGTCAAGTGAAATGAAATGAATTGAATTTTAACGTCTTACTGTTGCTATAAGTAACATTTGGCTCAGACAGAGGCTCTACGGTCTACTCATAACATTTCAACTGTTCAGGGATTTTTCTGTTACGTCTATGCCATCATGTACACGCCTGACTTTCAGTTGTTCGCCCCATTCGAGGGAAAAGGCACCATAACTGATCCCGGACAAGTGGCAGGAGAAACAAACAGGTACACAGTTAAAAATAATAAGGTAGTTTACACCAATTCGGGGTAACTCCTAGCTTTTAGTGGTGTAAACCGATAACACCCAACTAGTGTAGAACCTTATAAAATTCAGGTGGAAACTACACTGTTAAAAATGTGTGTATTTAAAAATTATAACCAGTGTTAATTAAGTGTAAACTTTACACCACAGCGAGCGTTTTTTAAATGTAATACCTTACCAGGGGTAACCAACTAAAAGAACTACACCTAACAAGTGTAACCGATATTCATGACTACTTAACACCTGCATAGGTGTAATTGTGGGGTGTTTTGGATTAGTTACACCACTACCAGTATTATATTGCATTTACACCAACGGGTGTAACTATTATTGGGGAAAAAATCATAAAACAGTGTTATTTTTACACCGTTTATTGGGTTACAAAAGTGTAATCGATATTCATGATATAGGTGTAGTTCTTTTAGTTGGTGACCCTTAGAAATGTATAACATTAAAAAAAACGCTCGCTGTGGTGTAAAGTTTACACTTAATTAACACTGCTTATAGTAATTTAATTTCACCCATTTTTATCAGTGTACCCTTGTGCTAATATGCTTGGATATAATATAAAGAATCTCCTGCGAGTCTTTTTTTATCCAAAAAACATAAAAACAAATATATTTTACTTTATTGACGAGTGTTGGCATGTTATTTATCGCTCAAATGGTGAATGTTTTCTGTTATTGATTTCTAGTCGTGTCCAAATGACGCCATGGTAATTTTAAAAAATTAACATTCTTTAATCTGTTGATTTATGTAGAATTTTGATATCATGGCTAGGAACTAAATTAGGGTTAAACGTCCTACTGTTCTGTACCAAAAAAGGGGAGCCGCGGGGGTTTAGTGAGTAAGACGTTTTCCCTCTTGGCCGAGGAATTTCATCGGTATTTCTCGGCATGGTTCGCAATAATCAGTAGTGTAGGACGAAGGGCCTGGCAAGGGACAACATAGTCATTCGGATGGGACGAAAACGCCGAGGTCTGGTGTACACATTGACGTGCACGGAAAAGAACCCTTGGCATTTTGAATTTAAAATCAGAGTAGGCCGTAGCTCCGCGGTTTGGTCTTCATTAGCCCAGTCGGAGTAGAAGAGTAGGGTGTTTTAATATACATGTCGACGGGAAACAAGACAGTTATAATATTTTGGATGTTTGTTTAACATCAACGCATGGGCAATTAATCTCGTTGTCTCTGCACTTTAAGGACGGTTTTAAAGATTAGTGCTACACCACCACCTCTTCCTGTTGATCTTGTTTTGTGAAGTATTGAATAACCATTAGGTATCAGGGAAGATATCACAGGGCCTTCGCTATCACCACTGAGCCATGTTTCGGTTACGAATAGATCAAATTCATTTTCACAAATAAATTCGTTCAATTCAATGAATGTATTCCGCACAGAACGAGCGTTTAGCAAACAAAGTTTTAGACCGCATTCTTTACGTGAAGGTTCTTGAAACGCCTTCAGGCATTTTTTTTGAATAAGGTTGTATAGATTAGGTTTACCGGGAACAGCTCGGCCATTTCCAAATGGGGGAATCCATATAGGATATTGGGCAAGCGAGGGTTATATGTTGTTAAACTCGCGGCCGTTGCTTCAGGAAGATGTAGGATATTGGGCAAGCGATGCAGTAAATCGGTATATTAATCCACAATTCGCAAACAGATTGCATGCCATTCAAAAATTTGGACAGTCTTTAACTGTGCAGCTTTAGTTGGTAATTAGTCATTGGCAGTGTTTACACATTTTATAGTACCTGGATAAGGCGCTGGTACGCTAGCCTTGAGGTCCGGTGTTCGATCCCTGCATTGGCCGAGAAAGTTCATTTCGATTTTCTGGCGTGATTTCTCCTTGTCAGTGATGCAGAAGGAAGGCCTGACAAGGACAGCTGCCTAGTCGTTCGGATGGGACGAAAAACCGAGGTCCCCTGTACACATTGGAGTGCACGTAAAAGATCCCTTGGCAGTTGGAATTCGATATAAGAGTAGGCCGTAGCGCCGCTGCCCGGACACAATGTCCTTCATAGCACACTGTATGGCGTATGTTCGTCTTCAATTAGCTCAGGTTAGGGGCATATAGTAGGACGTTAAACCCCATTTCATTCATTCATTCCGTTCTAATAATATAACATCGTCTTTCAACGCAGTCGATGAACAATAGCAGAAAGAGAAATCAAATTTCTGTTAATTTCGTTTATTTTAAAAGCATTTTTAGGCAAATAAAATATGTGGGTTTGTCAATAAAATAACAGGTTTTAATAGGGAGAATTACAGGTTCCTTTGTTTACACTCTCAAGATAACAAATCAAGCCAAATTCACATCTAAAAAAAAAAGATACATGTTGATAAAATTACATTACATTAGTCCACGCTTTCGTCAGCTCTCGGATAGACTATTGTAACAGTTTGTTTTACGGCCTGTATGATTACCAAATCAAAAAACTGCAACACATACAAAATTCTGCCGCTAGACTGGTAATCAGACGAAAAGTAGAACGTCATATGGACATGACACCTATTCTACATGAACTTCACTGGCTACCAGTGAAAGCGCGCATAGAATTCAAAAATCTATGCATTATATTTAAACTGATCCATCATGGTGAGTCGGCACCGTTCTATCTGACTAAATTAATTAAAATTCATGTCCCGAAAATCTGTACTAAAAGTTGCGATAGTCTAAAACTGGTTAATCACAATATGAGACCAAAACCATCACGAGCATACGGTGACCGCGCTTTTTGCAACTATGCACCACATCTGTGGAATAGCCTGCCAGCCTCTCTCCGTGATATAGATTTGTTCACCACCTTCAAAACCGCACTGAAAACACACGTTTTTAGGAAATTTTATTGTTGAGGTCGTAAGATTATTAAATATGCCATACATTGTTAATATGCAACTCGAGAGTTTTATAGTATTAGGTTAAATTGTCTAGAAAGTGTTATTTTTAGAAAGATTTTATGTAGTGTTATTTTTTGAATGATTTTACGTAATGTTATTTTTAAAATGATTTTATTTAGTATTATTTTTAGAATTATTTTATGTACTGTTTATCATTGAATTATACGCTAGTTAATTACTATATTTATGTAAAGCGGTTTGAGATGCTTTTATGTAAATCGCTATATTAAAAATAAATCATTATCATTATCATTATTACATTACTGGAGAGGTCGGACCCAGACTGTCTGGAGGTCCAGGGGCCTGTTTCACTAAATTTTAACCAAGATAAAATCCTTATTTATCTTTTATTATGATTTCGAGAGATCGGACCCAGAAAGTCTGATAAATATAAGGGGTTATTGATATATATATGCCTCCATTGAGGTCGTCACACATTAAAATACTATAACTTTAATGTTGTTAGATATTTTTATCTTAGACTGCCCAGAGATAAGCAATTGATTTGTCTGTCGATGGTTGCGAACTGTGATCAATAGATTTGATACTATGACTATAATAAAAATAGTAAGAACAGTGATGAAATCGTATGCCCGCTCTTTGCATTCAAAATTGATATGACGTCACAATTCAAAGATGGTAGCGATGGCTGGACAGAATAACGTAATTGTTAAGAATATAAATATGTCATTAATTGATGGGTGTTAACAATTACTTTTCGTATAAACTGTTGGGTTGGTCCATTTTAATTTTGATTGGTCTTCACAACTTTAAAAAATAACATATGGTAGTCTCTGTCAACTCAATGACGTCAAACGTCACATTGTACATGATGTCACATTGTACAATGGCAGCTATATAATTTTGTAATTTTAAAAATCGTCACACCCCCCCATCCAAAAAAAACCCCAAAATTAAATAAAATAATAAAAGAATACATTAACGAAATATCTTACTTCGAGTCAACAGTACATTTGTCTCCAAGTTTCCCAAGTTTCACATTCGAAATGAACATCGCACTCGACGCAGCTTCTGATTGACTGTAGAAAGTCAATAACAGAACACAACAAACTAGTATTGCAGATTTCATTGTGAGGCAAGATATAACCTATAACGACAATACACAAAATTACAAAGGAGTTGGTGGGGGGGGCAGACATCTTCAATATAAGGCTTGATCTAGCCTTAACTACATACAGCTTATGAGATTGTGTTAAACTGGTGGCCTTGCTTCGGGAAGATGGGGGGCACGTTGTCTCCTATGGTATGGTATTGAGTCAACTGGCGTGGTTTCAATTCCCCGGCTGTACGTGACAAGGAGTAGGGTCGCCAATCCAACTTAGTGAGTTTTCTCTGATTCTTGCGGTTTCCTCCCTCAGCTAAACCCCTACGAGTGGGTGTTAAACCCCACCTCTCTTCTCTCTCTCTCTCTCTCTTATCTCTCTCTCTCCCCCCCTCTCTCTCTCTACAGAGCGCGAACCCGAACCCGAACGCGGCTTTTCGTCCTGGAATGCTTTGGTTACTTTTAGAGGACCCGTTCACACTGAGCGCGAACTCGAACGCGAACAAATATTTATTCGCGCGAACGACCGCCTTGTTTGCCTCCCGAGCGCGAACTTTTTCCAAATGAATCAATCAGCGGGCACTTCCCATAACATCATTTCCACGATTAGAAACCGCTAGGTCTGACCCCACTAGTGTGCAATATTCACAGTCTACTTGTAAAAGCACAATGGACAAGACAGAAGAAATGGTCATTGAAATCGAACAGAATGCGATTCTATATGACAAAGCAAAAGAGATTATAATAAAGATCTTGCCAAAGTCCTATGGAAATTAATTGGACCAAAATCGAATGAAAATATAATTCGTCTACGAGGTGATGAAATTCTCCAAACTTGCTTCGTTTCTGTAAAATTTCATGCACCGATATTCGCCCCTTTCTCTTCCTTCGGTGTTTTATGTACAAATACAGTGCCAAAATCTGGTCTGATTCAACCTGCGACATGATAGCAAATGACAAAATTTATCTCTCACAGCTAGAAAAAGACAAACCATCACGAAAGCCGTCGACGGTTTTCCGCGTTCGGGTTCGCGCCCTATTTGAACGGCAAAACTGCTCAAAAGTCGCGTTCGCCGTCGGGTTCGCGATGGACGCGTTCGGGTTCGCACTGTGTATAAACAGGGCTTTATTGCTCCCCCTTATCAAAATGCGAGATTTACAGCGTGGAATATAACTACAATTCTGCGTTATATTTGACTGGCTATATTTTAAAGTCTTAACAGGAAGTTTTTATTTATAAAGAAAATACATTTACAATATATACGCAAACGGATCCAGTGGTAGCTATAACAACAAATACGTATACACAGTATGACACTGATAGCTAAATAAAATGCATGACGTTTAACGTCCTACTATTCAGTTCCGACTGTGCTACTGAAGACGGGTAACTTCTTGGAGATTTCTATTACCTAGTTAACCCCATTTCTTCATCCTTTCTGAACCTACATAGCCCAGTCGGTGCAACAGCATAGCCACCTTATATCTTTTAAAGTATAAAAGTTCATGCTTACCTGAACGTGAACGGGCGGGAAATAGTCTGAACCAGTCTGTGGTGATGTGTTAATCGACACCAGGGTACCTGTTTTATACGTTTTAAAATTTGCTACGAATAAACAAGATGTCATTAACAGATGTAACATATCGAACAATGGTGTCTATCAAATCATAAATTATACCTCTATTACATAAAGATAAATAGTATATCAATACTGACATTCTGGTTTCATAAACAATATTCATAGAACAAAACAACTTAAAGGAGCTAAATCCCTAATATATAGGGCCTGGAAATTGACCCTAATGGGTCGCAACGCATATAATAATGTAATCTGATTGTATATACACTGGTTTACATTCTATCGTTCCTGTTTTTACTGTAATTTCTAAACAGTTATTTCCGAATTTCAATTTCTAGCGTCTGGTTATTCCAGTCTACTGCGCATGCCCACCAGGTAAGATATCGCCAGAGCCTATATATAATGCTCTGGATATGGCGTTACCGTTTGACATGAGTTGTGGAATGTGTCTAGGCTCGTTTTTTCTGGTCACTTGTACAAGTGACGCTGAAACGCACGATTCGTGTACCAATGATAGAATGTTTATTGTTTCTCAAATATTGGATATCAGAACCCGGCCTTTTCCCGGTAATTTCACAACATCAATGTTGATTTGAATTGACAAATAATTCGTGTTTTCAACGTGTAAGACTTTGGATGATATTAAGTTAGAGACTGTTGCTACGTCCACACTGAGCACGGTTCTGATCCGTATTCCGGAATATGTACTCCGGAATACGGTTTCGTTAATGCGATTTAAAAATGACCCGTTCACATTGCGTTAAATCGCTTCAAATTCACTTGCTGATCCGGCTCTGGAGCGTTCACACTCAATTATTGGATTTTGATATAAGAGTAAGCCGTCACGTGACGGTCCTTGCAAAATGTATATATTCCCGTCTTCATTAGTTCAGTCGGAGTAGAAAAGATAATTGACTGTAACACCACAGACTGTAGCTCTTTGCTCAACATTCCGTTAAGGACAATATTTGGCAATCTCCACATCCCAATTGTGGAGGGGGTTGACCGTTTAGATTTTTACTATGGGGTTTTGAAGTTGACTCGGGTAACAATCTCACTTCTGACACAATGAGTGTAATATAATCAGTATTACCCCAAACTGCTATGAAATTGCAAATTTGATCCCTTTTCCCCAAATTCGATCCCTTTTCCCCAATTCTAGACCAAAAAGTAAACCAAAATGCAGAAAGAGGAAAGAACAAAATTACGGGACAAATTATCAATTTATAACTCGCACTATATTCGAAATAAGGGGAAATAATTACCAGTCTAGCAATAAAACATACAATGCTAAATTGTGTTTAACGACCTTCTTTTCTGCATACCAACTGGGCTAATGGAGAGGAGCATACACCACACAGTGTTCCATCATGGGAGAAATTCTGCCAGGGCAGCGATCTTAACAGCCTACTTTATGCTATGGGGGGCAACTGTGCCCGGGCAGTGGCACTACCCAGACAGCCACTCAGCTTTGGCCCGAGTATGGCCCACATCTGGCAGCCTCTGGCTAGATGTGGCCCATATCCAGCCAGATGTTGCCAGATGTGGGCCATATCTGGCTAACACTTGGCAACTATTGGCTCACTACTTATGAATTAAACTTATTTTTGTAACTGATATCTAAGAATATCTTGTCAGTTTGTTTAACAGTTTTAAAATTTTTGTTTTATATTCAAAACATTTGAAAAAGTAATATTATGCCAGAAGTTTGCCATATCTGGGCCAGAGATGGCCCACATCCAACTGGCCAAATGCCTCAAAATATCAACACAACACATTTCATTCAGCTCAGAAGGTGACATCTAGTTTCCAGTAGAATTTCCCCTTGTTCTATATTAGTTTTATTACAAATAAATATTAAAAATAATATTTTTTGATGAATGTAGCCTGCTGTATATATAATATAAATGAAATCCTCTCACCCCACCCTCCCCCAAAAGCCAGTAAATGTAAATCTTTAAAGCAAAAATAATAAATTATTCTTTAAAGAAATCAATGAAATAAAGACAAAGTTTATTAGAACACAGTCTGAGTGTTGGGTATCATGTTACAAAGGAGCTAGATTTTAATTACTATAGCAGATTCTGTACTCAGATTATACAATTTGTTGAAGCTAGCAGGTCAACCATGTTAATCTTTCAACACAGCACAATGAACAGCCACTTTACTATCTTGAAATCTGTTTCATTGGCTGAATTTAAAATTGTAAAATTCAGTGTACAACAAATTAATAGAATTTAGTACTAACAAGAAACTGAAGACATTGCAGTGGTAAAAACTGTGCATTATTTTCACCGAACTTAATTAAAGATAAAAAGATAAGTACATTTTATTACTTCCTCTACAATAATATTAAATTAGATAAGATTTATGTGATTTCATTATTTAAATAACTTCATTTAACTATTCTTTCGCCTTGGCAAATAAGAATTATTTGACTTAATACTTTGGTACTTGCATTGAAAGACCCCTTTGGTCATGCTTGAAATAAAGAAGGAAAAACATGTCTTTTTATGTACATTTTTTGCATTTATTGCAGGTGTGATAAATAACTTCACCACAAGGATGCAATGGAAAATAATTTCAAAATGTTGTAAACAAAATGGCTGAATGGGGGGAGAACAAAGACAAGGGGAAGAGGAGATAGCTGCACAAGGAAGAAGGGGAGAATGATATTGACATGGATAATTTGTATGCCTTATAACGAACAGTGAAATCTTGTCGAAACAGTGAAATCTTGTCAAAACGTTGTGTGTATATAATATAGTGATTGTTATCCATAGAACTGTGCTGTGTTATATGGATGAATAAATTTTATTATTTAAGATTTTGCTTTTGTTGTTAATGTATGTTGTTTGTGCTGCATGCAAGATATCCTGAATTTCTACTATCATTTTGGGACTAACATATGGTTTAACCCTATTTCAATATAGGTCCCAGAGATAACTGACGAAGTTGGACAGGCTACCCTACTCCTTGTCACATGCAAGCAGGGTTTCGCAACCAAGCCACTGGACTGGTGGACTGACCTTCTTATTTCACAAGCAAGTGTTAAACTATGTAGACCATGCCCCTCGGTTTACGAAGAAGGGATAGGACAGGGAATAACAGGTTGCCATCTTTGGCCCACATCTGGCATTGCATGAATTTCATCTGTGGGCCACATTTGGGCCAGTGATGGCCCAAACAAGGGCCAATTGTGCCATCTCTGGCCCACATGTGGCATGCTATATCTTTGCCAAAGCCTGCCAGCTGTGTGCCAGATCTGGGCCATGCAAGGCCAGCGTGTGCATTAGCGAATCTGGGCCAGATCTGGCTCTGATTGGGCCACGTCTGGCCCACGTCTGCCAGATCTGGCCCAGGTGTGGCATGCCATAACTGGCCCAATCATTTTGCCAGATGTTACCTGATCTGGGCCAGATCTGGGCCAAATATGGTGTGCTGTCTGGGTACGGACTAAACGCTGTTTCCGGGTAGGCCCCAAACATACACAGCTTAGTTTGATATATCTAAAATGTTAACGGTAAATGTAAATACAAACAAGAGGTCAGATTAAGCCACTGCCGGGTCAATAGTTATCAATGAACCCTGATTTTATAAACAAATACCGTAGCATATGTTACTCTATCTTGTGGGTTAATACTGTATAACTATGACGTAGAAGGGAAATTCCCCGCCAACAAATACTCCGTTAATAATAACAGCTGTTTACTCGCCCCGGGTAATATTTATTATGGTGATTGTCATATTGAGTACACTAATCCATGAGATTATATTAGATTATTGGAATTATATCTAGATTTATTATTAGACCATTTATCGAAATTGGTTTGTATACTGTGCTTACATTGGTATCAACTTTAACAAAAGCGTTAATGTTCTAAAGTTCACAACGAATACAAATATGATAGAAATGGAAAACTAATGTATTTGTCTTTGCAGTTTTCTTTACGCGGAATATAATATTTAAAAAAATGTTCACGGTGTAATTTATTCATATTATTTAATATTTAAAATACTAACATTACTCAAAATACTTACATAACTCAAACTACTAACATTACTCAAAATACTAGCATTACTCAAAATACTAACATTACTCGAAATACTAGCATTACCCGAAATGCTAGCATTACTCATAAATCTAGCATTACTCATAATGCTAGCATTACTCATAAAACTAGCATTACTCGAAATATTAGCATTACTCGAAATTCTAGCATTACTCATAAAACTAGCATTACTCGAAATATAAGTATTACTCGAAATACTAACAATACTCAAAATACTAACATTACTCGAAATACTAACATTAACCCAAAATACTAACATTACTCGAAATACTAACATTAACCCAAAATACTAACATTACTCCATGGAGTGCAATCGAAATTTTTCTTCGAGTTCGCTATTAAATAAACACGAATGTCGAAACGCGTAATCAGCTATTTGTGACCTATATTTGATGCGGCCTCCACATACACGTGCCCGGGACTAAATATCGCTCATAAAAGCTGATCAAAGTGACAACACGCTGTTATAACACTTTATACAGTACAGATATTCGATGGTGTGGGTCACTCTAACTTTGGTAAACTTTTAGTATGTTATAAAATGCAGTAAACCCTGCAGGGTAGTTGAAAAACCTTTTGTTGCAATTGGCGGACTGTATTTTGACCTGACTGTACTCGTTTATTAAAAGTCCAATTTAACTATTTATCGGAGTTATTGTCGGCAGTTTGGAAATACGCTAATACCCCTAGAATACAGCAGAACTACAAATAGTTTTGGTAATGCTACTTTTGATTTTGCATTGTATTCATCAGGGTTACATGTTAATCAAGCGATTCTTTCCGTTTTGGCGAATTGCGACAGTCAAGGGTACTTTTACGTGTACACTAACGTCAATATCGATTAAAATAACCGATTTAATGTCATGACTCAATAGCACACAAAGTCTTACGCGTGGGCAAAGATTGAAATAACCGGCTTATGTCATAGCTGATACAGTTTTATTAAAGTAGCTAAGTCTCTAACTTAATATCATCCAAATCTTACACGTTGAAAACACGAATTATTTGTCAATTCAAATCATCATTGATGTTGTGAAATTACCGGGAAAAGGCTGGGCTCTGATATCCAATATTTGAGACACAATAAACATTCTATCATTGGTACACGAATCGTGCGTTTCAGCGTCACATGTAACAAGTGACCAGAAAAAACGAGGCTAGGCACATTCCACAACTCATGTCAAACGGTAACGCCATATCCAGAGCATTATATATAGGCTCTGGCGATATCTTACCTGGTGGGCATGCGCAGTAGACTGGAATAACCAGACGCTAGAAATTGAAATTTGGACATAACTGTTTAGAAATTACAGTAAAAACAGAAACGTTTGAATGTAAATCAGTGTATATACAATCAGATTGCATTTAATACATGCGTTGCGACCCATTAGGGTCAATTTCTAGACCCTATATATTAGGGATTTAGGTCCTTTAAGTTGTTTTGTTCTATGAATATTGTTTATGAAACCAGAATGTCAGTATTGATATACTATTTAACTTTATGTACTCGAGGTATAATTTATGATTTGAAGACACCATTGTTCGATATGTTACATCTGTTAATGACATCTTGTTTGTTTGTAGCAAATTTTAAAACGTATAAAACAGGTACCCTGGTGTCGATTAACACATCACCACAGACTGGTTCAGACTATTTCCCGCCCGCTCACGTTCAGGTAAGCATGGACTTTTATACTTTAAAAAAGATATATGGTGGCTATGCTGTTACACCGACTGGGCTATGTAGGTTCAGAAAGGATGAAGAAATGGTGTTAACTAGGTAATAGAAATCTCCATGAAGTTACCCGTCTTCAGTAGCACAGTCGGAACTGAACAGTAGGACGTTAAACGTCATGCATTTTATTTAGCTATCAGTGTCATACAGTGTATACGTATTTGTTGTTATAGCTACCACTGGATCCGTTTCCGTATATATTGTAAATGTATTTTCTTTATAAATAAAAACTTACTGTTAAGACTTTTAAATATAGCCAGTCAAATATAACGCAGAATTGTAGTTAACCTAATATATTCCACGCTGTAAATCTCGCATTTTCATAGGGAGGAGCAATAAAGCCCTGTTTCTACACAGTGCAAACCCGAACGCGTCCATCGCGAACCCGACGGCGAACGCAACTTTTGAGCAGTTTTGCCGTTCAAATAGGGCGCGAACCCGAACGTGGAAAACCGTCGACGGCTTTTGTGATGGCTTGTCTTTTTCTAGCTGTGAGAGATAAATTTTGTCATTTGCTATCATGTCGCTGGTTGAATCAGACCAGATTTTGGCACTGTATTTGTACATAAAACACCGAAGGAAGAGAAAGGGCGAATATCGGTGCATGAAATTTTACAGAGAAGAGGCGATTTTGGAGAAGTTCATCACCTCGTAGACGAATTATATTTCCATACGATTTTTGTCCAATTAATTTCCATAGGACATGTTTTTTGCAATATCTTTATTATGATCTCTGTTGCTTTGTCATATAGAATCGTATTCTTTTCGATTTCAATGACCATTTCTTCTGTCTTGTCCATTGTGCTTTTACAAGTAGACTGTGAATATTGCACACTAGTGGGGTCAGACCTAGCGGTTTCTATTCGTGGAAATAATGTCATGGGAAGTGCCCGCTGATCGGTTCATTGGGAAAAAGTTCGCGCTCGGGAGGCAATCAAGGCGGTCGTTCTCGCGAACCAATATTTGTTCGGGTTCGGGTTCGCGCTTAGTGTGAACGGGTCATCTAAAAGTAACCAAAGCATTCCAGGACGAAAAGCCGCGTTCGCGTTTGGGTTCGGGTTCGCGCTCTGTATAGAGAGAGAGAGAGAGAAAAGAGAGGAGGGGTTTAACACCCACTCGTAGGGGTTTAGCTGAGGGAGGAAACCGCAAGAATCGGTGAAAACTCACGAGGTTGGATTGGCGACCCTACTTCTTGTCACGTACAGCCGGGGAATTGAAACCACACCAGTTGATTCAATACCATACCATATGAGACAACGCGCTAAGCATTCTGCCCCCCATCTTCCTGAAGCAATGCCGCCAGTTTAACAACATCTCATAAGCTGTATGTACTTAAGGCGAGATCAAGCCTTATATTGAAGATGTCTGCCCCCCCCCCCCACCAACTCCTTTTTAATTTTGTGTATTGTCGTTATAGGTTATATCTTGCCTCACAATGAAATCTGCAATACTAGTTTGTTGTGTTCTGGTATTGACGTTCTATAGTCAATCAGAAGCTGCGTTGTGTGCGAAGTGCAGCCCGAATGTGAAGTGTAAAAAATTGCCGAAAAATTGCGAACCTATTAGAGAAAGATGTGCGTGCTGTGACGTTTGTAGAGCGAAACTTGGAGACAAATGTACTGTAGACTCTGCACCGTAAGATATTTCGTTCATGTATTCTTTTATTATTTTATTTAATTTTTGGGGTTTTTTTGGATGGGGGGGTGAAGTTGACGACTTTTAAAAGGTAAGCATTTGTTTCCATCCACCGGAGCCTGGTATGATGACGTCATATGTGAATTCTTGGTTAGAATAAGAATTAGGCTTAGCCCAGGGTTAGGGTTAGGGCTAGCCATGTCTACATCTCGAGACTCTGACGAAAACTGCAGGCTACAACACTTACCCTAACCCGTATTCTTACCCAGAATCCACATTCGACGTCATCACATCAGGCTCCGGTGGATGGAAACAAATGCTTACCCTTTTAAAATTACAAAAATATATAGCTGCCATTGTACAATGTGACATCATGTACAATGTGACGTCATCGAGTTGACAGAGACTACCCTATGTTATTTTTTAAAGTTGTGAAGACCAATCAAAATTAAAAAGGACCAACCCAACAGTTTATACGAAAAGTAATTGTTAACACCCATCAATTAATTACATATTTATATTCTTAACAAATACGTCATTCTGTCAAGCCATCGCTACCATCTTTGAATTGTGACGTCATATTAATCGTATTTGAATGCAAAGAGCGGGCATACGATTTCATCACTGTTCTTACTATTTTTATCTTAGTCATAGTATCAAATCTATCGATCATAGTTCGCAACCATCGACAGACAAATCATTTGCTTATCTCTGGGCAGTCTAAGATAAAAATGTCCAACAACATTAAAGTTATAGTATCTAAATGTGTGACGACCTCAATGGAGGCATATACATGTATATATCAATAACCCCTTATATTTATCAGACTGTCTGGGTCCGATCTCTCGAAATCTTAATTAAAGATAAATAAGGATTTTATCTTAGTTAAAATTTAGTGAAACAGGCCGCTGGACCTCCAGACAGTCTGGGTCCGACCTCTCCAGTAATGTAATGTAATGGTATCAACATGTATCATTCTTTTTTTTAGATGTGAACGTAACTTGATTTGTACTGATAAAAAAGGCAAGGAGGCTGCTCATTGGGCTGATAAGGGATTCAAAGGAACCTGTAGTCGTAGCTAGGACGGCAACACCGGATCCAAACCTCTATAAATAAAATACAATTTTATTGACAAACCCACATATTTTATTTGCCTACAAATGCTTTTAAAATAAACGAAATTAACAGAAATTTGATTTCTCTTCCTGCTATTGTTCATCGACTGCGTTGAAAGACGATGTTATTTTATTAGAACGGAATGAATGAATGAAATGGGGTTTAACGTCCTACTATATGCTCCTAACCTGGGCTAATTGAAGACGGGCATATGCCATACAGAGTGCTATGAGAAAATTTTGCCCGGGCACTGGCGCTACGGCCTACTCTTATATCGAATTCCAACAGCCAAGGGATCTTTTACGTGCACTCCAATGTGTACACGGGACCTCGGTTTTTCGTCCCATCCGAACGACTAGGCAGCTGTCCTTGTCAGGCCCTCCTTCTGCATCACTGACAAGGGGAAATCACGCCGGAAAATCGAGATGAACTTTCTCGGCCAATGCAGGGATCGAACACTCGACCTCCAGGCTAGCAAACCAGCGCCTTATCCACTTAGCCATCGTGATCCCATATATTAGAACGGTGTTGGAGCCATCCAATATTAAGTATTGTGAAAGGACTGGTTTAACACATTTCCAATATAAAAGGTCATTTCGGCACTTAAATATGGTTCAATTTTATTTCAATAATTTGCTTGCACGTTTATACAGAGTGCGAACTCGAACGCGTTCATCGCGAAACCGAACGCGACTTTTGAGCAGTTTCGCCGTTTAAATAGGGCGCGAACCCGAACGCGGAAAACCGTCGACGTCTTTCGTGACGGCTTGCCCATTTCTAGCTGTGAGAGATAAATTTTGTCATTTGCTATAATGGCTCAGGTTCAATCAGACACAAGCGAGATCTTGGCCCTTTATTAGAACATAAAACAACGAAGGGAAAGAAATTTGTGAATATCAGTGCATGAAATTTAACCGAGAAGAAGTGAGTTTGGAGAATACCATCACCTGGAAGAAGAACTATATTTTCAATGATCATTTCTTCGGTCTTTTCTATTCTGCTTTTACAAGTAGACTTTGAATATTGCACACAAGTGGGGTCAGTCCTAGCGGTTTCTATTCGTGGAAATGGTGTCATGGGAAGTACCCACTGATTGGTTCATTGGGAAAAAAGTTCGCCTCTGGGGGCAATCAAGGCGGTCGTTCGCGAACCAATATTTGTCCGGTTTCGGGTTCGCACTCAGTATGAAAATGGCCTCTAAAAATGACTAGAGCATTCCAGGATGAAACGCTGCGTTCGCGTTCGGCTTGGGGTTCGCGCTATGTATACACAGGGCTTTACAGGGAATTGGGGCGACGACTTATCGCTCCACTCGCTGTCTACAAGACACAAGATAATTTCTGCCAGCACTAAGTAGGAAATGAAATGAAGTGAAATCTGGTTTAAGATGAATTGCATTTATGTTCAAAATTGATACGATGAATTGAAAATTTGTCTTAACCAATCAGTGACACTTATACTTTGCATTGTAATGTTTTTGTTGCCATTTTTTAATTCGATTACATACAAGCCGAAGGATTATCTACGGTTGCTATTTTGATTAAATAATTAAGGTACATTATGGGAGAAGCGATACAGAGCTGGCAGTTCTCATCATAATAGTTATCAATATATAACCGTGCTAATTATAGTAGTTCTATGTTAGAATTTAAATCTAGAATATTTCAGATAATACTTTCATTTTTAAAAGGAAAGTCATCAAATTGAATTCTGTATACAAGTAAACTCATAGGAATGAATGAATGAAATGCGGTTTAACGTTCTACGCTTAAGCACCTTACCTGGGCTAATTGAAGACGGGCATACGCCATACAGTGTGCTATGAGGGAAATTTTTTCCCAGGCAGCGGCGCCACGGTCTACTCTTATATCGAATTCCAACTGCCAAGGGATCTTTTATGTGCACTCCAATGTGTACACGGGACCTTGGTTTTTTGTCCCATCCGAACGACTAGGCAACTGTCCTTGTCAGGCCCTCCATCTGCCTCACTGACAAGGGGAAATCACGCCGGAAAATCGAGATGAACTTTCTCTGCCTATGCAGGAATCGAACACTCAACCTCCAGGCTAGCGAACCAGCGCCTTATCCACTTAGCCACCGTGATCCCTAAACTCATAGGACAATAATTATTCTATTTTTCAAAACATTTTGCGTGTATGCTATTGAAAGGTGACTATAGCCAAGGGTGAAATGTTACGTAATTCTAATGACATGTTAATTTATTATAATCCCTTGTTATGTATAAAACTGTTATAGAAAGAAAGTAACTGTCAATACGGCCTGTCTAGTGAACATGCCAATGGTATGATTAATCTATTATTTGTTTTATTTACCGTTGTTTTATTTCTAATATTGTACATTATTACATCAATGCTTATTTATGTCAACACTTTATCTAGCCAAGTGATTAGAAGTAATTCCATATAAATCTGTGATTTTACTTTGTACTTGATACGTTAGTCTTGTAGGTCTATCCGACTTAGTAGCAATAGGTACTTGTCAGTTATCCATATTCCTGTAAAGTGTATGTAGATAATTATTATAAGTTTCAAGGATTAAATATTTGAAGAACCATTCCAGACTCTTGTTATACCTGACGGACCTCACGGTCACAAATTGTAGTATTTTGAGTGATATCAGTAGTGTGATTAATGTTAGTATTTGACTAATGCTAGTATTTCGAGTAATGTTAGTATTTTGGGTTAGTTAGTATTTTGGGTAATGCTAGTATTTCGAGTAATGTTATTATTTTGGGCAATGCTATTATTTTGAGTAATGCTAGTATTTCGAGTAATGTTATTCCTATTTCGAGTAATGTTAGTAATGCTAGTATTTCAAGCAATGTTTGTATTTCAAGCAATGTTTGTATTTTGAGTAATGCTAGTATTTCGAGTAATGTTAGTATTTCGAGTAATGTTAGTATTTCGAGTAATGCTAGTATTTCGAGTAATGTTAGTATTTCGAGTAATGCTAGTATTTCGAGTAATGTTAGTATTTCTGGTAATGTTTGTATTTTGGTAATGTTAGTATTTCGAGTAATGTTAGTATTTCGAGTAATGTTAGTATTTTGGGTAATGTTAATATTTTGAGTAATAATAGTATTTCGAGTAATGTTAGTATCTTGAGTAATGCTAGTATTTCAAGTAATGTTAGTAGTTTGGGTAACGCTAGTATTTCGAATAATGCTAGTATTTCGAGTAATGTTAGTATTTCGAGTAATGTTAGTAGTTTGAGTAATGCTAGATTTCAAGTTATGTTAGTATTTTTAGTAATGCTAGATTTCAAGTTATGTAAGTATTTTGAGTAATGCTAGTATTTTGAGTTATGTTAGTAGTTTGAGTTATGTTAGTAGTTTGAGTTATGTTAGTATTTTGAGTAATGTTAGTATTTTAAATATTAAATAATATAAATAAATTACACCGTGAACATATTTTTTTTAAATATTATATTCCGCGTAAAGAAAACTGCAAAGACAAATACATTAGTTTTCCATTTCTATCATATTTGTATACGTTGTGAACTTTAGAACATTAACGCTTTTGTTACAGTTGATACCAATGTAAGCACAGTATACAAACCCATTTCGATAAATGGTCTAATAATAAATCTAGATATAATTCCAATAATCTTATATAATCTCAATATGACAATCACCATAATAAATATTACCTGGGGTGAGTAAACAGCTGTTATTATTTACGGAGTATTTGTTGGCGGGGAAGTTCCCTTCTACGCCATAGTTATACAGTATTAACCCACGAGATAGAGTAACATATGCTACGGTATTTGTTTTTAAAATCACGGTTTATTGATAACTATTGACCCGGCAGTGGCTTAATCTGACCTCTTGTTTGTATTTACATTTACCGTTAACATTTTAGATATATCAAACTAAGCTGTGTATGTTTGGGGCCTACCCAGAAACAGCATTTAGTCCGTAGTACCACTGCCCGGACACAGTTCCCCCCATAGCATAAGGTAGGCTGTTAACATCGCTGCCCTGGCAGAATTTCTCCCATGATGGAAAACTGCGTGGTGTATGCTCCTCTCCATTCGCCCAGTTGGTATGCAGAAAAGTAGGTCGTTAAACACAATTTAAGAATTGCATGTTTTATCGCTAGACTGGTAATTATTTCCCCTTATTTCGAATGTAGTGCGAGTTATAAATTGATAATTTGTCCCGTAATTTTGTTCTTCCCCCTTTCTGCATTTTTGGTTTACTTTTTGGTCTAGAATTGGGGAAAAGGGATCGAATTTGGGGGAAATCTTGACCAACACCGGGATCAGTGTTGAGAGGACAACCCGATATCACAACATTTGAACCCGATAACACGGCCCGATATCACAACATTTGAACCCGATAACACAGCCCGATATCACACCATTTTAACCCAACATCACAACCCGATATCACAACATTTTAACCCGATAACACGGCCCGATATCACAACATTTGAACCTGATAACACAGCCCGATATCACAACATTTTAACCCAACATCACAACCCGATATCACAACATTTTAACCCGACGTCACAAAATTTGGATGTCGGTTTAAAAGGTTGGACAGGCGACACTGCTGATTGTCACGTGCAAGCAGGATTTCGGAAACCACGCCACTTGGCTTAATGACAGACCTATTTGCCCTCCCCTCTCACCACCACCCCCTTTACATCAAGAAATTTTTGGTGTGGCAACTTTTTTTTGGGATATGATTCTCCCCTTAAACCTTACACTAAAGTTGACTTTGTTACAAACCGGACCCCGCCCGCTAGTATGTTTAAATTCGTTAACACGCCCTTGGAGCTCCAGACTAGATTATCCACACATTACGGTTCTAACATATCTTACCTATAAAAATAAATAAGAGGGGCATGTGCTATGCTTTCAGGGGGGGGGGGTCTTTAACGTTTTTCGTGATAAAGGGTAAAGGCTGGAAATTCTCCAGGAACGTTTGCAGTCAAAATCGGAGATTGAACAAGAAAGGGTTGGAATGCCTGTTTTCAGTAACTTGTTTGGTTTTCGCGGACATCCTGCTTTATGATAAAACAACAATATGAAGAGTGTGCATTTATTATTCTTATTTGGAATGATACTATATATGTATTACAGTTCTATCTGGAATCAGAAAAACATTCATTGAACAAAACTATCAATTTGTTCTGCAACACAAGGATTGACTGTAATTTATTCTATTTCAGAGATAAATAAAGCTATCTCACTTACACCGTAAAGAACACATTATTTAACAATAATTCAGCGATCAGTTCAATTATTGGTAGGGTAATTATTTACGTCTTTTAAAGTTGCATTCCCGCGTACAAACTTAGTGATTTAATGGGTGGTATATATGGATTAAAAACATATTCAAACTAATTAGTTTGTCAAAATTGAGCTTCAAATCCTTCTCAAACATTGTAATTGACACGGAATGCCCTGCTATAAACCATTCGACCAAACCAGAAGTCAGAGGAGAATTCATTGCATATATAAGACGATGTTGTCATTAATCGCGTACTATTTAGAACATATCGAATCGTAATTAAATTCTCGGATGATCCACTGCCCGCGTCTTTTTCCGTCATTTTTATCTCAGAAAGTGTTGTACGTCTAACTCTTTATAATGTTTATCAACGCTTAATGTTCGTGTGTGACGTTTGACATGACGCGTGTAGAAACCCCTAATCGTCGGGCTGTTGATTAGGGGAACCCTTACATTTTTGTCCTGTATACGCTCCATGAGCGTTCGTCGGGGAATCCAGTATTTTTCTAGTAAGATTGGATATCTCTATTTTCCATATATACCAAAATTGCCATAATTTCATTGGAAATAATCCCCCGATAAATAACTTTCTGGGAACCCATCTTTAATGTCAGTTATTTTATTAATTGTCACTTGAATTGTAAAGTTTCTATCATCATCAATGAATCCACTGACATGATTATAGCATGTCTCCAAGTCAATAATATCAAAATTACAGTATGGCCAACTACCACTAGGTTGAACAGTATCATTACATTGGTTAACTACATATTTTCTATCATCTCTTTTATTTATAAGTTTATATGTGACGTCAACTTTACATGACGTAATACTTGCATCTTCAACGTCATGCAGGTAAATGCAACAACTAATGATGATAAGTAGCATTTATACACAGCGATACGCCATGTAAAACCTGTAACTACATGTTGTTTACCAATCACTCCACCACGTCTCACAGTATCCACAATCAAAATATCTTCAAACATATTCTGATGACAGCTTACAACTTTACCAATCATATAATTTTACAAAGTTGATTAGTTAACAAAGTTTTATCTATCTCTGCTACTTGAAATGTTGAATATCTTTCATCAGGTACATCCATTTTTCTACAACAACTTTCATCTGTCTCCTGTCTTACTTGAGGTAATCTTTGTAAAACTTTAACAATAGATGAATCTTCTAATGCATTTACTGAATATTTAACACTAGCTTTTAAATCTTCTGTTAGTCTTTAAATGTTCTCCATTAATTTCCTGAATTTGGATTCTTCCTCTTCGCTAGTTTTCTGCATTTCCTTTTTAATATGTTCCCCCATTTTATGAAATTCTGAGCAGATTTTCGCAACTTGCGCATCAACTTTGTCACATTCAGTTTTTGTACAGTTTTTGACTTCAATTAATTTACTATTTAAATTATCATAATGTTTCTGAAAATTAGTGATTTGTTTTTCTAGTTCTTCATTCAGTGATTTTAAGTCGTGTCTGATACTTTGTCTGACGTCATCCTTTATTGGTTTGTTTGCAGTAGACGCTTCATAGATTTGTGATTCATCATATCGACAAACAACGTGGTCTTTACAAATTTTCATCTTATCATGCATGTTTTTACATGATTTACATAAATATTGATCACAGTCTCGACAGAAATATTGACATGTATCTTCAGTACATACATCACATTGAGGAATATTAATTTGTTTAGGTTTAAATCGATCCAGACCCGCGTCACTTAGATATATACAGCTACGACACAATGGGCATTGGAACAGTTTTGTGGTTGAGATTTTGTTCACATAATCTTCTAAACAGATGAAACAAAAAGAATGACCACAATTGATTATTACGGCTTGGTTAAAATCATCCAAACAAATACTACACACTTACTTCTCCGCCATCTTGAATTATCACTCTTTTAATGTTCTCCATTAATTTCCTGAATTTGGATTCTTCCTCTTCGCTAGTTTTCTGCATTTCCTTTTTAAATTTCCCCCATTTTATGAAATTCTGAGCAGATTTTCGCAATTTGCGCATCAACTTTGTCACATTCAGTTTTTGTACAGTTTTTGACTTCAATTAATTTACTATTTAAATTATCATAATGTTTCTGAAAATAAGTGATTTGTTTTTCTAGTTCATCATTCAGTGATTTTAAGTCGTGTCTGATACTTTGTCTGACGTCATCCTTCTGTAAATCTAAAAATGTATGTCCATTATGATCGGCCACAAAACATCTCCAACAAACGGCTACAGTACAATCTTTACAGTAAAATTTTACAGTCTCCTCTGCATGACGCTGACAGAAATCTTTAGGATTTGTGAAAGACAAAGATGAAGTTTTGCCCTTTATTGGTTTGTTTGGAGTAGACGCTTCATAGATTTGTGATTCATCATATCGACAAACAACGTGGTCTTTACAAATTTTCATCTTATCATGCATGTTTTTACATGATTTACATAAATATTGATCACAGTCTCGACAGAAATATTGATATGTATCTTCAGTACATACATCACATTGAGGAATATTAATTTGTTTAGGTTTGAATCGATCCAGACCCGCTTCACTTATATATATACAGCTACGACATAATGGGCATTGGAACAGTTTTGTGGTTGATGTTTTGTTCACATAATCTTCTAAACAGATGAAACAAAAAGAATGACCACAATTGATTATTACGGCTTGATTAAAATCATCGAAACAAATACTACACACTCCCTTCTCCGCCATCTTGAATTATCACACGTTACACTAGTTGTATAAAATACGAGTTGAAACTGGACAAAACGACAACAAACAATAAGGTCAATATAATATACGATATAGGTCAATATAATAGACGATATCGAGACAGGTCAACTAAAAATCAAAAGTATTAAATTTAGCCTAAATTCAGTCAACACGTCCAAGTTCCATAGAAAACCACGCCTGTCCTCCTCTCGCATCGTTTATACTCCTCGGACTGTTGACTGTATTTGCAGAAATCTTAGCCAAAACTACTAATAAATAAAGAAATCAGTTTATCGTCCTCGGACTGTAGACTGTACATGCAAAACCTCTAGATCCCATAGACAATGTCTCGCACAGTTCATCGTCACCAGACTGTAGACTGTACAGACGTATACCTGCTACAGTTTCTCGGAAATTATAGTCATTTCTTGCACAGTTTAATGAGTATAGTATACAAGCTGTTAACTGTCCATGCATAAACATACTACAGTTTCTTAGAAATTCTATTTCCATTTTCACTTTGATATAATGACCTTCGACACTAGCCTTTGTCACCCAGACTATAACGTTGTTCGTCGCCTACCACATAATATTGTTATAGTGGGTAACAGAGGCTACATATATCCCACTAGATCTACCCTAGATCATATTGACACTATATTTAGGGTGCACGTCTATAATATCATCGTCTCGCACAGTTTATCTTCTGCGTAAATTTGCTACAGTTTCTCGGATATTCTATCCATAAACGTCAGTTGTCGCCTCACACTGTATATAAGGTGTCGGTTGACTGCACATGCTACTTGACACAGTTTCTTTGTCACCCAGACTATAATGGTGTACGTCAACTACCATTGATATTGTTAGCGTGGATAACCGAATATACCAATATCACGCTAGATCATATTGACACTATATTAGCGGTGTACGTCTATATTATGTATGTATGTTATATAAAATGAAGACTGATGCTGTGTGTGTTGGTAACACAGGCTACTCATAGATTTATCTTTACACTAGTATTAACAGGTGTCGTTTAGATAATATTTAGAGAGAGAGAGAGAGATAGATAGAGTGGGCTATGCAGGGAGGGAATTGGTTAACGTCCACTGGATACAAACTAGGTCATTTCGGGATTAACATGGTTCAATTTTATTTCAATAGTTGGCTTGCGCGCAGGGGTCTTTAGCAGTAGGGGGATCACGGTGGCTAAGTGGATAAGGCGCTGGTTCGCTAGCCTGGAGGTCGAGTGCTCGATCCCTGCATTGGCCGAGAAAGTTTATCTCGATTTTCCGACGTGATTTCCCCTTGTCAGTGATGCAGAACGAGGGCCTGTCAAGGACAGCTGCCTAGTCGTTCGGGTGGGACGAAAAAACGAGGTCCCGTGTACACATTGGAGTGCACGTAAAAGATCCCTTGGCAGTTGGAATTCGATATAAGAGTAGGCCGTAGCGCCGCTGCCCGGGCAAAATTTCCCTTATAGCACACTGTATGGCGTAAGCCGTCTTCAATTAGCCCAGGTTAGGTGCATAAAACGTGGCAAAAAAATTGCTATGTTTTTGAAACGTATCAATTTGTCCAGAACGAGGCTGTGTAAAAATGAGACGTTTTCTAAACGTAGTTTTTTCCAAATAATTATTAGCTATACTTGCAATCACCAAAATTAGAGCCACAAAAATAGTGTTCCGATCATCACGTGACCAATGGTCTACAAGCTATATTATTTATTGGAACCTGATATGATTAATTATTATGATTTACTTTGCTGGAATTCTAGCGAAACGAAACAGTACAATGTCACGTGACAATATTACAAATGGAGGATAAAGCCGTTCTTTGATTACATGTTGTCTATTTTGATTATTAAAATCGACTTGTACCATTACAAGACGAAAAACGATAGTTAAATAATACGACATTACGTTAAATGAGTTTCAACTTGTTGTAGGAACAATTGTGTGTTACCCGTGGTTTTATGATATCGCGACATTGTAACTAAGGGTGGGCTATATAAATGGTGTGGTACAGGTATGTTGGAAGTAGATTTATTGGGAAAAGAGAATTAATTTTCTCGAATCAAAAAGTAGATTACGTGAACATTTATTAAAAGGAAAGTGAATTTGTAGTTTTCTCGACTGGGCGGATTTATGATTTGAATCCATGTCAGGATAGTAAGGACACGGTACATTATTGTAAACTTTTACATTAGTTATTCGTGGCATATCTGTATTATAATACTGCTTGTAAATTACTCTACAACCTTCGTATTGTCAAAAAAGTCAGCCAAATACGCTAGTCAAAACCCGAAGTCAGTGTTTTATACATTTTATTAGGTTTTACATGAATGAATAAAATGATATCAAAATCAACAATCTAAAACTGAACAATAATGTTGGGATTGGAGGCCGCCCTACTAATCACTGGAAGTAGGCCTATACCAATGCAGCAGATTCCAAATCGCAAAACAGACTTGACTGGTTTCTCTGTTGTATTTTAAAATTTATTTTTTAAAAAAAATATTATAAAAGAATACGTAGTTTACAAATTTCAATATAACCACAAATAAGTGATTATTTTGATACACATTACACACTGTCATCTAAGATGGGTATTAATGGTTTGTATTGTAATCAGAGAAATGTTCAAACAAAGATAGACAAGAAAAGGGCACATGCAATACCATATATTATTATCACATTATTGATATCCGTATGTCTTTATTCATAATTAAACGGGGGGTTGGGATGGCCCATTGGTCTAGAGTGCCGCGCTTCGACCTCTAGCTGGCCGGTCACCTCTGGGACATGATATGCTTGAGACATGATATTGTTCATAGTTATGGCTCACTATACTGGAGTTTTATCGTGTTTAATAAAAGCGAAACAAACATAACAATGTCATTGCATATGGCGGATTTATAATGCGAAAACGATAATGAAATAATACGGCAGTCTGTATTTATGAGAAAAAGAGGAGTTGTAGTTTATCAAGCCTGGGAGGGGTGGGGCAAGAGAAATGGGGTTTAACGTTCACTCGACACAAAGTTTGTCATTTTGGGACCAACGCATGGTTCAGTTTTACTTCAGCAATTCGCTTGCGCGTAGGGGTCTTTATCAGCGGGGGGGGGGCTGGACAAAACCCTACTCCTTGCCACAAACAACCATGGAATCGAAAGCACGCCAGTTGACTCAATGACAGAACTTATGATACAGCGCACACGCGCTAACCACTCGTCCACCCAACCACCAGTTCCATCACAACAAGGCAAAATTCCAAAAATTTAAAAACCAAATTGTTTATTGGGACATAATATAGTTGATTATTATGGTTGACTGTGTATAATAAGCACTTCCAGGGCCACACATAATGTGAAGTGACATTATTACATATGCGTTCTTTGATGAGACGCACATGTTGTTTGTTTTGATTATTAAAACTTGCCTATACCATTACAAGGCGACAAACTATAGTTATATAATACAATCTGTATTTATGGGGAAAAGAGAATAAATATTCCGAAATTAAAATATACATGACTGGAGGAATATATATTTAGCTTTGGTGGATTTGTGACGAAGACAGTAAACAATTCGGTTACGTATACTATATGGTATACTTTTATAGGATATTAGGTTACATGTATCAACATGTATATACTAATATTTGTGACTGCCGTTTGTTTGTCCGGGGTTGGTGGCTACACTAGGGCTATATATATTTGTAGTTTGGCCATATTTATATTCGCTTCTCGTCAATTATCAGTATTATGATACTGCTTGTGAACTATACATATATCAGGCATCGTTTTTTCCGCAACTTCAGTGGGATATGCTGGTCAAAACTCGAAGTCAGGTGTTTTATACATTTTATTATAAAATTGTAATAAATATATATTACATAAATGAAGACAATAAAAAAAATAAAATCTATAATTTACAAGAGAGAGAGAGAGAGGGGGAGAAATAAGGTTAATGTCCACTCCCTATAATTTACAAGAATACAATAATGTTGCATTTGGACGCCCGTCCTAGCAATCCCTGATACTATAGTTTATGGTCACTCATCAACGAATTTTTCCAAATCGGAAAGCCTACTGGAATAGTTTCTTCTGTAAAATGGTAGTGTTTGTTTCTCCACTGGTATTCAAGAAATATACAACATGACACCGCATTTCAATCACATTGTACATCACATCACATTGTACATCATATCACATTGTACATCATATCACATTGTACATCACATTGTACATCACATCACATTGTACATCACATTGTATATCACATTTCACATGATAGCTGGATTTAAGTTTATAAATTATATTTGGCAAGTAATGATTGTCAATTAATAATTGAGTTATTCAGGAATGACCATCAAATTTGCCCGGAGCAAATATTGACTTTACACATTAAAAGTCGAACCCTTACATCCAAATCATTTTTATTTAATTCACTCCACCAATGGTTTGCCGCAAAGTCGTCAGTTGTGTTCATGATCATCATTTCGTTTTATTCGTCATATTTGCTGTCTAAAACACCATTGTTATATAGTGTATGTTGTCTTACACACAATTAATTATTCCATTGCCAAATCTTTTTTTATTGTTTTCTAAAGCATTTTTAAAATGTTAAGTTTAAGTTTATTGCATTTAATATAGTGCTCATTGCTGCGCAATACCTGCATTCAATGGCACTTTACAAATAAAATAAATAGTTTAATAATATGTACAAGAAAATTTTTTAATAATTATTCATTTGTGAAAGTTTTTTGGAAAAGATACGTTTTATGTTAATGTTATTAACAGATATTTTTTACAGTGTATATTTTTCTAAAGAATTTTTAAGTTGGGATTTGAAAAACAGATATTTTTTATAGTGTATATTGTTCTAAAGAATTTTTAAAATATGTTTCCTCTTCTGGCTAATATATAATATTTTGTTGTGTTTGACTGAACATTTCCTTGAACAGATAATGGTCTCTATCTTTGTCCACAGTACGTCGTTAACATTAAGATAGGGTTTTTTGAAAGGGTCTTCATCGAGAACGCGTACCTCTGACTCCTTCATGTCGACTAGTGCGCGCGTCTCAACTACTACCCCTTTCAAAAAAACATATTTGCCACCCCAGTGGGTTAATACGGTATCTCCACACTTTATGGAACTGCCATCCCATGCCTTTAACTGAAATAAAAAGTGTTTAGGAACTTGTTAAAGTTGATTACAAACAGGTTATTGAGTGTCACCAAGGGAAATAAGAATTATAAAGAAATTACATTCTAGAATACAGGACCCTGTCATTTAAAAAATTACAATGTATTTAGAGATTTTAAATTTAAATTTAAACATACGTTATACAAGAGTTAAATCTGCATATTTGCAGGTCTTTATTTAGGCCTGAAACGTTTTCTAAAGTATTAATTAGACCTTAATCAACTGATCAAGGCCTTAATCAACTTTCGATGGCATCATATTTCTATGATATTAAATAGATTAGAATGGTTCAGCGATACTTTGATTTAATCAAATATGGAGGACCAACCAGTACCGTGGTTGAAATTATTGCACACGTCTGTCAAACCTTGCAAGGGTAATAACTTCGCGTGCAATAGAGTAATTTGAATGAAATTGTCAAATTGTTCATTTTATATCATCTGCTTTCGAACTTTTTTAGCAAGAGTGACTAGTTCTTTATCTATATCTTACATAATGTATCTTTAATAAAACCAAAATACTTACAACGGTATCAGATGCAAAATTTAACTTCCGTCGTGATCTTGTGGTCCTTATAAATGTATCCTGAAACAGTTATGCATAATGTAAACATAGCAATATTAATTTACTTTTTTTTATACAAAGTTATCAAATTGTTAATTTTGCAGAGCTGGACTAGAAACAAATGTATGTATGTACATCTCAACTATTTAAAACAGCAACAGGAAATTAAAATAGAGTTTACTCTTTTATTCGATGTAAATAGGTACTAACACTATATATCTTACAAAATAAATGTGAAACAGCACTTAAAAACCAATACCCTTAGTAAATTAAACTATAAAAAAATATAACTTACATTAATAAACTGGCCTTTTCTCTTATTTTCTTTTTTTCGGATATCCTATTAAATAATACAAGACAAACATCAATTTATTTCTTCTATTCGAACGAGTGCCGGGTCTCAATACTATGAACTCGAAATAGGAAAACCTATACAATAGGGTGGTATTTATTATTCAAAATTATAACTCGGTTAATGTCGTGCTTTTGTCCAAAATGATCAATTCTTTTCGTGTTATTTCTAATTTAAGTTTGATTTGGCGAAAGTTTAACCCTGGCAGAGCTTTTTTTATGACCGACGTTAGTTTCTCCCCGGTGATTTGCGCATGGTGTCATTTTTGTATTGCTAGGTCTGTGTCTAGTCGTTCGGATCGGATAAAAACCGTTAATAGTTGGCCGATTTGAAATAAGAGTAAGTCGTACCGGTTCAGTGAAGAAAACTTTTTGCGTCTTGGTAATAGAAATAAGATGGAAATGGAATTAAAATTTACCCTAAGCAAATACAGAAATTGTATTATAGGCCTACAGTGTCCTAATTTTAGAATTACATGAGTAAAAGTTAAAAATTAACAAATAAATAATTCCGAATCTTATATACCGCCATAACACAGTGGCGTTACGCACGGTTTCAATCCCTATGATCTGTTCTCAACAAACTAATCTAATAAAATTGACACTTTGCGTGTTCAGGCAAAAAATTATTGTCTTTATATGTGTATAAGTAATATTTACTTACATTGCTTAATTCCGTAAGCACCGTTGCCTGTGGAGGTTCTTCTGGCAATGTTTTCATATCTAAAAGATAATTATATTATAATAATGGCGGCTATAACCAGTCATTTATGTTATTCTGTTTAAATTTATATTATGAAAATACAAGTACGCCTAAAGCTTACCTCGTGATACTTTGGTTAGTTGATTTGTATTCAATCTAACAATAGGGACGTAGTCGTCAAGCTCCTGTAACGATAACCATTTACTATCTTAGTCTTTTTAAAAAAGGCATTATTTATTATTTATATAAAAAGATGATCGTTCTTGCCATAAAAGTTTTTAGATAGATAATAAGAATTGAATACATATAAATTTTCAGTCAAATTCCTTTATTTTCCGCGAAGGTTTTTGGATATTTGATAAGAAAGTCTGAATTGTTCGTTCCTGACAATCACCCATTGTCGGGTACCATACAGCCACGATAATAAACGAACTCTTGATAGGTCTTGCATAATTTATCTTTAATTGTTCGGGGACATAATTATATGGATAGTAAGGGACAGTCCCGAAGGAACAGAGCCTCAAAATAAAAGTCCGAGTACGTATGAAATTTAAACGCCAAAATATAGAAGACTGGTCTATATACTCTGACTCAAAATTTCAGCTCAAAATATTGAGTCGTTTGGACGTGAGCGTTAAAACAGCTTATCTGGGCACGTAACCTTTTTAAGATTTCGGGTCAATTCTTTCGTTGGGTGACCCGATAATCGATTCCCGTTCCTTCAGAGGTCTACACGGTGAATGGTCCATGTGCTGCACTAGATAACAAAACGTAAATTTCACCGACACATTATTTTCATAAAATAAAACTCTGGTTTTATCAAATCCCCGCATAAGACAGTTTGGGACACCGGACTCCATTTCAAGATGAAGACTATGGGTTTAAGTTGTTTGAAAACGTATCACAAATATTTAGTTAGTTGCTCGGCCCTAAGGTATGAGATCTTAATGGATTTTAACACAAAATTAAAGAGTTTTATTCTCAAAAACATTATCGGGATTGACCCTTTAACTATAAATCAAGAATATCTAACCAATTACAAGTTTCAAATATATTGGCCTCGTGGCGACTGAAATTATACTAGTTGTACCTTGCTTTGACCAGGAATAACACTATCAATGAATTCAACACAACTAGGCCTGTGGCATAAAACCTGAATTTCGGCGTATCCTTCGTTATCTTCTTTTACAGCTAAAAATAAAGACAGGGAAACTATGTTTAACATTCATTAGCAATGTATGCTAATGATCTTTTTAATGATCTTTATAATTCAAAGTTTAATATTGCATTTTACGAGTACTTCCTCTAAGTGAGAATATATGATAAATTATCTTCAGATATCAGTATTGTGAACAAAAAAAGAGCGATGACTACTCACGTCGTTCCTCACTCCCAACGGCCAAGACTTTTCCTAAAAGAACCATAGTGGTATCCTTGTACACACACACCTGATCACTGAAATTATAAATGTTTGGGATGTCAAATATTGATTTAAATACACCTGTCAATAACTTGATATTCGACTAAGAATATATTTAAGAAGGCAGAAACGAAAAGTATGTGTGGAAGTCGTGTTTATATTATGTGCCTTCATTTGAAACTGGGTGATAATCGTTTAAAGAAGAGTCAGATTTATTATCATTGGCGATGCGTTTTCAAGCTGCAAGTTTGGCGACCAATTACCACAAGCTCAATATTTCGAGTCTAACTTGAAATACATGTATTCTATTTCCATATAGTTTGGCAATTGTTCTCTATAGAATGGGATAACTTCTTTAAAAATAATCAAATAATCGTAAATGCGCCACCATCTTGAGGAAAAAGTGGAAATATTAATATTACTAAATGCCGTCCGTCTACTATGAGGACCATATGCTAAACTTACCCTACATCTACCGAATCTGAATTTGAAGCGCCACTGTTGAGGCAAATATCTGACGAAGTGGGTGTTGGCTCTATTCTTAGCATCATTGGGGTTTCAGACCCAGAATCGGATTGGATGTTAGTAAATAAGGGTGATGGTGATATGGTATTAGCGGGTGAAGGTGGTGCGGGTGGTGAACACGGTGTTATTGCCCTAGGCATTGTAGCTGGTGTCTTATTAGGGGGTGAAAAGTGAGGTCTGCTCTGAACTGCTGATGCGGGTGTTGATGGGCTATGCAGAAAGATGGGGATGGGTGAAGTCAGTGGGGTGGAAGTGCTACGAACGAGTGAGGAAGGTGGTGTGCTCTTTGCAGGTGAGAAAGGTGGTGTGCTCTTAACAGGTGAGGAAGGTGGTGTGCTCTTAACCGGTGAGGAAGGTGGTGTGCTCTTTGCAGGTGAGAAAGGTGGTGTGCTCTTAACAGGTGAGAAAGGTGGTGTGCTCTTAACAGGTGAGGAAGGTGGTGTGCTCTTAGCAGGTGGCAAAGTTTGTGTGCTCTTAGCAGGTGGCGAAGTTTGTGTGCTCTTAGCAGGTGGCGAAGTTTGTGTGCTCTTAGATAGTGAGGAAGTTTGTGTGCTATGAACTCGTGCCGAGGTTAGTGTGCTTTGAACGTGTGGTGAGGAAGTTGGTGTGCCGTGACTTGGTGATTGATTTGTGTCGTTAATGGCAAATTGTGATGCACTTGTAGTTGGGGATGAAGGGGATGTTGTATAAGTTGGTTGAGGTATGTTGTCATCATTTGCGTCTGCAGTTCCACCAGGAGTATCGCTGTGAGCTTGGACATTTTCCTCTTTTCTATATAATGAAATATAATGGAAAAAAGGTCATACAGAACATCATATATTTACGTCAGTAGATGGAACCAGCTCCCGACCCAATATTGTTTTTAAAATCTTCACGAATGTCACCGAAAGCGCACCCCTCATCCGCAAGACCAGGAATGAATGAATGAAATGGGGTTTAACGTCCTACTATTATGCACTTAACCTGGGCTAATGAAAGACGGACATACGCAATACAGTGTGCTATGAGGGGAATTTTGCCCGACAGCGGCGCTACGGCCTACTCTTATATCGAATTCCAACTGCCAAGGGATTTTTTATGTGCATTCCAATGTGTACACGGGACCTCGGTTTTTCGTCCCATCCTTGTCAGGCCCTCCTTCTGCATCACTGACAAGGGGAAATCACGCTGGAAAATTGAGATGAACTCCCACGGCCAATGCAGGGATCGAACACCCGACCTCCGAGCTAGCGAACCAGCGCCAGGAACAAATGAAACCGTTACCTACCTTTGTTGTCTGGCTATAACTGCCTGATTAGACTTTTGCATCATTGTCTCCAATCTTGATCTGTGTGCTTTCAACAATGGATAGCTGGCCAAAACCTTACAAATGAAAAAATCATATAGAGATAAACACGTATAGATAATTTTTAAAAACATATATTTTACAAGCGCTAAATCTGCCAATTGCAGGTCCTTTATTAGGCCTGAAATGTTATCTAAATTATTCATTAGACATTAATTAACTTATCCAGGCCATATAGAGATAAACATGTATAGAGAATTTTTAAAAACATATATTTTACAAGCGCTAAATCTGCCAATTGCAGGTCCTTTATTAGGCCTGAAATGTTATCTAAATTATTCATTAGACATTAATTAACTTATGCAGGCCATAATCATCTAAAGGCGGCTACAGATCGACCTTACGACGCGACTCAACTGGTCGCCGACTGGTTTTCCGGCGACTGCCGCCGATCGTCGCACGATTTGAACATGTTCTACGACGCGACGGAACCAGTCGCCGACTCGTCATCGTCGATGCGTGCGTTTCTACGATCGGTTGCCGACTGCGCTATAAATTTTAGCCAATCAGACCGGCGAATGACCGAAGAAGAAGAAAGCCTGATTGCCAATCCTTCTTCCAAATTCGTTTTTTTTTGCTTCTCTTCTAAGCCTTGATAAACGGCTAACGCGACTGCTGTAGCTGCCTGTCTGCGACGTTTTTGTAATATGTTGACATAAAGCCTTTGTTGATAAATCTAAAATTTAGGAATATAAATCATATCAAATAGAATCATAAACAAAAATTTTAATTCCTCGAGTTAATCTAAATTACTTTCTCAATAAAGTTTCGCTAATTAGATGGGGAGATTTTGGAATAATTAGGCATATTTTGTGTGGCGCCATTTTGAACGAGTCACATGATCTATTCGTGAGGACGCCACAAGTCGGTGTATCGGTGTCGATGTGAGCGCGTCCGCGTTCAATCGTACGACCGAAAGCAACTGGTCGGCGATCATTGCTGAATTCGATTTGAGTGCAATCTACGATAGTCGCCTACAGTTGAGTCGCGTCGCAAGGTCGATCTAGGCCCGCCTTTAGAAACCTTTCTGCTTCTTCTGATTAAATAAAAAAAATGGATATCGTCTAGCTAACTGCCAACATGTAATTAATGGCGTCGAAATACTTTGTATTCTTACCATTTCTACAGCAGCTGCAAATAGTTTGATACATTTTCGTTACAACGACTGAAAAATTAAAAAAATGTCGAGTTCATAGACACAAATGTAGTTTAAAGGACCTAAGTCCGTAACTCAAAATCCTCCAAAATCTTCGACATCGAAAACACGAATTATTGGTCAATTTAAATCAACATTGATGATGTAAACTTACCAGGAAAAGATGAGCTTCTGATATCCGATATTTAAGATAAAATAATTTTTCTAACATTGGTACACGAATCGTGTACCATATTGCGCTCCGGTCCTAGTTTTATTGAGAGACTCGAGGGACGAGGCTAGACACATTGCACTGTATCACACTGCATATGTGGACTGGAATAACGAGGCGCTAAAAAAAATGCACTGGGTTGAGACTGAATGGCTTGTTTCGCCGAACATAACTGATTTGAAATTGGAGTAAAACGGAAAGCATTTAATGTAAATCAGTTTATATACATTCATATTACAGTATTATATGAGTTTCGACCCACTTTTGTCAATTTCTGGATCCCAAATGTTAGCGATTTAGCTCCTTTAAATATGGACATCCAATGGGTGTTTACCCAAATTTTACATACATGTAATAGTGTTCAATTAATATAGTGGGTGGTTTGGCAGGTGGGTCATTCCATGCCATTTCACTCAATTTTTCGCCGACCCCCCTCTGATTTTGGTTTAATTTTGCACACTTGTGGGCACCCCTAAGAAATGGCCACATGCCAAATTATAGCTTCATCCGTTATTTTTTTTACGGCTCTGGAGCATTTTGAAAATCTGACTGTTTTGGCCTAAATTTGCAACCCCGCATTGGAAATCGGACCATACTCCCTACTCCTGGACCCGAGAAGCATAAATTTGGTATCATTGGAAAGTGTATGCAATACCCATTCCACTGATATGTGACACGATGACTTTCCAAGGTCGTCCAATTTTCAAGGTCATTTGATGTGACCTTGACATTTGACGTACTTTTTTAGGGTATGAGTATAGATCGATTTTTTTCAAACTTTAGGAAGTTTTAGCCAATGATGTGGTCAATGTGGCCACAAAGTTTCATAATGGGGAATTGAGTAGTTTTGGAGATATTCAAGGAAAATTGCATGAATGAGTGGCCTTCAAAGGAAAAAAAACCTTGCACATCATAATTCACCAACAAAATTTATTACACTTTACACTATTTGTGCAAAGATCTTGCTATAAACAGTGTCTCAGTAACCTGCACCATTGAAATACTAGACAAGGACCGAGCAGGCTCAGTGCACTTGGTATGGCCATTGAGAGCCTTCCTTTACTTTTGTCCTAGTGGAAAGAACGCATTTTGACAGCATTTCACATTGATTTAGCATTGCTGTTGTCCAAAGGTAAAAAGCAATATCACAAGTACGCTAACAAACTATTTGTTGACCTTTAGAACTTTGACTTTACTAGTTTCGGATGCATTTGAATAGCGTTTCGCGGAAAGTTTGTTTGGTTCATCTGCTGGATAGAAAGAATGCAATTTCTGCGTTCCTGTTATTGTGATCGCATCCCCAAGTCTTGTCTTTAACCAAACCTCATGCTCGGAAATGTCATCCTTTGGCCACCATATGGAAATTAGCCCATTCAAAGAGATGTTGTGGTGTCTTAATCTGGCAGTCAATAGGTCTTTGAAGACTTGCCCTAGATGCAAGTCTCTTTATAATACCACCTACTCCATCACATGGGCCTTTCCCATGTGCAGTTGCGAAAAAATGCCATTCTGCTGGCATACCAAAGTCCTCCTCATGAAAGTAGAGATTGACAAATTCTTTCTATTCTTGTACAAGAATAGAAATAATTTTGTACAAGAATAGAAAGAATTTTGTCATCCGAAACTAGTAAAGTCAAAGTTCTAAAGGTCAACAAATAGTTTGTTAGCGTACTTGTGATATTGCTTTTTTCCTTTGGACAACAACAATGCTAAATCAATGTGAAATGCTGTCAAAATGCGTTCTTTCCACTAGGACAAAAGTAAAGGAAGGCTCTCAGTGGCCATACCAAGTGCACTGAGCCTGCTCGGTCCTTGTCTAGTATTTCAATGGTGCAGGTTACTGAGACACTGTTTATAGCAAGATCTTTGCACAAATAGTGTATAGTGTAATAAATTTTGTTGGTGAATTATGTATGTGCAAGGTGTTTTTTCCTTTGAAGGCCACTCATTCATGCAGTTTTCCTTGAATATCTCCAAAACTACTGAATTCCCCATTATGAAACTTTGTGGCCACATTGACCACATCATTGGCTAAAACTTCCTAAAGTTTGAAAAAAATCGATTGATACTCATACCCTAAAAAGTACGTCAAATGTCAAGGTCACATCAAATGACCTTGAAAATTGGATGACCTTGGAAGGTCATCGTGTCACATATCAGTGGAATGGGTATTGCATACACTTTCTAATGATACCAAATTTATGCTTCTCGGGTCCAGGAGTAGGGAGTATGGTCAGATTTCCAATTCGGGGTTGCAAATTTAGGCCAAAACAGTCAGATTTTGAAAATGCTCTAGAGCCGTGAAAAAAAGACGGATGAAGCTATAATTTGGCATGTGGCCATTTCTTAGGGGTGCCCACAAGTGTGCAAAATTAAACCAAAATCAGAGGGGGGGGTCGGCGAAAAATTGAGTGGAATGGCATGGAATGACCCAGGTGCGAGGTGGGATCATACGTCATAGAGTCAAGTGACGTGGTTTCGATTCTGCGCTTGTACGGGACAAGAGTATGGACGCCTGTCCAAACCCATGGCTTTTCTCCGGATTCTTCTGTCCTCCCCTACTGTTAAAGACCCCTACACGCAAGCTTATTGAAATAAAATCGAACCATGTTAGTCACGAAAGGACACGGTTTTTGTCGAGTTGACATTATATCTCATTTAACACATAATGTATGTATCACATAAACCATCATGATATGGAACACTTGTCAATTCCATGTTTGCATACATTATAAAGACGTTGCCAGGGAGATTTATGTGCAGCGGTTTTGGGGTTGGCCAATTACAATCTATATACGGGTCATAGGAAAAACTGCCCTTAAACGCCAGTGTGAACCAATCAGTGGAGGAATCAGTTGAAATGGATAATGATATACATTTAATTTAATTACATCTAATTTATATCAATGCCGAGCGATTACAAAATATAGATATAAAATACATATATGTATTTTTTAATTGTATGAGTGAAATGCTTTAAACAAGGTTACCAAAAAGTCCCATCTTTTAGCTGTTTTATTCTTCACGTTAAAATATGTGTCTTCTATATTCTCTTCGTGGGTAACAACCAGAAATTGGTCCCCTTCGTTGATAACAGAGATACCAAGATCTATAACATCATAGTTTTGATCAGCCTGATAATAATAAGAATAACAAATATCAGTAGTGCCCATCAATCAGATCATTGGATACAATTAACAATTTTATGAAGAACTGTTCAACTTGATTTACATTGATGTCCAGTAAATTAGTCGACTATCCATGTCATTTGTTCGGGACGGGTTCATTACATGGTTGTTGTTTATTGCAAATTTAGCGTGCATTGCATTATATTATGGACAGTTTGGCGGCAAGATATGGCAATTATTTTTTAGAACTGGAGGGAAAAAATCTTAAAATTATAATCGTATTTATCGTGGATTAAACATTATTGGGTGTCAATCACATGGTGGGATACTATAAATAAATCAACTGGCTAATAATCCGAATCGCGTCAATGAGTAATATTAATCATTTGTCTCGGATTAACGATTAGTTGATTGATAATTGTCAATGATATATAAAAAGCCTATGTCAAGTCACAATTTTTTCCAACAATTACTCCAAGCTTTAGAACAAAATACTAATATATGTAATCAAAATCGCCGACCGTGTTTTACGAAGAGAATTAAATATTTTCATAGCTGGGTTCGTTTACAGTGGCTTCATAAACGACATGTGAAAAATACAAGCGTGACTATCGGATATTATTTCAAATTATAGTATCACAACTGGTCGAAAGCGTAAGTATAAATTCATAGCAATCATTCTTGAGCGAGTAAACAATATTTATCATATATTACCGTCGCCAAAATGCTCTAAAACGACTGGTATATTGTAGCCTAAGCATAACACATAAATTTTTAGAAAAATATCAATCCTTGATTGAGATTTGGCGGGAAAAAAATGAAAGCCAGTGTGAGCCCTGTTATCAAATCGTGAGATTCATTTCCACCCTGTAAAGTTCTATACTCAAAAAGAACCAAGATCAATTTAGTCGCTGTCAAAAATGTCTACGCAGTCACTATCACAATTGGTTTATTACCATCTCAGACGTTTGACCTAAAATCTCACGAGCAGAATGGTTGTAAATTTCAAAAAATAAATATATATATTATTGAAACCTTGTCGTTTCAAGATAGAAGACATTTAAAGCGCCCTACGGAACGCGGAATTCGCAACTATATAGAAATTTTCCTACTCATACTGCATTTTATAAAAACTCCCTTTTACCGTCCGTAATAAACGACTGGAATAATTTACCTGGACATACGAAAGCATGCCCTAGTATAGAACTCTTTAAAGCACAGTTAACCAATGATGATAAATCAGTACCTAAATATTTTTATACCGGAAAGCGTTCTTCTCAAATAAATCAGGGAGATGAATTTATATAAGCCCCGACTTGTTTTCAGATCCCAGATTTATATATATTATATTTATATTATGTAAATATTTACTGAATAAATATTGTTAGAAAAAAAAATCATACAAAACTGCGCCACAATAAGAGCATCTTAAACTACCATAAAATCGCCATGCATTTAACGGACAACCCAGCTTGTTCATGTGGCCACTACATAGAGGATATGGAACATTATTTGTTGTATTGTCCAAAGTTTACCATTGTCAGATTCCAAACTATAAATACATTACCGAATAGTTTTATTAATTTACAAACGGCGATAGGAATACTATCTTGCAAATGAATATTCACATTTTTAATACAGTCCACAAATTTATACATTTATCTAAACGACTACAATAACCATCGTAAAATACTAACTGAAATCTTGGTTAATATACATCTGACATCCTCTAAACGTACATGTAAGTGACAAAAACTATTAAATTACTTGCATGCACGATTAATAGTGAATACAAAATACCGCACTGTTAAATGTATTTTGTATGTAGAGTGTATATATCATACGTCTATTTTAGTATATTTATTAAATAAGGGGACGAAATAAAATAAGCCTCTGGCTTGTTTTTGAATCCTTAACTTCAACAACTTACAATGTATAACATGTATCTTATTTTAACAAAATATTGTTTAAATCAAAGCGCCACAGTAATATAAATTGCAATAGTTATTGAAGTTTAATAATCAAACCAATTTTACCAGAATTCATTTTATCGCTTAATATTTTTATCTGTTTACAAACCTGCCTCAAATCTGATTCAAAATCCAATATTATCAATATAGAAATAAACATTACTTTTGTTGACGAAAGGCTTATATCAAGAAAATATGAAACTGGTATTGTGTTGCATCAATTCAAAATCAGGTTTATAGAGGTTTATACAATTCATTATTTACTTCTTTTCATAAGTATACCAGTTAATTTTGTTATAGGATGCGCGTTATAAAAACAAATAGATATCGTACGATTGTTAGAAATTATGAATTAATTAAGCCAACTTGGTCATTTCGGGAATATCATATGGTTTAATTTTATATCAATATCGAGAACACACACGAGGTTGGACAGACGACACTACTCCTTGTCACGCACGTCCTTGTCACGTACAACCATAAAACGAAACCACGTTAGTTGACAAACCACTATTTAAAATATTGCTAATAGAAAAGAGTGTTTTTATTTATTACCTTTAATTTATTTAACTAATAAATTTTAATTTATTCATTTTACTTTATCTTTACTTTACTTTTACTTTAATTTACTTTATTTATTACCTTTAATGTATTTAACTACAACTTTATTATACTCTCTTTATTTATTTAATTTTATATTAGTTTAATTTACTACTAACATCTATTAAACTGGCGGGATAGTGGAGTAAGAGGGATTCGTGATCAGACGGGCTCGGCATCTAAACACTATTCTGCCAAAACATATACCAGTGGGATAGTGGAGTACGGGGAGGCCACGAGAAGACAGACCTGGTAACTAAACACAAATCCCACCAAGATGACATCTACCAATCCAGAAACAGAAGAGATCATCTACCAAACGATGTGTTTTTATTAAATAAAGGGAAGACTTCCCACTAAAACCAAATCCATGGCCTAGGGCCAAAATGGAAAGATTGCAAAATCATATTCTAAAAATCAGGAAGCAGCTTCGGCTCTCCTATGTCTTGTCTGTGATATCACTTAAGTGGAAGCAGACGTTAAACACCAAACGAAGAAGAAGAAAAGAGTGTTAAAGATTTCATTTTATTATTTATTTATATAGGATTCGATCTTTAAGTTTTGAAAAAAGAATTAAAATGCTTTTATTTCACTGTATCGAGTTTAAACTAACTGAAGAAACGGCTGTTGCTCTATATAAAAGTATATATTGTCTCGTGATGTAAATATTGGACGATGTGTTTAATTTCCCTCAAAAATCATAAAAAAAAGTACGAACTATCCAAATCATAAGACAGAATTCGAAGTCCTAAAAACGTTATAGGCAAAATAGTGTATTCAAGCAAAATAGAGTAATCAGCAAATGGACTGCTCCTCGTGTACAAAAATACACGACAAGCAGTGGTAACAGGTGTCCGGAAGAGTAAGCTTACCCTGCCTTGCGCCACAACCGCCATAGCTTCATCTAAACTATCATACGAAATCTCGGTAAAATAGCGTGATTGGCCACTGGACTATCAATGACAGCCTACGCCGATAGTATTTCAAAACAACCGGTATACACTGTAAACCTCAGAATGCCACGTTTGGCATTTTTGTCCAAACGTAGCTAAAACGTCTCAAAAATTTTGATACGATTTTGCCATGTTAAAACGTGGCAAAAAAATTGCTATGTTTTTGAAACGTATCAATTTGTCCAGAACGAGGCTGTGTAAAAATGAGACGTTTTCTAAACGTAGTTTTTTCCAAATAATTATTAGCTATACTTGCAATCACCAAAATTAGAGCCACACAAATAGTGTTCCGATCATCACGTGACCAATGGTCTACAAGCTATATTATTTATTGGAACCTGATATGATTAATTATTATGATTTACTGTGCTGGAATTCTAGCGAAACGAAACAGTACAATGTCACGTGACAATATTACAAATGGAGGATAAAGCCGTTCTTTGATTACATGTTGTCTATTTTGATTATTTAAATCGACTTGTACCATTACAAGACGAAAAACGATAGTTAAATAATACGACATTACGTTAAATGAGTTTCAACTTGTTGTAGGAACAATTGTGTGTTACCCGTGGTTTTATGATATCGCGACATTGTAACTAAGGGTGGGCTATATAAATGGTGTGGTACAGGTATGTTGGAAGTAGATTTATTGGGAAAAGAGAATTAATTTTCTCGAATCAAAAAGTAGATTACGTGAACATTTATTAAAAGGAAAGTGAATTTGTAGTTTTCTAGACTGGGCGGATTTATGATTTGAATCCATGTCAGGATAGTAAGGACACGGTACATTATTGTAAACTTTTACATTAGTTTTTCGTGGCATATCTGTATTATAATACTGCTTGTAAATTACTCTACAACCTTCGTATTGTCAAAAAAAGTCAGCCAAATACGCTAGTCAAAACCCGAAGTCAGTGTTTTATACATTTTATTAGGTTTTACATGAATGAATAAAATGATATCAAAATCAACAATCTAAAACTGAACAATAATGTTGGGATTGGAGGCCGCCCTACTAATCACTGGAAGTAGGCCTATACCAATGCAGCAGATTCCAAATCGCAAAACAGACTTGACTGGTTTCTCTGTTGTATTTTAAAAGGTTTTTTTTAGAAAAAATATTATAAAAAATACGTAGTTTACAAATTTCAATATAACCACAAATAAGTGATTATTTTGATACACATTACACACTGTCATCTAAGATGGGTATTAATGGTTTGTATTGTGATCAGAGAAATGTTCAAACAAAGAAAAGGGCACATGCAATACCATATATTATTATCACATTATTGATATCCGTATGTCTTTATTCATAATTAAACGGGGGGTTGGGATGGCCCAGTGGTCTAGAGTGCCGCGCTTCGACCACTAGCTGGCCGGTCACCTCTGGGACATGATATGCTTGAGACATGATATTGTTCATAGTTATGGCTCACTATACTGGAGTTTTATCGTGTTTAATAAAAGCGAAACAAACATAACAATGTCATTGCATATGGCGGATTTATAATGCGAAAACGGTAATGAAATATTACGGCAGTCTGTATTTATGAGAAAAAGAGGAGTTGTAGTTTATCAAGCCTGGGAGGGGTGGGGCAAGAGAAATGGGGTTTAACGTTCACTCGACACAAAGTTTGTCATTTTGGGACCAACGCATGGTTCAGTTTTACTTCAGCAATTCGCTTGCTTGAGGGGTCTTTATCAGCGGGGGGGGGGGGGCTGGACAAAACCCTACTCCTTGCCACAAACAACCATGGAATCGAAAGCACGCCAGTTGACTCAATGACAGAACTTATGATACAGCGCACACGCGCTAACCACTCGTCCACCCAACCACCAGTTCCATCACAACAAGGCAAAATTCCAAAAATTTAAAAACCAAATTGTTTATTGGGACATAATATAGTTGATTATTATGGTTGACTGTGTATAATAAGCACTTCCAGGGCCACACATAATGTGAAGTGACATTATTACATATGCGTTCTTTGATGAGACGCACATGTTGTTTGTTTTGATTATTAAAACTTGCCTATACCATTACAAGGCGACAAACTATAGTTATATAATACAATCTGTATTTATGGGGAAAAGAGAATAAATATTCCGAAATTAAAATATACATGACTGGAGGAATATATATTTAGCTTTGGTGGATTTGTGACGAAGACAGTAAACAATTCGGTTACGTATACTATATGGTATACTTTTATAGGATATTAGGTTACATGTATCAACATGTATATACTAATATTTGTGACTGCCGTTTGTTTGTCCGGGGTTGGTGGCTACACTAGGGCTATATATATTTTTAGTTTGGCCATATTTATATTCGCTTCTCGTCAATTATCAGTATTATGATACTGCTTGTGAACTATACATATATCAGGCATCGTTTTTTCCGCAACTTCAGTGGGATATGCTGGTCAAAACTCGAAGTCAGGTGTTTTATACATTTTATTATAAAATTGTAATAAATATATAATCTATAAAAATCTATAATTTACAAGAGAGAGAGAGAGAGAGAGAGAGAGAGAGAGAGAAATAAGGTTAATGTCCACTCCCTATAATTTACAAGAATACAATAATATTGCATTTGGACGCCCGTCCTAGCAATCCCTGATACTATAGTTTATGGTCACTCATCAACGAATTTTTCCAAATCGGAAAGCCTACTGGAATAGTTTCTTCTGTAATATGGTAGTGTTTGTTTCTCCACTGGTATTCAAGAAATATACAACATGACACCGCATTTCAATCACATTGTACATCACATCACATTGTACATCATATCACATTGTACATCACATCACATTGTACATCATATCACATTGTACATCACATTGTACATCACATCACATTGTACATCACATCACATTGTACATCACATTGTATATCACATTTCACATGATAGCTGGATTTAAGTTTATAAATTATATTTGGCAAGTAATGATTGTCAATTAATAATTGAGTTATTCAGGAATGACCATCAAATTTGCCCGGAGCAAATATTGACTTTACACATTAAAAGTCGAACCCTTACATCCAAATCATTTTTATTTAATTCACTCAACCAATGGTTGGCCGCAAAGTCGTCAGTTGTGTTCATGATCATCATTTCGTTTTATTCGTCTAATTTGCTGTCTAAAACACCATTGTTATATAGTGTATGTTGTCTTACACACAATTAATTATTCCATTGCCAAATCTTTTTTTATTGTTTTCTAAAGCATTTTTAAAATGTTAAGTTTAAGTTTATTGCATTTAATATAGTGCTCATTACTGCGCAATACCTGCATTCAATGGCACTTTACAAATAAAATAAATAGTTTAAAAATATGTACAAGAAAAAAAATTAATAATTATTCATTTGTGAAAGTTTTTTGGAAAAGATACGTTTTATGTTAATGTTATTAAAGATATTTTTTACAGTGTATATTTTTCTAAAGAATTTTTAAGTTGGGATTTGAAAAACAGATATTTTTTATAGTGTATATTGTTCTAAAGTATTTTTAAAATATGTTTCCTCTTCTGGCTTTAATAATAATTTGTTGTGTTTCACTAAACATTTCCTTGAGCAGATAATTGTCTCTATCTTTGTCCATAATACGTCGTTAACGTTAAGATAGGGTTTTTTGAAAGGGTCTTCATTGAGAACGCGTACCTCTGACTCCTTCATGTCGACTAGTGCGCGCGTCTCAACTACTACCCCTTTCAAAAAACCATATTCGCCACCCCAGTGGGTTATTACGGTATCTCCACACTTTATGGAACTGCCATCCCATGCCTTTAACTGAAATAAAAAGTGTTTAGGAACTTGTTAAAGTTGATTACAAACAGGTTATTGAGTGTCACCAAGGGAAATAAGAATTATAAAGAAATTACATTCTAGAATACAGGACCCTGTCATTTAAAAAATTACAATTTATTTAGAGATTTGAAATTTAAATTTAAACATACATTATACAAGAGTTAAATCTGCATATTGCAGGTCTTTATTTAGGCCTGAAATGTTTTCTAAAGTATAAATTAGACCTTAATCAACTGATCAAGGCCTTAATCAACTTTCGATGGCATCATATTTCTATGATATTAAATAGATTAGAATGGTTCAGCGATACTTTGATTTAATCAAATATGGAGGACCAACCAGTACCGTGGTTAAAATTATTGCACACGTCTGTCAAACCTTGCAAGGGTAATAACTTCGCGTGCAATAGAGTAATTTGAATGAAATTGTCAAATTGTTCATTTTACATCATCTGCTTTCGAACTATTTTAGCAAGAGTGACTAGTTCTTTATCTATATCTTACATAATGTATCTTTAATAAAACCAAAACACTTACAACGGTATCAGATGCAAAATTTAACTTCCGTCGTGATCTTGTGGTCCTTATAAATGTATCCTGAAACAGTTATGCATAATGTAAACATAGAAATATTAATTTACTTTTTTTATATAAAGTTATCAAATTGTTAATTTTGCAGAGCTGGACTAGAAACAAATGTATGTATGTACATCTCAACTATTTAAAACAGCAACAGGAAATTAAAATAGAGTTTACTCTTTTATTCGATGTAAATAGGTACTAACACTATATATCTTACAAAATAAATGTGAAACAGCACTTAAAAACCAATACCCTTAGTAAATTAAACTATAAAAAAATATAACTTACATTAATAAACTGGCCTTTTCTCTTATTTTCTTTCTTTCGGATATCCTATTAAATAATACAAGACAAACATCAATTTATTTCTTCTATTCGAACGAGTGCCGGGTCTCAATACTATAAACTCGAAATAGGAAAACCTATACAATAGGGTGGTATTTATTATTCAAAATTATAACTCGGTTAATGTCGTGCTTTTGTCCAAAATGATCAATTCTTTTCGTGTTATTTCTAATTTAAGTTTGATTTGGCGAAAGTTTAACCCTGACAGAGCTTTTTTTATGACCGACGTTAGTTTCTCCCCGGTGATTTGCGCATGGTGTCATTTTTGTATTGCTAGGTCTGTGTCTAGTCGTTCGGATCGGATAAAAACCGTTGATAGTTGGCCGATTTGAAATAAGAGTAAGTCGTACCGGTTCTACGCCGGTGTGTAAATTTAGTTCGGACAGCGACGCAACCGCTTAGTCTTATTTCCAACTGCCAAGGGGTCTCGTTCGACCAAAAATAACATATTGTACAATCATCCATAACGATGGTTGCCGTGTACAAATGTTTGTGCAAAACATGTAACCTGTCAGTGAAGAAAACTTTTTGCGTCTTGGTAATAGAAATAAGATGGAAATGGAATTAAAATTTACCCTAAGCAAATACAGAAATTGTATTATAGGCCTACAGTGTCCTAATTTTAGAATTACATGAATAAAAGTTAAAAATTAACAAATAAATAATTCCGAATCTTATATACCGCCATAACACAGTGGCGTTACGCACGGTTTCACTCCCTATGATCTGTTCTCAACAAACTAATCTAATAAAATTGACACTTTGCGTGTTCAGGCAAAAAATTATTGTCTTTATATGTGTATAAGTAATATTTACTTACATTGCTTAATTCCGTAAGCACCGTTGCCTGTGGAGGTTCTTCTGGCAATGTTTTCATATCTAAAAGATAATTATATTATAATAATGGCGGCTATAACCAGTCATTTATGTTATTCTGTTTAAATTTATATTATGAAAATATACAAGTACGCCTAAAGCTTACCTCGTGATACTTTGGTTAGTTGATTTGTATTCAATCTAACAATAGGGACGTAGTCGTCAAGCTCCTGTAACGATAACCATTTACTATCTTAGTCTTTTTAAAAAAGGCATTATTTATTATTTATATAAAAAGATGATCGTTCTTGCCATAAAAGTTTTTAGATAGATAATAAGAATTGAATACATATAAATTTTCAGTCAAATTCCTTTATTTTCCGCGAAGGTTTTTGGATATTTGATAAGAAAGTCTTAATTGTTCGTTCCTGACAATCACCCATTGTCAGGTACCATACAGCCACGATAATAAACGAACTCTTGATAGGTCTTGCATAATTCATCTTTAATTGTTCGGGGACATAATTATATGGATAGTAAGGGACAGTCCCGAATAGAACAGAGCCTCAAAAATAAAAGTCCGAGTACGTATGAAATTTAAACGTCAAAATATAGAAGACTGGTCTATATACTCTGACTCAAAATTTCAGCTCAAAATATTGAGTCGTTTGGACGTGAGCGTTAAAACAGCTTATCTGGGCACGTAACCTTTTTAAGATTTCGGGTCAATTCTTTCGTTGGGTGACCCGATAATCGATTCCCGTTCCTTCAGAGGTCTACACGGTGAATGGTCCATGTGCTGTACTAGATAACAAAACGTAAATTTCACCGACACATTATTTTCATAAAATAAAACTCTGGTTTTATCAAATCCCCGCATAAGACAGTTTGGGACACCGGACTCCATTTCAAGATGAAGACTATGGGTTTAAGTTGTTTGAAAACGTATCACATATATTTAGTTAGTTGCTCGGCCCTAAGGTATGAGATCTTAATGGATTTTAACACAAAATTAAAGAGTTTTATTCTCAAAAACATTATCGGGATTGACCCTTTAACTATAAATCAAGAATATCTAACCAATTACAAGTTTCAAATATATTGGCCTCGTGGCGACTGAAATTATACTAGTTGTACCTTGCTTTGACCAGGAATAACACTATCAAGGAATTCAACACAACCAGGCCTGTGGCATAAAACCTGAATTTCGGCGTATCCTTCGTTATCTTCCATTACAGCTAAAAATAAAGACAGGGAAACTATGTTTAACATTCATTAGCAATGTATGCTAATGATCTTTTTAATGATCTTTATAATTCAAAGTTTAATATTGCATTTTACGGGTACTTCCTCTAAGTGAGAATATATGATAAATTATCTTCAGATATCAGTATTGTGAACAAAAAAAGAGCGATGACTACTCACGTCGTTCCTCACTCCCAACGGCCAAGACCTTTCCTAAAAGAACCATAGTGGTATCCTTGTACACACACACCTGATCACTGAAATTATAAATGTTTGGGATGTCAAATATTGATTTAAATACACCTGTCAATAACTTGATTTTCGACTAAGAATATATTTAAGAAAGCAGAAACGAAAAGTATGTGTGGAAGTCGTGTTTATATTATGTGCCTTCATTTGAAACTAGGTGATAATCGTTTAAAGAAGAGTCAGATTTATTATCATTGGCGATGCGTTTTCAAGCTGCAAGTTTGGCGACCAATTACCACAAGCTCAATAGTCTAACTTGAAATACATGTATTCTATTTCCATACAGTTTGGCAATTGTTCTCTATAGAATGGGATAACTTCGTTAAAAATAATCAAATAATCGTAAATGCGCCACCATCTTGAGGAAAAAGTGGAAATATTAATATTACTAAATGCCGTCCGTCTACTATGAGGCCCATATGCTTAACTTACCCTACATCTACCGAATCTGAATTTGAAGCGCCACTGTTGAGGCAAATATCTGACGAAGTGGGTGTTGGCTCTATTCTTAGCATCATTGGAGTTTCAGACCCAGAATCGGATTGGATGTTAGTAGATAAGGGTGATGGTGATATGGTATTAGCGGGTGAAGGCGGTGTGCGTGGTGAGGGTGGTGAACACAGTGTTATTGCCCTGGCTGGTGTCTTATTAGAGGGTGAAAAGTGAGGTCTGCTCTGAACTACTGATGCGGGTGTTGATGGGCTATGCAGAAAGATGGGGATGGGTGAAGTCAGTGGGGTGAAAGTGCTACGAACCAGTGAGGAAGGTGGTGTGCTCTTAACAGGAGATGAAGGTGGTGTGCTCTTAGCAGGTGGTGACGTTTGTGTGCTCTTAGATAGTGAGGACGTTGGTGTGCTATGAACTCGTGCCGAGGTTAGTGTGCTTTGGACGTGTGGTGAGGAAGTTGATGTGCCGTGACTTGGTGAACGATTTGTGTCGTTAATGGCAAATTGTGATGCACTTGTAGCTGGGGATGGAGGGGATGTTGTATAAATTGGTTGAGGTATGTTGTCATCATTTGCGTCTGCAGTTCCATCAGGAGTATCGCTGTGAGCTTGGACATTTTCCGCTTTTCTATATAATGAAATATAATGAAAAAAAAGGTCATACAGAACATCATATATTTACGTCAGTGAAGGGAACCAGCTCCCGACCCGATATTGTTTTTAAAATCTTCACGAATGTCACCGAAAGCGCACCCCTCATCCCCAAGACCAGGAATGAATGAATGAAATGGGGTTTAACGTCCTACTATTATGCACCTAACCTGGGCTAATGGAAGACGGACATGCGCCATACAGTGTGCTATGAGGGGAATTTTGCCCGACAGCGGCGCTACGGCCTACTCTTATATCGAATTCCAACTGCCAAGGGATCTTTTATGTGCATTCCAATGTGTACACGGGAACTCGGTTTTTCGTCCCATCCGAACGACTAGGCAGCTGTCCTTGTCAGGCCCTCCTTCTGCATCACTGACAAGGGGAAAACACGCTGGAAAATTCAGATGAACTCTCTCGGCCAATGCAGGGATCGAACACCCGACCTCCGAGCTAGCGAACCAGCGCCAGGAACAAATGAAACCGTTACCTACCTTTGTTGTCTGGCTATAACTGCCTGATTAGACTTTTGCATCATTGTCTCCAATCTTGATCGGTGTGCTTTCAACAATGGATAGCTGGCCAAAACCTTACAAATGAAAAAATCATATAGAGATAAACATGTATAGAGAATTTTTAAAAACAGATATTTTACAAGCGCTAAATCTTCCAATTGCAGGTCCTTTATTATCTAAATTATTCATTAGACATTAATTAACTTATCAGGCCATAATCATCTTACGGTGGCAACTCAACCTACGATATTTTCTTTCTTAAGGCGGCCACAGATCGACCTTACGACGCGACTCAACTGGTCGCCGACTGGTTTTCCGGTAACTGCCGCCGATCGTCGCACGATTTCCGTTGCCGATTCTAGTCGATCTGAGTCTAGCTACAACCGTCGAGCGACAGTTTTTCAAGATCGGCGACTGAGTCGAGTCGCAGGAGTTGAACCATTCTAAACATCTGTGATCGCGCTCGCGTTCAATCGTACGACCAAAAGCAACTGGTCGGCGATCATTGCTGAATTCGATTTGAGTGCAATCTACGATAGTCGCCGACAGTTGAGTCGCGTCGCAAGGTCGATCTAGGCCCACCTTTAGAAACCGTTCTGCTTCTTCTGGTTAAATAAAAAAATGGATATCGTCTAGCTAACTGCCAACATGTAATTAATGGCGTCGAAATACTTTGTATTCTTACCATTTCTACAGCAGCTGCAAATTGTAATTTATCTTTCTTTCCCTTAAAAGGATGAGTCTCTCTAGCGGTCCTTATAGTTTTCTGTGATAAAAAAAAGTTTGATACATTTTCGTTACAACGACTGAAAAATTAAAATAATGTCGAGTTCATAGACACAAATGTAGTTTAAATATGGACTTCCAATGGGTGTTTACCCAAATTTTACATAATAGTGCTCAATTAATATAGTGGCTGGTTTGGCAGGTGCGAGGTGGGATCATACGTCATAGAGTCAAGTGACGTGGTTTCGATTCTGCGCTTGTACGGGACAAGAGTATGGACGCCTGTCGAACCCCATAGGTTTTCTCCGGATTCTCCTGTCCTCCCCTACTGTTAAAGACCCCTACACGCAAGCTTATTGAAATAAAAACGAACCATGTTAGTCACGAAAGGACACGGTTTTTGTCGAGTTGACATTATATCTCATTTAACACATAATGTATGTATCACATAAACCAGCAAGATATGGAACACTGTCAATTCCATGTTGGCATACATTATAAAGACGTTGTCAGGGAGATTTATGTGAAGCGGTTTTGGGGTTGGCCAATTACAATCTATATACGGGTCATAGGAAAAACTGCCCTTAAACGCCAGTGTGAACCAATCAGTGGAGGAATCAGTTGAATGGATAATGATATACATTTAATTTAATTACATTTAATTTATATCAATGCCGAGCGATTACAAAATATAGATATAAAATACATTGTGTATTTTTTAATTGTATGAGTGAAATGCTTTAAACAAGGTTACCAAAAAGTCCCATCTTTTAGCTGTTTTATTCTTCACGTTAAAATATGTGTCTTCTATATTCTCTTCGTGGGTAACAACCAGAACTTGGTCCCCTTCGTTGATAACAGAGATACCAAGATCTATAACATCATAGTTTTGAGCAGCCTGATAATAATAAGAATAACAAATATCAGTAGTGCCCATCAATCAGATCATTGGATTCAATTAACAGTTTTATGAAGAAACAACAAAGTGTTCAACTTGATATACATTGATGTCCAGTAAATTAGTCGACTATCCATGTCATTTGTTCGGGACGGGTTCATTACATGGTTGTTGTTTATTGCAAATTTAGCGTGCATTGCATTATATTCTGGCGGCAAGATATGGCAATTCTTTTTTAGAACTGGCGGGAAAAAAATCTTATATATTATTGAAACCTTGTCGTTTCAAGATAGAAGACATTTAAAGCGCCTTACGGAACGCGGAATTCGCAAATAGAAATTTTCCTACTCATACTGCATTTTATAAAAACTCCTTTTTACCGTCCGTAACAAACGACTGGGATAATTTACCTGGACATACGAAAGCATGCCCTAGTATAAAACTCTTTAAAGCACAGTTAACCAATGATGATAAATCACTACCTAAATTTTTTTATACCGGAAAGCGTGCTTCTCAAATAAATCAGGGAGATGAATTTATAATTATAAGCCACGATTTGTTTTCAGATCCCAGATTTATATATATTATATTTATATTATGTAAATATTTACTGAATAAATATTGTTAGAAAAAAAAATCATATAAAACTGCGCCACAATAAGAGCATCTTAAACTACCATAAAATCGCCATGCATTTAACGGACAACCCAGCCTGTTCATGTGGCCACTATATAGAGGATACGGAACATTATTTGTTGTATTGTCCAAAGTTTACCATTGTCAGATTCCAAACTATAAATAAATTACCGAATAGTTTTATTAATTTACAAACGGCGATAGGAATACTATCTTGCAAATGGATATTCACATTTTTAATACAGTCCACAAATTTATACATTTATCTAAAAGACTACAATAACCATCGTAAAATACTAACTGAATTCTCGGTTAATATACATCTGACGTCCTCTAAACGTACATGTAAGTGACAAAAACTATTAAATTACTTGCATGCACGATTAATAGTGAATACAAAATACCGCACTGTTAAATGTATTTTGTATGTAAAGTGTATATATCATACGTCTATTTTAGTATATTTATTAAATAAGGAGACGAAATAATATAAGCCTCTGGCTTGTTTTTGAATCCTTAACTTTAACAATTTACAATGTATAACATGTATCTTATTTGAACAAAATATTGTTTAAATCAAAGCGCCACAGTAATATAAATTGCAATAGTTATTGAAGTTTAATAATCAAACCTATTTTATATAAGATTCGATTTTTAAGTTTTGAAAAAAGAATTAAAATGCTTTTATTTCACTAACTGAAGAAACGGCTGTTGCTCTATATAAATGTATATATTGTCTCGTGATGTAAATATTGGATGATGTGTTTAATTTCCCTGAATAATCATGTTACACAAAAAAGTTTTGTCAAGTCCACAATCACGCGGTCAGTGGGAGTGTGTTTCCATATCAATATCAAATAGGACAAGAAGTAAAAATAGTTATTTTGATTTAAACTTAGAAGATTCCAATACGTGAACAATTTAAACTTTATTTGACGCTAATAATTTTGAAATATAGTCATATTTAGAATATAGTCATAACCTGGCGTATTTTTGACAGGCATAAAAGTATGATATTTTATATTTACCATTAATCGCGCAATAATTGATTGTTTGTGCCACTTTTAATACATTACATTTCCATAATACCTGCCCTAAAAATGTTATTACACGATATGGAAAATATATTCCCGCGTTAAAAAATTTCTGTATTCTTACCTCAAAACTGTGTGTACTTGAGAATTCTTCTGGTTCGTTACATTTTCTGTTGAGGGATGCAATTGATACTTCCAGTCGTGCTAAAACATCTTCCATAGAGCCGAAGTTCTGCGGGGCAGCTACCGACAATGCCATAGTGAATATCCGTCAAAATGCACAGGTATAATTACAGCGTAAATAATAAGCAAGCGAAACAATGATAAGAAATCTTCACAGGGTATACGTTCGCTTCCAACTTGTCGCAGAGAAGTAAAAAAGCATTGCTTACTAGCAATTATATGATGATGAGCGGTGCCATAAAACAATAAAACCAGCATGACTCCAGTGTGTTTTTCAGAGAGTTTTAACTCTTCGTTCGGCTTTTTTCATCTTCTTAAAGTTTGTACGTTAGCACAATAGTGTGAAATTCGCGTGGCAATAAATTGAGATAAGGTTTTATTACCCCAATTTAATGAATCCGTCCAATTATAATGATAAAACAAATATATCTATTTTATATTGACATTATTAGGTATGGCAGTGATTTTGCATCAAATATCCACACAACGCCCCAAAAATCAAAATGTATTTATATAACATAATTTTACGCCTCCCATAAAATTTCCCGGGGCTATCACTGTGTATAACCCAAATCGTAATTTTGTGGCATGTGACAACGTTTTGATCAGACATATTGGTCTTATCAAGTCTACTATAAGTTTTTTTTCCATTAAACCTTATTGAACACACGCGAACATACAAACAAGAATCAGTTTCGAATAAAGAATGTGTTACGCTTAATCAGGCCCTAACACATTTTGAATTTCATTTCGCTTATAAATATCTACCAGCACCTGTTGTGTGCGTTGTAAAATACACACGTCATTGTAAATGTAATTTACCAGTCTACACTACCTTGTCTATGATATGTCTCAAATGACAGACACTGTTGTTTTAGCTTTTGAAATGGTATATCTCAATATTAAGCCAAGTGTGATAACTGACTTCTAGGAAATAGATATATTGTGACATAATAAACTCCCCTGTATCAGCTGTAAGATTTCAAAGAACGGTTTATACAAAACATTGTTATAACAAAGATATTGATTTAATACAAATAGGTGTAATTGCTGCATTTATTAGTATATACAAAACATTGTTATACGCGTGTAGTTTTAGTTATAAATGTCTCCAATTAAAGGTGTTAAGGTTTAAAAGCTTACTCTGTTCTTATTGCTGCATATTCTGACATATTGTTGTTTTTATGCGAAGCCACTTTTAGTTAAAGCCGACGTAGACCCGCATTACACAAGCGGGTATATATATATGTTGACCTGAATGTCATTCAGTTATACCTTGTCTACGATATCACCCCTGCTGAAAGTGGACGTTAAACTCGAGAGACGATCGAACGTAACCCATGTATCTCCCTTGGTTAAGTGAACGTAAAACTCTAGGAACGAACCTATGTATCTTAATTCTTTCAAATTCAACGCCGTACCACGATATACATATTTTTATATGATTTAGTAATTTGTAAGGACTATTCCATGTAATTATGCGAATTTTACAATGTCTAGGTCAACCTGTTTTTGTGAAAAATGTGGCATAGATGGGAAACTTATTTCAGAACGCACTAGAAAACGACATCTCGTCGAAGCTGGTACAGTTAGAAAAGGTTTAGTTCTGTGTACTTGTAAGATATGTGGAACTGAAGGCCGTTCTGTATCAACGCGGTTATATAGAAAACACCGGGAATCTGACGATTTAAAACTTTATACACAAACTGGTGACATTTATTTTCCATCTGTAGTTAATTTTTTAAAGAACGGTTCTGACGAAAGAAATTCACCCTTATTTACAGGTTCTACATGGTCTGTGCTTGGCTTTCATGCGTCTATGCATAAACTTAAATGTGGTCACCCTGGATTGTCACAGAGTGCTTTCACGGATATTCTATGTCTTTTTAAGCGTGTTTTAGAAGAGAGTGGTTTAGAAAATGTCAAAATTAAAGATACGTATAAAAGTTCATTTAGTTGTATAGAAGAGTTGTTAGTGCCCAGTAAAACTATCGATATTTGTATAAATGACTGTGTATCTTTTACCAGCGAATATTCTAATTTAGATTCGTGTCCAGTATGTAAAGAGTCTCGCTATGTTTTTTCTAAACCAGCAAAGCAGTACGAATATATTGAGCTGCTACCAAGAATAGCCCAATTCTATGAGTTACCTAATATATCAAAACTGCTTCAAGTGCCAGCCAAAGATGGAAATCTCATGACTGATTTTAAAGACAGTCCACGATGGAAGCAGATATTTGAAGGAGATGGACATTTTAAGGTATTTTTTTTTTTTAGAATAATTATATACTTTTATATATTTTGCTATTGATTTTTACAACATAAAAGTATATATTTTGCTATTGATTTTTACAAAATATACATGTGTAAATGAGATTTCGCAAAGGCTATTATAAACTGAATAAATCGTCTATATTTGATTGAAAAAAAAAAGAAAAATATAATAGATAAAAGAACTATTTGTTAATAAGTTAAACTCTTGTATACAAATTTGTCTGTTTAGAATTGGATGTTTCGGGTAAACATTCACCACGGATGTTTTATTACCTTTTATCATGAGTGTATATCCCAATGTCGATTGACTTAACATCAGTTAAATCTTATATTAGAAATTTAAATTATTACGAGATGATACTAATCAACCAAACGGAAAACTAATACGGTAATGAGATCTGACGGTAAATATTATAAATTAGATTTTCCGTAATATGTATTTGATATGTGTTTTTATTTTGTAATATGACTTACCGGGAAATGTATTTAGCTATTCCATAAAAAGCTTATAAATAAATTCTCAAATAGTACAGAATAGTATAGCTATATTTGCTAGATTAACTAAGAAATGCGACCACATAACTCTTGTTTTATATAATTTACACTGGTTACCTGGTAAATATCGAATTGGTTTTAACATTTTATTACTTAATTTTAAATGTGTAAATTAATTTAGTGTCTGGTTATCCCTCAAACCCAAATCATCTATAAAATATCATAAAACAAGAAATTATTTTAAAACTTAACCACTTGGGTCTGAACGGGTTAAAATCACGACATTAACAAACATTGATTAGAGCTACATTGTTTGATCTATTGCGACATACAGATAATTGGCACATAAATTTAACATACAATCATTCACAAAAAACAATTTTCATTCAATTTCTTTTCAAAGAATGGGATATAGAGCTACGGTTACAATCGATCTTCGTGTAACGCATAAAATTTAAATTTTCATTTTAAGTTTTAAAAAACCAGATCTATTTAATCAGACTATCTTATTCTGTGTACAATCGTTAACATGTCCTAAATATTGTTGTTCATTTATATTACATTTTCACTTTGCAAAGTGTCACTGTTATATGAAAGGCGCACTATTTAATTTATTGGCGGAAAAAAAAGTTAAAATTTAACTCTACGTTGCAGCGGGACGAGCGTCATTTGGTGTTAAGCTGTATGCAAGATGGTGGTGATCCGTGGAAGAAACAGAGCTGCACTTCACTTTGGCCAACGGTCCTTGGCATCTTTAATTTCCCCCCAGATTTGCGTGACAAAGCTGATTTCCTCCTGACATATGGCATAACTCAAGGTAAGCTGAAGGAGCTAATCTCAATATTTTCCGTATTATTCGAAATTAAAAACACGAATGAATAAAAATTCAATATTGATGCTTTCAATTGATCCTTATATCTCTTGTTTTGAGGGCATTTTGAACTGAAGGAATGAAATCATCGTATAAAAAACTAAGAGGTAATTACAATAGCTTATTTCAAAACCATAAAATAAGGGAGAAAGAAATGGGGTTTAACGTCCACTCGACACAAACTAGGTCATTTCGGGATTAACATTTGGTTTAATTTTAATCCAATGATGCTTAGTAGTGAACGGAAACCGGAGGACCCGGAGAAAACCCACGAAGTTGGACACGCCAGTTGACCATTCGCCCCCCCCCCCAAAAAAAAACCCTTTTATTAAAAAATGTATTTCACCTAACATAACTGTTTTTAAAAAAAAAAATGAATATAATTCCCATTACATTAATGTGTGCTTTCAGACCCCGTGCCAACAAATCGAGAGATATCCTTTTAAATTATCATGTCTATGAAAAAAACGATGCTATAATCACATCAGTCAGTTATTAAAGGGGGGGGGGTATATTAAAATCTCTTGGTATGCTTAATCTAGATATATTCTTTTCTGTTTAGGTACGAAATCGCCACAGAGCCTCCATGCTTACAACATGATATTAATAGCAGAACTACGGCAACTAGAAAGTGGTGTGAGAATTTTTGATGGTTTCCGTGAGGAATTTTTCAACCTGACGGGTGTACTGGACAAGCTGATTTTCGACTTTCCCGGTGGTTGTAAATCTTGTCATCGGTCTTTTACTGGCGCAGAGAGGCCATGTCTTAGGTGTCAGGTCTCAGGTAAGTGGCATTTCACTTATACAAAAAACTTTCCTTGTAACAACAGGTGGCTAATCGAAGCTCATAAAATTTATCAGACTCAATCTCTTTCCCGATGTCTTTTCAAATTTCTATGAGGCTTTCATTCCTAGTTTTTCGCGAAGTATTCGATGCTAAATATTTACAACAGGTTAGTAATGGTTTTTATTTATATGCACAACAAATCCAAGCGCCAGTCAGGACAGACTATAGGCCCAAGGAAAATAGATTGCCGCATGAATAGCTCTTTCATATTTAACGTAGATAATCAAATTGAATGTTTTTTCTTTTTAGGAATTCGAAGTAAATCCGCAGGTACGAGGGTATTTTTCGAAAATAGACGATACCTCCACAGGGGCCACCCACTTCGTAGAGATTACACATTTCCAGGAAACACTACCGAGTTTAGAACACAGCCAGAGCCGAAGGAAACTAAAAGGGGACGAGACTCTGAGGTGTTAAGAAATGCCAATCAAGTTGAAAATGCTAGAATACAATTGAGTGAAGCAAAGTCAAAATTAGAGAAACGGTAAGCTATAGTTACTTTAACTTTGGTTTGATATAACTGGCTATTTTTGTTAGGTAGAATGAATAAAGATATATTGATCAGTTTACTTATATTTAAAAATACAAAATCCATAGGCCAACATTGTATAATGGTAATTTATATATTTATTTATTGTTCTAATATAAAAAATATACATTCACGACAACAATACAAAATGATTGAATTATGATGTCATGAATAATCCGATATCTTAAGGATAACCCAGTGGGGACATTTGGAACAGGTCTTATAGGTTAAAACCCCTGTACAAATGTTACCTCGTACTTTATTACGGACAACTTGTAACTGAACATGAGTAGTCTAGAATTGACCTTTTTGATGTTTTCAATATATAAGACACATATTTGACAATAGTTATTTCATGTATGACATGCTGACTACATTATTTAGTGCAATGTGGGACCCAAATATCATGTATTCAGTCAACCATTTTAAGCCTGAACAAGACTTTAGGGCTTCCCTTTGTTTAGTCTAATTATTGAAATGCTTTATATTATAGACAATCCAAGCAAGACCTTGAACATATTATTCGAAAAACTGGAAAGACTGGAAAGGAAGCTTGGTGGGAACTTGAGCATTATGATCAGAATGTACAAACAATTGATGTAATGCACACGAGTGGTGTAAGTAAACTGACATCTCACAATAAATTAGTAGACAGTGTCATTATTATATTATTCTACAAGGAGCTTATTATTTAACCCCCACCACAACTCAACCAGGACACACATCTCCTGTAGTCTTCCGTTAGGCCCATAAAGTCAACCATCATTTAATTAATATACAGTAACAGTTGGCGATATACTACTCAGTGCTTACTATTAGTAGTATCAGCCTGATCTACAGTACAAATTATGTTCACAGCCGACGTAAAAACACATCCACCATATGGAATCATGAAACATACAGCTTTAAACGTGGACATTACATTATTGTTTACATAATCGTTTCAATTATTTCTTGTAATGTTTTAGAATGTCATCAAAACATTTTTCAAGGTCTTAACGGGATTCAATCAACTTAAAAGAATAAAAAAACAACTGAACGAAACGCCTACAGGTCTGCAAGTGAAAAGGTAATGAATATACTCTATTTGTCGTGTATATAGTTTACAAAACATACCTTGATGCAAGAGTTAAATCTGCCTATTGCTGATCGTTTTTTAGACCTGGCATGTTACCTAAATAATTAATAAGACATTAATTAACGTATTGAGACCATACTCAACTCTCGGTGCCATCACTAGCCTGTAACCTACATAGCTAGACTTTGTTTTTATTCGTATAGATGACCGAAGCTAGTCCAAAATTCAAAAGCAAATTTTATCTCAGTTTCAAAGTTCCTTTTTACGTTACGTATTTTTAACTATTATAGCGAGAACTATCAAATCTTTATATATTCTCCATAATAATGTTCCCTAAACAAAATTGCATACATAGTGCAGGATAAATATTATTGTTAGGTAAAACTACATATATTTTTATTGCAGCAAGAGGGGGTCAATCAGGAAAGGTCTTAGATGTTTGAAGAAAACCAGAAAACTAAGGCCCGATAATAAGATCAGGTAATTACAAAGAATTTAAATTCGCTGATTTTGAACCCCCTGCAATATTATGAGAATGAAATTTCGTGTATCGTCCACTATTATAATATAATTAAAGAAATACAGGGAAGCCGACTTGAATCCGACACTTAGTTTTTCACCAAATGAAATAAAAATAACGAAATTTTGTTGAAAATCTACCCTCTGTCCCATAAACAATGTAATACATATTAGGTATTTGCTTTACAGAAATGACCCACCAACAAAAATACAAATAGCTAAAAAGTTCAATCCAAAAGACGACATTAAAAAGTAAGTATATAGTCATAATATAGCCGATTTGTTTACTAATTTCATGTACAGAAGGTGGACATGTCATTGGTGGCTATTGCCTGATTAAATGTAAAATGGTAAACATAAAAAGGATACATTTCTTTAGTTCTGTATTCTTTTCAGCTATCAGAAATCTATTCACATTCCAAGGAAGGGGTTAAAATTGGCGAATGAACTTGTAAAACAAATTCAAATGCCGTCATATTTGCCAAGACCTGTAGACATTTTTACAAAGGGCATATTTTCAACAACCAATCAATGTATAAAGGTAAGTACAAATAACTTTTTAAAGCAATGAAAAAAAATATATAGTTAAGGTTTTTAAACTAAGTCAACTGATATCTAGACCTGGAGGTCTGCGCCACTAATTTAATGAATGGGTGCACAACAGCTACATGAATTTGGTGTATCAAATTGCAAATCGAGGTAATGGGCTAATCGTAACCTCAATAACTAATGAGGGCGTTGTATATTGTGCAGGTATATGATTAATCTTCCTCGAACAATTTCCTTTGCATTTTTGTATGAAGTATTCATGTTAATTTCAGTTCTGCACAGAGGGCGTATTAAATTACGCAATACAGAAAGGTGAATTTTTGAATCCCGACACGAGAGCAGTTGTAAGAGATTTGTCAACTGTTATGGCTAAGATTAATCTTCCGGTAATCTCGAACCAAATGGTATCCCAGCTTGAGATAGAGACTTGGGAAGTACTCGCCAGAAAAGAAAAGTTGTTTCCCCACCACACTAATGTAAGTGAATATTAGACTAATAAAAATTCATTTTATGGGAGATTAGATATGAATTTGACAGTTGTCGCTGTAATAGTTGATGTAAAGGCATTTTGCTGAAAAACCGAAGTAGCATCGCTTTTAAATTTCGAAAACACAAATCCTTTCCCATCTATCCATGGATTGAAAACACACACCTCATATTAAGTACTAGCACCCCCACCACGTTACTGTAATTAGAAACGTGTAAGTTCCTTTGTAATTTTCTATATGTTGGTGACTTTATTTAGCATCATAAATTCTAACTTGATATATTTCAGACTTTAATGTTCCATCTTCTTGGTCACCTGCCAGACCAAATAAGACAAAATGGGCCAGCAATTAGCCATTCAATGTACAGCGGAGAGCGAATGATGGGTTTTTTGATGAAACAAATGCACCACAGTCATCGAAACCCAGGCAAAACAGCTATTCGTGAAAGTCAGGTACGGTAAAGCAGACACTTACATGTGTATCGCCGCAAAATAGTACAAAATTGAATTCATACGACTTTGCATCCATTGACAATCTTTTAAATAGTGGTCTGTCATGGAGTCAGCTGGCGTGGTTTCGTTTTTTGGTTGTACGTGACAAGGTCGTACGTGGCAAGGAGTAGAGCCGTCTGTCCAACCTTGTGTGTTTTCTCCGGGTACTCTCGTTTTATTCCCACTGCTAAAGACCCTTACGCGCAAGCGAATTATTGAAATTAAATATTTTAAAAAAACATGTTAGTCCCGAAATGACCTAGTTTGTATCGCGTGGATGTTAAAATCTCTCTTTCTCTCTCGCCCTCTTTCTCTCTCTCTCTCTCTCTCTCGCTCTCACTCCTGATCATTTTTACATCTCTGGTGAGATACACTTTTCTATTTACTAATTCTACAATTCTTTCTTTCAGATTAACAGTCTGTGTACATTGTTGGAGTATTCTGGCCTTAATGTTTTCGAAAAACAAAAAGATAACGACAGATCAAGCTTTTCAATCCTATCTCCGATGACGAAAAAAGACAACACCATATTAAATTACTACTACAATAAGAAACTACCTGACAATATTTCAAAATATCTCGGCGCCACAATTAAAAATGAACTGTTTTTAAGAAAATACGAATACAGAGCCCTCTCACATGAATTAGCATTAAGAACTAAAACGCGAAACTCCTTGGTTGCTGTCAATTTTGATGACACTTATTATGTTGGATATATTTTGTGCTTTTTCAAAGTGAAGACAGGTGACCTGGCTTTAATTGATTGGTGGGGACCGGCAATTTTAAATGTGGAAAAGGGGTGGTGGAAAGTCGAGAAATCGCCCAATTTTGCGTCCATAGTTTTGACCAGTCTTCTGTCAAGACCACTACTGTATATACATGAGAGTGATAACGAATTAACAGTTCTAAACTTAAAAGAATCGTGGTTTTGATGTTTTAAAACATATTTTGAGCAACTAATTGGTTAAGTATTCGGCCCTTTGTAAATAGATTATTAATATTACGTTTAAAAAAGGATAAAAAATAGGGCACTGTTGTATATATGTTTGCGTGATATAAAAGAACTGAACGTGTGGTTGTTATATCATACTGTATAAATAATATTGAATATGGGCCCTTATTTGTAAATCGACACATCTTTAAATGTGCGAAACACCTACAAGTTAAATTTCAAATTTTCCCTTTTTATAAAATGAAAGTCGATGACACGGACGAAAAGGAAATCAATGGAGAACTATTTTATTAAAAAATACGCTCCTCGACTTAATAGTCATTAGGTAACAATTGACCATTTATTTCATTTTTTAATATTCTTAATCTATCCCTTTATTATCTACCATTCATTGTTTCTAAATTGTATTGTACCCATAAACAACCGATTAACACACGTGTATACATGTTTTCTGCTCGTTACCTATATGCTATGTAACCATAGACAATGGTAACTATAGCCAATTAAAACCACGGCGTTACTATGTAAATACATGTATGTATAAATACACTATAGTGTCCATCTATATGTTATAACATTATTTATGAATAGTCCCAAGACGGACGAAAAGTACCTTAAAATGTTATTAAACCTGTGTTGAAATCAGTTTGTGTCGGCATACCTTTTATCTATTCATCATTTACCGTGAAACAAAGTAGTGCAGCTTTGCGGTTGTGCTAATAATTTTGGATATTTATATATATATACGTCGCCATCCCAACCCTGATGAAACTTCCCGCAGTAAGATTTAGTTTAAGAATTTACTTACAAGTATTCACCTTATTTTAATTAAAATATAGCCCTTCATAAAACTTTTGTTGTTTCAATGTGTCAAATAAATAAATATGAAACTGTGCAAGTTTTGTGATTCAGGATTAAAGATATTTCTCATAAACAGTGATTGAAAGTATTAACTTACGTCTGAGAATGCTTTATGAAATCGGGCCCTGAACAGCAAAATATTTTAAAACTGGTAATTTTTGGATATTCTTAAATCCAGATATTCTGTGAAATGCACGGACTAACTGTATTGCTGGTATTAGTTTCTAATTTGTGTGACTTATTAAAATAACATAAAAGCACATATTATAGTCTCGTTATATCCTGGATAAAATCTCTTCAAACTTAATTCAATACCAATATCTCAGTTTCTAGTATTTTGAGGGTTATCGTGTGGTCAGAATCAGCCAAGTGGTGGTCCGAATCAGCCAAGTGGTGGTCCGAATAAGCCTAGTGGTGATCCGAATCAGCCCAGTGGTGGTCCGAATCAGCCAAGTGGTGGTCCGAATCAGCCAAGTGGTGGTCCGAATAAGCCTAGTGGTGATCCGAATCAGCCCAGTGGTGGTCCGAATCAGCCATGGTCCCAAACAGCTTGGTATCATTGGAACTAGTTCAAGTGAACTGATTAATATTAAAAATTTAAATAAAGAGTACGTAGTCCACAAATTATTTCTGAAAACGTGGAACTTTTCTGGTAAAAAATAATTCTTACTCACATCTTGGCATAAACATGATTTAATATGATTGCGACTAAAACAATTCCGCGCGGATCAATCCGTTTCATTCAATGTAAGATCTTTGGCTAGTTTTAAATTTAAACAAGAGTGAGAAATCGAAAAAACTGATCGATCCTTAATCTTGCATTACCAATGTCATAAAAAAGATATACAGAATTGAAATTGACCCAATCAACCCTCTGAATGAAAAAAGACTAGCGAAATGCTAAAATTTTTCCTTGCACGTAACTTTAATAAAACATTCAGCCGTAATAGATCCATTTTGGGTATTCAGAAGTAAATTGTTTCAATGGCATTTAGTAATTGAACTGGAGTATACAGGTCAATTCTATGGAATACAATTACTGCTTATAACTGAGCGACGTTTCGACTAGGCTTCTCTAGTCATTATCAAGCAGTAATTGTATTCCATATAAGCAGTAATTGTATTCCATAGAATTGTGACCTGTATATTCAGAAGTAAACGGGCTCAATATACGAATGCGATTTTATTAATAGATCTTTAGCATTTAATTACTATTATGTAAGAATATAGCTGACCGTACAGGCTCCATATATAAAATCTGTTTAAAAAAGGTCGTAGCTGTATTCCTTCAATCCAATCTCCTAATTAAGTAAACTCCCCACCCTATTACTTAAATATTTTTTCTCTTGTATAATTTATTTTTCAAATACAAACCATTAATACCCATCTTAGCATGACAGTGTGTATCAGATTAATCACTTATTCGTGGTACATGTATATCGAAATTTGTAAACGACGTATTCTTTTTTAATATATTTTTTAAAAATAACTTTAATACAACAGAGAAACCAGTCAAGTCTGTTTTGCGATTTGGAATTTGCTGCAATGGAAAAAAAACTTTGAGGAGTGACACTTGTTATACTTCCAGTGATTAGTAGGGCGGCGTCCAATTCAAACATTATTGTTCAGTTTTAGATTGTTGATTTTGATATTATTTTATTCATTCATGTAAAACCTAATAAAATGTATAAAACACTTCGGGTTTTGACTAGCGTATTTGGCTGAATTTATTGACAATACGAAGGTTGTAGTGTAGTTTACAAGCAGTATTATAATACAGATATGCCACGAAGAACTAATGTAAAAGTTTACAATAATGTACCGTGTCCTTACCAACCTGACATGGATTCAAATCATAAATCCGCCCAGTCTAGAAAACTACAAATTGACTTTCCTTTTAATAAATGTTCAAGTAATCTACTTTTTGATTCGAGAAAATTAATTCTCTTTTCCCAGTAAATCCACTTCCAACATACCACACCCTTTATATAGCCCACCCTTACAATGCCGCGATATCATAGAACCACAGGGAACACACAATTTTTCCTACAACAATAGTTGAAACTCATTTAATTAATATTGTACCCACCAGGTGATTCTTTTACGTAATGTCTACTATCGTTTTTCGTCTTGTAATGGTGCAAGTCCATTTTAATAATCAAAATAGACAACATGTAATCAAAGAACGGCTTTATCCTCCATTTGTAATATTGTCACGTGACATTGTACTGTTTCGTTTCGCTAGAATTCCAGCAAAGTAAATCATAATAATTAATCATATCAGGTTCCAATAAATAATATAGCTTGTAGACCATTGGTCACGTGATGATCGGAACACTATTTGTGTGGCTCTAATTTTGGTGATTGCAAGTATAGCTAATAATTATTTGGAAAAAACTACGTTTAGAAAACGTCTCATTTTTACACAGCCTCGTTCTGGACAAATTGATACGTTTCAAAAACATAGCAATTTTTTTGCCACGTTTTAACGTGGCAAAATCGTATCAAAATATTTTGAGACGTTTTAGCTACGTTTGGACAAAAATGCCAAACGTGGCATTCTGAGGTTTACAGTGATAGGCAAAATAGTGTAATCAGGTAAAATAGTGTTATCAGGTAAAATAGTGTAATCAGCAAATGGACTGTTCACCGCGTATAAAAATACACGACGAACAGTGGTAACAGGTGTCCGGAAGAGTAAGCTTACCCTGCCTGGCGCCATACCCGCCATAGCTGCATCCAATCTATTAGGCGAAATGTCAGTCAATTAGCGTGATTGGCCAATGAACTATAGTATGCAAAATGCACGTGATGAACTGTCTTAACGATGTAGTAGACATTATCAGGGTGATAGTAACAGTATACGTGTCAATTAAAATATCTAGAATAATAGCCGAGAGAGACACGTTATATTTACCAACCAAATCGAAATGACGGCCATAAAACTTTTTAAAGGCCTTAATAAGTTGAGTGCGCAAGTTTCCTTGTAGTTGAAGCTTAGATGACAAATGCCTCGATCTACTTAAAAAATCAGAATAAAAGGAACAAGCTCTCGTGTAACGAATTAGCTGAGACACAAACACTCCATAAGCTGGTGATATTGGAATGTTACTACTAATAAATGGGAAGTTAACAATCTGAAAGTCAAAGTCATCCTGTTTATCGTACAATTTAACACTCAGTTTATGGCAATTGTCATATTCGATACGCAGATCCAAGTAGGAAGCGTAATTGTCACTGTCAGTGGTATTTTTAATTTCAAGCTCATCAGGATATATGAAGTCTACATAATCACTAAATTTAGGATTATTAAGGGCTAAAACATCATCAATATATCGATAAGTGAAATTAAAAAGGCTGACTGATCGTTTGTTTGTTTTTACGAGCATCTGTGTGTACTCGGCTTCGTACGAATAGAAACAAATCAGCAAGCAAAGGTGCACAGTTGGTGCCCTTTGGGATGCCAACCACTTGCTGATATATTTCCCCTCCAAATTCAACAAAGATGTTATCAATTAAAAAATCCAACATCTGAATTATCTTGATGGCCGTGTATTTGTTTTTTGAATCACTGTGATACTTAACGAAATATGTAGAATTATAATTTACAACTAAATATTGATATCGAGCAGTACCCGATTTAGACGAAAAGACACTGAATAATGTCTTTCAATCGGGCTTTTAATTTACTATGGGGAATTTTAGTGTACAAAGTAGAAAAGTCAAACGTTTGAATAGATGAGACTGAAGCAAGGGATCTAGATTGCAAACCATCAAGTAATTCTTTGGAATTTTTTAATATCCACATTTGATTTATACCACTTCTAGAGTAAACTTTGTCACAGTATTTTTTAATACCCTCTTTAACAGCTGTAAGTATAGATGTCAATACATTTGAAAGTGGTTTTGTGGAACAACGGGATGAACCTGCTATAAAACGTTGCTTGTAAGGATACACAAAAAAGTTTTGTCAAGTCCACAATCACGCGGTCAGTGGGAGTGTGTTTCCCTATCAATATCAAATAGGACAAGAAGTAAAAATAATTATTTTGATTTAAACTTAGAAGATTCCAATATGTGAACAAATTAAACTTTATTTGACGCTAATAATTTTGAAATATAGTCATAATTAGAATATAGTCATAACCTGGCGTATTTTTGACATGTTTAACAGTATGATATTTTATATTTACCATTAATCGCGCAATAATTGATTGTTTGTGCCACTTTTAAAACATTACATTTCCATAGAATGTCTCCAAGTCAACAATATCAGTATTACAGTATGGCCAACTACCACCAGTATCATTACATTGGTTAACTACAGATTTCTATCATCTCTTTTATTTATAAGTTTATATGTGACGTCAACTTTACATGACGTAATACTTGCATCTTCTACGTCATGCAGGTATAATGCAACAACTAATGATGATGAGTAGCTTTTATACACAGCGATACGCCATGTAAAACCTGAAACTACATGTTGTTCACCATCCACTCAACCACGTCTCACATTCAAAATATCTTCAAACATATTCTGACGACAACTTACAACTTTACCAATCATATTCTGAAGACAACTTATAATTTTACCAAGTTGATTAGTTAACAAAGTTTTATCTATCTCTGCTACTTGAAATGTTGAATATCTTTCATCAGAACAACTTTCATCTTTCTCTTTGTAAAACTTTAACAATGGACGAATCTTCTAATACATTCACTGAATATTTAACACTAGCTTTTAAATCTTCTGTTAGTCTTTTAATGTCCTCCATTAATTTCCAGAATTTGGATTCTTCCTCTTCGCTAGTTTTCTGCATTTCCTTTTTAATATTTTCCCCCATTTTATGAAATTCTGAGCAGATTTTTGCAACTTGCGCATCAACTTTGTGACATTAAGTTTTTGTAAAGTTTTTGATTTCAATTAATTTACTATTTAAATTATCATAATGTTTCTGAAAATTAGTGATTTGTTTTTCTAGTTCATCTTTCAGTGATTTCAAGTCGTGGCTGATACTTTGTCTGACGTCATCCTTCTGTAAATCTAAAAATGTATGTCCATTATGATCGGCCACAAAACATCTCCAACAAACGGCTACAGTACAATCTTTACAGTAAAATTTTACAGTCTCTTCTTCATGACGCTGACAGAAATCTTTAGGATTTGTGAAAGACAAAGATGAAGTTTTGCCCTTTATTGGTTTGTTTGGAGTAGACGCTTCATAGATTTGTGATTCATCATATCGACAAACAACGTGGTCTTTACAAATTTTCATCTTATCATGCATGTTTTTACATGATTTACATAAATATTGATCAGTCTTGACAGAAATATTGACATGTATCTTCAGTACATACATCACATTGAGGAATATTAATTTGTCTAGGTTTAAAACAATCCAGACCCGCGTCACTTAGATATATACAGCTACGACATAATGGGCATTGGAACGGTTTTGGGGTTGAGGTTTTGTTCACACAATCTTCTAAACAGATGAAACAAAAAGAATGACCACAATTGATTATTACGGCTTGATTAAAATCATCCAAACAAATACTACACACTTCCTTCTCCGCCATCTTGAATTATCACACGTTACACTAGTTGTAAAAAATACGAGTTGAAAATGGACAAAACAACAACAAACAATAAGGTCAATATAATATACGATATAGGTCAATATAATAGACGAAATCGAGACGGATCAACTAAAAATCAAAAGTATTAAATTTAGCCTAAATTCAGTCAACACGTCTAAGTTCCATAGAAAACCACGCCTGTCCTCCTCTCGCACCGTTTATACTCCTCGGACTGTTGACTGTATTTGCAGAAATCTTAGCCAAAACTACTAATAAATAAAGAAATCAGTTTATCGTCCTCGGACTGTAGACTGTACATGCAAAACCTCTAGATCCCATAGACAACGTCTGTCATCGTCTCGCACAGTTCATCGTCACCAGACTGTAGACTGTACAGACGTATACCTGTTACAGTTTCTCGGAAATTATAGTCATTTCTTGCACAGTTTAATGAGAATAGTATACGAGCTGTTAACTGTCCATGCATAAACATACTACAGTTTCTTAGAAATTCTATTTCCATTTTCACTTTGATATAATGACCTTTGACACAAGCCTTTGTCACCCAGACTATAACGTTGTTCGTCGCCAACCACATAATATTGTTATCGTGGGTAACAGAGGCTACATATATCCCACTAGATCTACCCTAGATCATATTGACACTATATTTAGGGTGCACGTCTATAATATCATCGTCTCGCACAGTTTATCTTCTTCGGAATGTAAACTGTACAAGCGTAAATTTGCTACAGTGTCTCGGATATTCTATCCCAAACGTCAGTTATCGCCTCACACTGTATATAAGGTGTCGGTTGACTGCACATGCTACTTGACACAGTTTCTTTGTCACCCAGACTATAGTGGTGTACGTCAACTACCATTGATATTGTTAGCGTGGATAACCCAATATACCAATATCACGCTAGATCATATTGACACTATATTAGCGGTGTACGTCTATATTATGTATGTATGTTATATAAAATGAAGACTGATATTGTTTGTGTTGGTAACACAGGCTACTCATAGATTTATCTTTACACTAGTATTAACAGGTGTCGTTTAGATAATATTTAGAGAGAGAGAGATAGATAGAGTGGGCTATGCAGGGAGGGAATTGGTTAACGTCCACTGGATGGGGATCACGGTGGCTAAGTGGATAAGGCGCTGGTTCGCTAGCCTGGAGGTTGAGTATTCGATCCCTGCATTGGCCGAGAAAGTTCATCTCGATTTTCCGGCGTGATTTCCCCTTGTCAGTGATGCAGAAGGAGGGCCTGACAAGGACAGCTGCCTAGTCGTTCGGATGGGACGAAAAACCGAGGTCCCGTGTACAAATTGGAGTGCACGTAAAAGATCCCTTGGCAGGTGGAATTCGATATAAGAGTAGGCCGTAGCGCCGCTGCCCGGGCAAAATTTCCCTCATAGCACACTGTTGGCGTATGCCCGTCTTCAATTGGCCCAGGTTAGGTGCTTAAGCGTAGGACGTTAAACCCCATTTCATTCATTAGTTCACTGGATACAAACTAGGTCATTTCGGGACTAACATGGTTCAATTTTATTTCAATAATTGGCTTGCGCGCAGGGGTCTTTAGCAGTAGGGGGATCACGGTGGCTAAGTGGATAAGGCGCTGGTTCGCTAGCCTAGAGGTCGAGTGCTCGATCCCTGCATTGGCCGAGAAAGTTTATCTCGATTTTCCGACGTGATTTCCCCTTGTCAGTGATGCAGAACGAGGGCCTGACAAGGACAGCTGCCTAGTCGTTCGGGTGGGACGAAAAAACGAGGTCCCGTGTACATATTGGAGTGCACGTAAAAGATCCCTTGGCAGTTGGAATTCGATATAAGAGTAGGCCGTAGCGCCGCTGCCCGGGCAAAATTTCCCTCATAGCACACTGTATGGCGTATGCCCGTCTTCAATTAGCTCAGGTTAGGTGCATAACAGTAGGACATTAAACCCCATTTCATTCATTCATTCTTTAGCAGTAGGAGGAAACCGGAAGACACACGAGGTTTGGGAATCGAGACCACGTCAGTTGAATCAATGACACAACGCACAGACGCTAACATAGATAGATAGAGACAAGAGCTTGAGAGAGAGAGAGAGAGAGGGGGGTGGCTGTGAGAGGAAACGGGAGGGGGCTAGGACCGAGAAAACCCCACGAGATGGGCCAGGCGATCATATTCTCTGTCACGTACATGCGGAAATCGAACCCACGCCACTAGACTATATGACAGACATTACTCACTGAGCCAACGCGACTCCCTTAATAATATAAGGTTAATTTACGTCCGCTTTCATTGAGATGATACAGTAGACAATAAATCAATGACTAAGTATTCTGATAATAACATATAGGGGTCAGGGAATTCAGTTCGATTCTCGATAAGAACCTTGAGATTTATCGAGTCAGCTTTTAACCTGTCAGGGATAACGCCCATTCGGCTGACTAGTCCTTCGGATGACCCCTTGTGTATCCATTGGCGTGCACGTTAAATACATTCCATGAAACGCCGCTGTCCGGACACAATTCTTCTCATCAGTATAACACCCGTGGCAACAGAATTAAAAAAACGAAAGTATTGTGTAGTGTTGACGAAGGGTTAAATTACATGCATATTTTGTTTTTGTGGTTATAAGACAAAAACGTCAGTTATATCAAGATATGCCAGTTGATTCTTACAAGACGAGCAAATTATTTTACAAATACTTCCCTGCATACAAACTGTGTGATTTGATGACATATTGGGTTATATCCCCCCTCATAAAAACTGTGTGATTTGATGATATATTGGATTATCTCCCCTCATACAAACTGTGTGATTTGATGGAATGAATGAATGAAATATTGTTTAATGGCACTTGAGCTCCAACCGGGCCATATTGCGCCAAACAAATATGATTTCTCGAGACAAACTAGAAATATATAATCACATTAATAACTATATTCACATAAATAAAAACAAATATCACAGTAAATTTTAATAAAAATAAACATAAACTTTATGTAAATATATTTAAAACATTAAACGATAATTCAGATATTTACAATTAAAATTTTCGATAAAAATTTGTCTCTTTTAAAAAGTCCAGCGCTTTATTATATAGACCCGGTTGGGCAAACAATTGATTGAGTGATTGGCAACGGTAATGCCGTAATCTTATATCTTTGAGATACTTGCACTCAATCAAAATGTGCTTCACTGTCAAAGGAACATGACAGTGTTCACATTCCGGTTGAGGCTCTCGCTTCAGGATGAAAATATGAGTTAAAAAGGTATGACCTATACGAGAGCGACACAAAACAACTTCATCTCTCCTATTAGATCTGTAGGAGTTTGGCCAGTCTCCAAGGACAGGCTTTATGTGATGAAGTTTGTTTGTACCTGCAAGATCCCAAGACCGTTGCCAGCGGTTATATATACAATGATTTATTGTACATTTAAAATCATTATATGGAATTAAAAAAGTTGATTGGGGAAGATCTAAAGCAGCTTTGGCAGCAAAATCTGCTAGATCATTCCCCCTTATGTCAACGTGACTGGGGAGCCAGCAAAAGACGACGTCTTTGCTGTTAAACTCGTTAGATAGTAGCAGATGATAGACATCTGCTACTAATGGGTGTTCAAGCTGTTTATTGTTAATTGCTTGAAGCGAAGACAGAGAATCAGTATAGATGATATGCTTTAAAGATGAAGAGGATTTAATGAATTCCAGGGCTTGAAGAATAGCCTGGAGCTCAGCTGTAAAAATAGATGCAGCAGGGGGTAGGCGAACAGAAATAGTCTCGGATGGCGTCACGGTAGCCGAAGCAACCCGATCACCATCTTTCGAACCATCTGTGTAAATAGGAGCATAATCACCATACTTAGACCTTAACTCTCTAAAGAGAGATTGGAACACCGTGGAGCTAGTGTCTCTTTTTTTATGTTGAGTAAGATCGAAATCGATCTTTGGGGGAGATATAGCCCACGGTGGAGTTCTAAAGAAAGGGGTATTCGCTATACTGTCAAGGCTGATACCAGCCTCAGACAAAAGAGGTTGTATGCGAATACCAAATGATGGAATAACTCTAGTCTTCACAAAATACAAATGCTCATGATAGGGTCTAAATATGGTGTTAAATGAAATATGATTTGGTAATGATGCTATTTTCGTAGCATACTGCAGGGCCAGTTTATCACGTCTGTTGTGCAATGAGGGCTCGTGCGCCTCGACGTATAAACTGTCCACTGGAGATGTACGAAATGCTCCTAAACTGATTCTAAGTCCTTGGTTGTGTATGGTGTCAAGCTCTTTGAGATAAGACTCGCGGGCAGATCCATACACAATACACCCATAATCGAGTTTAGATCTTATTAAAGCTCGATATAATCTGAGCAAGACCTTACGGTCTGCTCCCCAGTCAGTATTTGATAAGACTCTCAATATGTTGAGGGCTTTCAGACATTTCTTTTTTAGGTTTTTAATGTGGGGGATAAATGATAATTTCTTATCAAATATCAGCCCCAGAAATTTGGTTTCATCCACAACTGGAAGGCGGTTGCCATCCAAGAAAAGTTCTGGATCTGGATGTAAACCTCGTTTCTGACAGAAATGCATGCAGACAGTCTTGGATTTCGAAAAACGAAATCCATTTTCGGTTGCCCATTGTTGAAGTGAATTCAAACAAAGCTGCAACTTACGTTCGATTATCCGCATGTCTGTAGAACCATAGCACATCTGAAAGTCATCAACATAGAGAGCCCCATTTGTACCTGGTTTAAGGCACGCTGGGATCGTGTTAATTTTTATGGCAAATAATGTTGGAGATAAAATACTTCCCTGGGGAACCCCCATTTCCTGGGGAAATGGGTCAGAGAAGATTGATCCCAGTCGTACCTTAAATGACCTATCTTCCAGGAAATTTTTAATAAAGATAGGTAAGCGACCTCGTAGGCCGAGGTTATGGAGGTCGCGCATGATACCATGTTTCCATGTTGTATCATAAGCTTTCTCCAGATCAAAAAATATTGCAACTAAATGTTGTTTCTGGATGAAAGCGTCCCTGACGAACGTTTCGAATCGGACGAGATGATCAAGAGTGCTCCTTTGGGACCGAAATCCACATTGGAGGTCTGTAATGAGGTTGTTGGACTCAAGGTACCAAACAAGCCTTCGATTGATCAATCTCTCCATGGTTTTGCAAATACAGCTAGTTAAAGCGATCGGACGATAGTTGGTAGGATTCGTATGATCTTTGCCCGGTTTAGGAATGGGAATTATTGTGGCTTCGTGCCACGAAGGAGGGAAATTCCCATCAACCCAAATCCGGTTATAAAGATCCAGTAAAATTAGAAGAGTTGAAAAAGGTAAATGTTTTAAAATCTGGTAGTGTATTTTATCTGGACCAGTTGCAGTGTCCCGGGCTCGCTTTAACGAATCCCGGAGCTCTGCAATGGAAAAACGATCATTATAGCATTCATCATTACGGGACTTGAAATTAAGTCGCCTTTTCTCCTGTTGATTCTTAATTCGCCGAAAGGCATCAGAGGAGAAATTGGATGATGAATTGAATGAAAATGTACTGGCCAGAGAATTGGCAATATCGGGAAAAGTTGTTAATGTGGTATTATCAACATTAAGATGGTTAACTGATAATGCACTACTTTTACCTTTAATCCTACGAATCCTGTCCCATACCGATTTTGAAGTGGTACGGGAATTGATCCTAGAGACGTAACCTTGCCATGAAGACTTCTTTGCTTGGCGTATGGTTCTACGGGCCTTCGCCCGGACCATCTGGTATGCCGCAATATTCTCCATGGAAGGATGGTTCTTTAGTCGTCTTAGGATACGATCACGCTCTTTAAGAGCGGATTTGCAATCGTCGTTAAACCATGGTTTATTGAAACGTTTTGGTTCTGTCGTGGTTTTTGGAATCGCCTGCTCAGCTACATCTTGAAGAATTGAAGTGAATAAGGCCATGGGCTCATCTGCATCTTCTAACTCTTTTGCATCAAAAGAGAAGAGACACAAAGATTCAAACAGAGCCCAATCAGCCTTATGCAACTTCCACCTCTGAGGTCTTTCGACCGGAGAGGGACCATTATTTTCAATCAAGATTGGAAAGTGGTCACTGCCACATAGATCTTCATTTACTTTCCATGTAAAATCCTGAAACAGGACCGGAGAGCAAATGGTGAGATCAAGAGAAGAAAAAGAAGCTGTGGCAGGATGTAGATAAGTAGGCGAGTCATCATTTAATAAACACAAATTATTAAGATTAATGAAGTCCGCTATTTGTTTACCTCTGTTGTTATCATCTGGACTACCCCAGAGTGAATGGTGACCATTGAAATCTCCCGTAATTATAAACGGGAGAGGGAGTTGTGCAACAAGGTCATCAAGATCTCTGGGATTAAGATGTAAACTTGGTGGAAGATATACAGAGCAGATTGTTATAGGAATATGCAAAGTCACCCGGGCTGCAACTGCCTGTAAAGGCGAGTTGAGAGTGACTTTACTCTGAGGAATGTCTCCATTAAGGATAATGGAAACACCCCCATGAGCTCTACCATCACCAACAGCGTGGTGATGATAACCAACAAATTGTCTAAAAGATAATGTGTCAGAATTCCTCAAAAAAGTTTCCTGTAAACAAATAGCTAAAGGATTATACTTTTGAATTAATAATTGAACTTCATTAAAATTTGGTTTTAAACCACGACAATTCCATTGAATAATGGAATTCGCCATCGTCAGGGATAATTTATTGGTGGTATCTTACCGCCGATTGGGTCATTACTGGCCCCCTCTACGGTAATACCGTCCATTAGATCTTCACCATATTTTTTGAAATGGACAATAGGGTCCAGTGAACCCTTTTTACCCTTATCACGCAACTTTGCCAACTTTCGTTGTCTAGATGAAAGATATACTTTATCCTGTGAGGGTGGGATAACCGATAGCTGCGATGCTGACCCAGTGGACCTGGGATCAGGAGTTGCAGCTTTTGGTTTATCCAATGAGGATTTTTCCTTGCCGTGCTGGGAGGAAGTATTGGGAATGATCCCAATAACTTCAGTTGGGGGCAAGGAAGATGAACCCTCATCAGGCAAGGGCAAAGATGTTTGGACCGAGCTCTCAGATGACTGAGAAGAGCTCGGGACCCCTTTTACATAATCGGGTATAAATAAAGTCTTCATTTTCTGCTTATTTGGCCAGGTTATTTCTGTCTGAACGGAGATGGATGTGGTTGAAACTTTAACTGCACTAGCAAAAGATTTCCCTTGTGGTGCAATGGGAAACGGTGCAGATAAATCAACCTGTTTTCGAGCATCGAAATATGGTATCTTTCGCTCAGACATGATCTGTTGGATTCTTTTCTCTTTTTGCCATATTGGACATTCACGGGAATAAGCAAAATGCTTTCCCTTACAGTTCACGCAACAAAACTCAGCCTGGCAGGTAGCGCTCTCGTGGCCATCATGGCCACAACGAGCGCAGGTGTCTTTACCCCTGCAGACAGTTTTGCTGTGTCCAAATTTTTGACACTTGTAGCAACGAAGAGGATTGGATATATAAGAATCCACAGGTATACTTAAATAACCTGCCTTGAGAGTCTTTGGTATGTCGGGACGGTCGAATGTGAGGATGTAGGTGCTTGTTGGAATCACCTTATCTCCTCGACGAACACTAATTCTTTTGACGTGTTGTACACCTTGAGAAGAAAGGTATTCTACCATTTCTTCCTCACTGCTGCCTTCGAGGTCCCGGCAACGTATTACACCTCTACTACTGTTTAAAGACCTATGTGGAGACACCTTAATAGGAATGTCTGCCAAAGATGAAGATTTAAGAAGCATGGTAGCATGCTGTTCTTTGGCACATTCTATTAAGAGTGCTCCGTTCTTTAGTTTTTTAATAGCCTTAGGCTCGCCGGCCAAGCCAGCTATGCCCTTGGTTATTAAAAATGGTGACACTTTCGATAGGTCTCGAGAGGGACTCTCAATTAAGAGAAACCTCGGCCAAGACTTTGACATTTTATTTTTTTGTGTAAATAAATCAGAAACATCTTCTGAATTCAGACGTTTCTGTTTACTTTTAATATTTTCTTTATTATTTATTATTGGGGGGGGGGGGATTAGGGAATCCATGAAAGTATTTCTTTTTATTCACCCCTCGTCGTCCCCCAGGTTACTACCCTGCCTACCAGGGGGAGGACTAGCGCGGATAACCTGCGCATGGCCTCAGGGCTCGACGAGGGGTATACTCAAGCCAGAAAGTAAAAAAAATACCTGTCTAACCTGATTGACCCAAGCCGCCGCCCTGTAGAATGTACATAGGACACAAAGGTAGGTAGTATGCAGAGTGAATAATCAACAGAGCATTAAACATGGAAAGGGTACATTCTACAGAGCTAAAACGACCAGAGCCGATTGATCAGAGTGGGCCACTCTGACCTCCCGTCTAGGTGAACCATGGGCCAAAGTAATGTGTTGCAGAAAAAAGGCTCGCAAGCCAAATCCCCACTCAATCACCAGGATTCCACTCTCCACCGACACGGGTCGCAACGCACGGCAAACACGTCGCCCCATTACAGGGATCCTTTTAGTCGCCTTTTACGACACGCAGGAAATACGAAGGGTATATTCTTATCACCCCCTACACCCCAGGGGGGGTGATTTGATGGACTCCGGCTAGTAATTATTTCCCCATTGACTTCCTAAACGTGTAGGGGGGGGGGGGTAGCTTTTTGCTACAGGAATTTGAAGTTGACTGGGTGAAAATCTCACTTCCGATGCATTTCACTGCTCCGGAGAAAGACATTTTACACCCCCATCCCTCCGCTGTATATCATCAGTATTACCCAAAACTGCTATAAAATTGTCTCCCCTCATTCAAACTCTTTGATTTGATGGACTCAGACTAGTAATTATTTGGTGTAATGCTTAATCTACACCAACGGGTGTAACATTACACTGTCTGAGTGCATCAGGCAAGTTACACTACCGGAAGTGGCAACTAGTTTCCACCTAAATTGGTGTAATTTTCTACACCAGTTGGGTGTTATCAGTTTACACCACTGAAGGCTAGGAGTTACGCCTATTTAGGTGGCAACTAGTTGCCATCCGAATTGGTGTAAACTTCCTTATTATTTTTAACTGTGTAGTTGCCATTTCCGGTAGTGTAGCCTACCAAATGCACTCAGGCAGTGTAATGTTACACGCATGGGTGTAGATTAAGCATTACCTCTCCACGATATTTTTGTAAATTACATGTACACTTCCATTTTAATTATTACACCAAAACGGGTGTAATTTGAATATATATTTCAAGCCAACGACTTCTAAGTTCAGAAAACTAGAAATTGGCTAGCGGTCACTATGATAATTAGTATAGGGCGTTTAGTCCGACCCAGATTACATGTAGACCGTCGGCTACTTCCCTTCATTTTACAACGACATTGAATTGACAAATACCCATCAGACTGATTCAAATTCAACTGCTGTTGGACAAATAGACAGTCTGTATCAATTTATAATGAATCTAAATCATGGGGGAAAATCGATACGCCTATCCTTACAACTTAGCTCAATAATGTGGTTTGTTCATTTGTACTTTGTAATTTTTTGGAACATTTGCACGTCTTTAAGTGTATACCAAGTTAAACAATCTATACTTTACTCGTTATGAGTAAACACTCTAAAATGAGTTTCAGTTGTGTTACTAGGGCATTTAACGCTTTATTTAACAAACAAAATCTCAAATACTTTTGTAACGCAAGATACGATGTAAAGTTGACACCTGTCCTTATTCGGAGGAATATTTCCCTAAAATAATTACACCTATTGGTGTAAAAGCAATAAAAAGCTTGTAGAGGGGTATCTCATCCCAAACAACCCTTAGCGGCTACAGTTACACCTATCCTGGTGTTCAGTACTCATGAATATCGATTACACTTTTGTAACCCAATAAACGGTGTAAACATAACGCTGTTCTATGATTTATTCCCCAATAATAAAACCGGTAGTGGTGTAACTAATCCAAATCACACCCCACAATTACACCTATTCAGGTGTTCAGTAGTCATGAATATCGGTTACACTTGTTAGGTGTAGTTCTTTTAGTTGGTGACCCCTGAAAATGTATAACATTTAAAAAAAACGCTCGCTGTGGTGTAAAGTTTACACTTAATTAACACTGCTTATAGTTATTTAATTTCTTCCATTTTTATCAGTGTACGCTTGTGCTAATATGCTTGGATATAATATAAAGAATCTCCTGCGAGTCTTTTTTTTTATCCAAAAAACATAAAAACAAATATATTTTACTTTATTGACGAGTGTTGGCATGTTATTTATCGCTCAAATGGTGAATGTTTTCTGTTATTGATTTCTAGTCGTGTCCAACTGACGCCATGGTAATTTAAAAAAATTAACATTCTTTAATCTGTTGAATTATGTAGAATTTTGATATCATGGCTAGGAACTAAATTAGGGTTAAACGTCCCACTGTTCTGTACCAATGAAGGGGAGCCGCGGGGGTTTACTGAGTAAGACGATTTCCCTCTTGGCCGAGGAATTTCATCGGTGTTTCTCGGCATGGTTCGCAATAGTCAGTAGTGTAGGACGAAAACGCCGAGGTCTGGTGTACACATTGGCGTGCATGGAAAAGAACCCTTGGCATTTTGAATTTAAAATAAGAGTAGGCCGTAGCTCCGCGGTTTGGTCTTCATTAGCCCAGTCGGAGTAGAAGAGTAGGGTGTTTTAATATAAATGTCGACGGGAAGCAAGACAGTTATAATATTTTGGATGTTTGTTTAACATCAACGCATGGGCACTTAATCTCGTTGTCTCTGCACTTTAAGGACGGTTTTAAAGATTAGTGCTACACCACCACCTCTTCCTGTTGATCTTGTTTTGTGAAGTATTGTATAACCATTAGGTATCAGGGAAGATATCACAGGGCCTTCGCTATCACCACTGAGCCATGTTTCGGTTACTGCGAATAGATCAAATTCATTTTCACAAATAAATTCGTTCAATTCAATGAATGTATTCCGCACAGAACGAGCGTTTAGCAAACAAAGTTTTAGACCGCATTCTTTACGTGAAGGTTCTTGCAACGCCTTCAGACAGTTTATTGGAATAAGGTTGCATAGATTAGGTTTACCGGGAACAGCTCGGTCATTTCCAAATGGGGGAATCCATAGGATATTGGGCAAGCGAGGGTTATATGTTGTTAAACTCGCGGCCGTTGCTTCAGGAAGATGTAAGATATTGGGCAAGCGATGCAGTATATCGGTATATTAATCCACAATTCGCAAACAGATTGCATGTCATTCAAAAATTTGGACAGTTTTAAACTGTGCAGCTTCAGTTGGTAATTAGTCATTGGCAGTGTTTACACTTTTTATAGTACCTGGATAAGGCGCTGGTACGCTAGCCTTGAGGTCCGGTGTTCGATCCCTGCATTGGCCGAGAAAGTTCATCTCGATTTTCTGGCGTGATTTCTCCTTGTCAGTGATGCAGAAGGAAGGCCTGACAAGGACAGCTGCCTAGTCGTTCGGATGGGACGAAAAACCGAGGTCCCCTGTACACATTGGAGTGCACGTAAAAGATCCCTTGGCAGTTGGAATTCGATATAAGAGTAGGCCGTAGCGCCGCTGCCCGGGCAAAATTTCCTTCATAGCACACTGTATGGCGTATGCCCGTCTTCAATTAGTACAGGTTAGGAGCATATAGTAGGACGTTAAACCCCATTTCATTCATTCATTCCGTTCTAATAATATAACATCGTCTTTCAACGCAGTCGATGAACAATAGCAGAACAATAGCAGAAAGAGAAATCAAATTTCTGTTAATTTCGTTTATTTTAAAAGCATTTTTAGGCAAATAAAATATGTGGGTTTGTTAATAAAATTACAGGTTTTATTAGGGAGAATTACAGGTTCCTTTGTTTTCATTCTCAAGATAACAAATCAAGCCAGATTCACATCTAAAAAAATGATACATGTTGATAACATTACATAACATTACTAGAGAGATCGGACCCAGACTGTCTGGAGGTCCAGGGGCCTGTTTCACGAAATTTTAACCAAGATTAAATCCTTATTTATCTTTAATTAAGATTTCGAGAGATCGGACCCAGAAAGTCTGATAAATATAAGGGGTTATTGATATATATATGCCTCCATTGAGGTCACCACACATTAAAATACTATAACTTTAATGTTGTTGGATATTTTTATCTTAGACTGCCCAGAGATAAGCAATTGATTTGTCTGTCGATGGTTGCGAACTGTGATCAATAGATTTGATACTATGACTATAATAAAAATAATAAGAACAGTGATGAAATCGTATGCCCGCTCTTTGCATTCAAAATTGATATGACGTCACAATTCAAAGATGGTAGCGATGGCTGGACAGAATGACGTAATTGTTAAGAATATAAATATGTAATTAATTGATGGGTGTTAACAATTACTTTTCGTATAAACTGTTGGGTTGGTCCATTTTAATTTTGATTGGTCTTTCACAAGCATATGGTAGTGTCTGTCTCCAAGTTTCCCAAGTTTCACATTCGAGCTGAAAATCGCACTCGACGCAGCTTCTGATGGACTGTAGAACGTCAATACCAGAACACAACAAACTAGTATTGCAGATTTCATTGTGAGGCAAGATATAACCTATAACGACAATACACAAAATTACAAAGGAGTTGGTGGGGGGGGGGCATCTTCAATATAAGGCTTGATCTAGCCTTAACTACATACAGCTTATGAGATGTTGTTAAACTGGCGACCTTGCTTCGGGAAGATTGGGGGCAGAATGCTTAGCGCGTTGTCTCCTATGGTATGGTATTGAGTCAACTGGCGTGTTTTCAATTCCCCGGCTGTACGTGACAAGGAGTAGGGTCGCCAATCCAACTTAGTGAGTTTTCTCCGATTCTTGCGGTTTCCTCTCTCAGCTAAACCCCTACGAGTGGGTGTTAAACCCCACCTCTCTTCTCTCTCTCTCTCTCTCTCTATCTCTCTCTCTCTCCTCTCTATCTCTCTCTACAGAGCGCGAACCCGAACCCGAACGCGGCTTTTCGTCCTGGAATGCTCTGGTTACTTTTAGAGGACCCGTTCACACTGAGCGCGAACCCGAACAAATATTTGTTCGCGCGAACGACCGCCTTGTTTGCCTCCCGAGCGCGAACTTTTTCCCAATGAATCAATCAGCGGGCACTTCCCATGACATCATTTCCACGAATAGAAACCGCTAGGTCTGACCCCACTAGTGTGCAATATTCACAGTCTACTTGTAAAAGCACAATGGACAAGACAGAAGAAATGGTCATTGAAATCGAAAAGAATGCGATTCTATATGACAAAGCAACAAAGATTATAATAAAGATATTGCCAAAAAAGAGTCCTATGGAAATTAATTGGACCAAAATCGAATGAAAATATAATTCGTCTACGAGGTGATGAAATTCTCCAAACTTGCTTCTTTTCTGTAAAATTTCATGCACCGATATTCGCCCCTTTCTCTTCCTTCGGTGTTTTATGTACAAATACAGTGCCAAAATCTGGTCTGATTCAACCTGCGACATGATAGCAAATGACAAAATTTATCTCTCACAGCTAGAAAAAGACAAGCCATCACAAAAGCCGTCGACGGTTTTCCGCGTTTGGGTTCGCGCCCTATTTGAACGGCAAAACTGCTCAAAGTCGCGTTCGCCGTCGGGTTCGCGATGGACGCGTTCGTGTTCGCACTGTGTATAAACAGGGCTTTATTGCTCCCCCCTATCAAAATGCGAGATTTACAGCGTGGAATATGTTAGGTTAACTACAATTCTGCGTTATATTTGACTGGCTATATTTAAAAGTCTTAACAGGTAGTTTTTATTTATAAAGAAAATACATTTACAATATATACGCAAACGGATCCAGTGGTAGCTATAACAACAAATACGTATACACAGTATGACACTGATAGCTAAATAAAATGCATGACGTTTAACGTCCTACTATTCAGTTCCGACTGTGCTACTGAAGACGGGTAACTTCTTGGAGATTTCTATTACCTAGTTAACCCCATTTCTTCATCCTTTCTGTACCTACATAGCCCAGTCGATGCAACAGCATAGCCACCTTATATCTTTTAAAGTATAAAAGTCCATGCTTACCTGAACGTGACGGGCGGGAAATAGTCTGAACCAGTCTGTGGTTATGTGTTAATCGACACCAGGGTACCTGTTTTATACGTTTTAAAATTTGCTACGAATAAAAAAGATGTCAGTAACAGATGTAACATAATATGTTATCGAACAATGGTGTCTATCAAATCATAAATTATACCTCGAGTACATAAAGATAAATAGTATATCAATACTGACATTCTGACTGGTTTCATAAACAATATTCATAGAACAAAACAACTTAAAGGAGCTAAATCCCTAATATATAGGGCCTGGAAATTGACCCTAATGGGTAGCAACGCATATAATAATGTAATCTGATTGTATATACACTGGTTTACATTCTATCGTTCCTGTTTTTACTGTAATTTCTAAACAGTTATTTCCGAATTTCAATTTCTAGCGTCTGGTTATTCCAGTCTACTGCGCATGCCCACCAGGTAAGATATCGCCAGAGCCTATATATAATGCTCTGGATATGGCGTTACCGTTTGACATGAGTTGTGGAATGTGTCTTGACTCGTTTTTTCTGGTCACTTGTTACAAGTGACGCTGAAATGCACGATTCGTGTACCAATGATAGAATGTTTATTGTTTCTCAAATATTGGATATCAGAGACCGGTCTTTTCCCGGTAGTTTCACATCATCAATGATGATTTGAATTGACAAATAATTCGTGTTTTCAACGTGTAAGACTTTGGATGATATTAAGTTAGAGACTGTTGCTACGTCCACACTGAGCACGGTTCTGATCCGTATTCCGGAATATGTACTCCGGAATACGGTTTCGTTAATGCGATTTAAAAATGACCCGTTCACATTGCGTTAATTCGCTTCAAATTCACTTGCTGATCCGGTTCTGGACCGTTCACACTCAATGTGTAATAACGCCACGGCATCTATCGGACGCGATTTAAACATAAAATGTTTGCTATATTTGAGAAAATAGCCCAAATAAAACAAGTTGAAAATAAAACATATTGAATTGTGAGCATTGATTGTGAACATTGATAAGCACATTGTATTAAATAGATTGATAAAATGAATATGTTTGATTGTCATTGAGATGGTCTATGAAAACAAATCAAATGGGTTTCGGTGTTTTTCAAAATATAAACATATATATCACCCAGCGCCAATGTTTACCGTTTATACAATCATGCGCATGCGTAACGCAGGATTCCAGTTTAATGCGTATTAAGCTGTTCACACTGCGGTGACAAAGCGATGTAACCAATCGAATTAGTTAAAGCGGGATGGAATACGCATTAAGAACCGTATTTGTTAATACGGTTTCAATGCTCATTAGCGGGTTCCTGGTGTCAACACCTGAAGCGTATAAAGCTTCAATGCGCTTTGGGATACGTATTAAAGACCAGTGTCTAACATCGAAAACACGAATTATTGGCCAATTTAAATCAACATTGATGATGTAAACTTACCGGGAAATGATGAGCTTCCGATATCCGATATTTTAGATGAAATAAAAATTTTAACATTGGTACACGAATCGTGTACCAAAATGCACTTCAAACCGAGTTTTAACAAGAGACTTGAGGAGCAAGGCTAGACATATTGCACAATACCATACGGCGTATGTTGACTTGAATAACCAGACGCTATAGAAATTTGCACCAGATTGAGACTGTATGGCTTTTTTCGCCGAACATAACTTATTTGAAATTGGGGAAAAAACGGGAACCTTTGAATGTAAATCAGTTTATACACATTCATATTACAGTATTATATGCGTTGCGACCCACTTTTGTCAATTTCTAGGTCCCAAATGTTAGCGATTTAGCTCCTTTAATAAACCTGTATCAGCCATGACATAAGTCGGTTATTTCAATCCGTGCCCACGTGTAAGACTTTGGGTGCTATTCAGTCATGACATTAAATCGGTTATTTTAATCGGTATTGACGTAAGAGTAGACGTAAAAGGAAAGAATCGCTTGATTAACATGTCACCCTGATGAATACAATGCAAAATCAAAAGTAGCATTACCAAAGAAATGGATATTTGTAGTTCTGCTGTATTCTAGGGGTATTAGCGTATTCCCAAACTGCCGACAATAACTCCTATAAATAGTTAAAATTTTACTTTTAATAAACTAGTACAGTCAGGTCAAAATACAGTCCGCCAATTGCAACAAAAGGCTTTTCAACTTCCCTGCAGGGTTTAGTGTACTTTATAACATACTAAAAGTTTACCAAAGCTAGAGTGACCCACACTATCGAATATCTGTACAGTATAAACTGTTATAACAGCGTTTATGAGCGATATTTAGTCCCGGGCACGTGAATGTGGAGGCCACAACAATTATAGGTAACAAATCGCTTTCCATGAGGTATTATAAAGCCAAGTGAAAATACACTGATAACGCGCGTCGACTTTCGTGTTTATTTAATAGCGAACTCGAGGAAAAATTTCGATTGCACTCCGTGATTTATTTTTTATTTTGGCGATTTCGGTGGTTTCGATACAGAGCTAGTTGTAATAGCTTCGTTTCATTTCTAACTTTCAAGGTAACGAAAGTGTCTAGATAAACCCATTACAACCTTTTGGGATTTACTTTTATTTAGTGGTTACAACTTTGATTTACGCGCCCTTCTCTTTACTATAGGAAATAAATATTTGCTAGCTCTAAATACGCAGAACTATTTGCATCCGGAAAATAACCGAAACAAATTTATATTGGCAGTCTTTATTTTCCAGACACTTTTCGGTAACTTGGTTAACATTATTTTCATACTCATATATCTTATTTAATTATTCTGTAGCCATAAGCCTCGGGACCGGATTAACCTTGTGGGGGCCAGGGACATACCAACTGTGCGGGGCACCCATTGTTGATACGATGAATTGAAAATTTGTCTTAACCAATCAGTGACACTTATAATTTGGATTGTAATGTTTTGGTTGCCATTTTTTATTCGATTACATATACAAGCCGAAGGATTATCTACCGTGCTATTTTGATTAAATAATTAATGTACATTATGGGAGAAGCGATACAGAGCTGGCAGTTATAAATATATAACCGTGCTAATTATAGTAGTTCTATGTTAGGATTTAAATCTAGAATATTTCAGATAATACTTTAATTTTTAAAAGGAAAGTCATCAAATTGAATTCTGAATACAAGTAAACTCATAGGACAATAATTATTCTATTTTTCAAAACATTGTGCGTGTATGCTATTGAAAGGTGAGTATAGCCAAGGGTGAAATGTTACGTAATTCTAATGACATGTTAATTTATTATAATCCCTTGTTATGTATAAAACTGTTATAGAAAGAAAGTAACTGTCAACACGGCCTGTCTAGTGAACATGCCAATGGTATGATTAATCTATTATCTGTTTTATTTACCGTTGTTTTATTTCTAATATTGTACATTTTTACATCAATGCTTATTTTTCAAGTGATTAGAAGTAATTTCATATAAATCTGTGATTTTACTTTGTACTTGATACGTTAGTCTTGTAGGTCTATCCGACTTAGTAGCAATAGGTACTTGTCGGTTATCCACATTCCTGTAAAGTGTATGTAGATAATTATTATAAGTTTCCAGGATTAAATATTTGAAGAACCATTCCAGACCCTTGTAATATCTGACGGACCTCACGGTCACAAATTGTAGTATTTTGATTAATGTCAGTATTTTGAGTAATGTTAGTATTTTGGATAATGTTAGTATTTTGGGTAATGCTAGTATTTCGAGTAATGTTAGTATTTCGAGTAATGTTAGTATTTTGGGCAATGCTATTATTTTGAGTAATGCTAGTATTTTGAGTAATGCTAGTATTTCGAGTAATGCTAGTATTTCGAGTAATGTTAGTATTTTGGGTACTGTTAGTATTTCGAGTAATGTTAGTATTTCAAGTAATGTTAGTATTTCGAGTAATGTTAGTATTCTGAGTAATGTCAGTATTTCGAGTAATGTTAGTATTTTGGGTAATGTTAATATTTTGAGTAATGCTAGTATTTCAAGTAATGTTAATATTGTTGAGTAATGTTAGTATTTCAAGTAATGTTAGTAGTTTGGGTAATGTTAGTATTTTGAGTAATGCTAGTATTTTGAGTAATGCTAGTATTTCGAGTAATGCTAGTATTTTGAGTAATGTTAGTATTTCGAGTAATGTTAGTATTTTGAGTAATGCTAGTTTTTTGATTTATGTTAGTAGTTTGAGTTATGTTAGTATTTTGAGTAATGTTAGTATTTTAAATATTAAATAATATGAATAAATTACACCGTGAACATTTTTTTTAAAATATTATATTCCGCGTAAAGAAAATTGCAAAGACAAATACATTAATTTTCCATTTATATCATATTTGTATTCGTTGTGAACTTTAGAACATTAACGCTTTTGTTAAAGTTGATACCAATGTAAGCACAGTATACAAACCCATATCGATAAATGGTCTAATAATAAATCTAGATATAATTCCAATAATCTAATATAATCTCATGGATTAGTGTACTCAATATGACAATCAACATAATAAATATTACCCGGGGCGAGTAAACAGCTGTTATTATTAACGGAGTATTTGTTGGCGGGGAATTTCCCTTCTACGTCATAGTTATACAGTATTAACCCACAAGATAGAGTAACATATGCTACGGTATTTGTTTATAAAATCAGGGATCATTGATAACTATTGACCCGGCAGTGGCTTAATCTGACCTCTTGTTTGTATTTACATTTACCGTTAACATTTTAGATATATCAAACTAAGCTGTGTATGTTTGGGGCCTACCCGAAAACAGCGTTTAGTCCGTAGTGCCACTACCCGGACACAGTTGCCCCCCATAGCACAAGGTAGGCTGTTAACATCGCTGCCCTGGCAGAATTTCTCCCATGATGGAACACTGCGTGGTGTATGCTCCTCTCCATTAGCCCAGTTGGTATGCAGAAAAGTAGGTCGTTAAACACAATTTAAGCATTGTATGTCTTATCGCTAGACTGGTAATTATTTCCCCTTATTTCGAATGTAGTGCGAGTTATAAATTGATAATTTGTCCCGTAATTTTGTTCTTTCCTCTTTCTGCATTTTTGGTTTACTTTTTGGTCTAGAATTGGGGAAAAGAGATCGAATTTGCTCCATATAATTTTATTTCATTTACCCTGGTCCTCCCACCCACCACTGCTTTTATTATCGTCAGTATTTTATGATGGGTGGGGAGTTATGGAAGGATATCGGCAAATTATAAAAAGATCCCTTGGTAGGAATTCGATATAAGAGTAGGCCGTAGTGCCGCTGTCCGAGCAAAATTCGCTCATAGCACACTGTATGGTGGAAACAGATTATTGAAATGAAATAGAACCATGCGTTATTCTCGAAATGACCTAATTTTTACACGTTAAAGTACTTTCATATTTCGTGATGAATCAATACTGTTCCCCTTTAAATAATTATACTAATGAACCGACCGTTATATTTAACGGTTGGCTATAATCATGTATTATTGATAATTGAACTTTATTAAGGTCAATAATTACTGTACATGTCAACTATTACCTACCTACATATTATATGAACTATAATAGATGGCCAATTAATATATTATATGAACTATAATAGATGGCCAATTAATACTAAACCAAGCATATCATTGGTATATAGTGGGGAATAACAATCATCAAATATCAGTATAAAAACTTTTAACATCAAATATCAGTATATTATAAGGTATTATTTGCGGTTTAATGGTCGAGAGCGAGACATTAAGTAATATATTGTATTGTATTGGGTCATAATGATCTCAGGACATTTCCGCCATATTTGAGGGATCACGGTGGCTAAGTGGATAAGGCGCTGGTTCGCTAGCCTGGAGGTTGAGTGTTCGATCCCTGCATTGGCCGAGAAAGTTCATCTCGATTTTCCGACGTGATTTCCCCTTGTCAGTGATGCAGAAGGAGGGCCTGACAAGGACAGCTGCCTAGTCGTTCGGATGGGACGAAAAACCGAGGTCCCGTGTACAAATTGGAGTGCACGTAAAAGATCCCTTGGCAGTTGGAATTCGATATAAGAGTAGGCCGTAGCGCCGCTGCCCGGGCAAAATTTCCCTCATTGCACACTGTGGCGTATGCCCGTCTTCAATTAGCCCAGGTACGGTGCTTAAGCGTAGGACGTTAAACCCCATTTCATTCATTCATTCATTCCGCCATATTTGAACTATTTTAAAGGTTACGAATGAAAAATTGCTGCCCCCATGAAGATTTCTGCGGGGAGTGTATTACATATATCAACAAACAAAATTTATTTTCGGGCAATGAAAAATAAGACGACCTTTATTTTCTATTAACGTTTAGAGAAAAAATATAAATAACTTTTTTCTATGAGACCCAAACTTATTTTCTCGTCTTTTTTTGTCCACTGCATGCCCGAATAAATGTCCGAAGCTCTCTTTAATAGGTATGCCAAAAAAAAACCGGTATTGCCCGAAAATAGGCATTGTCCGAAAAACGGGCATCAAGCCAGAAAACGGAAGAGAAAACTAGTAATAAAACGCGTTGGCGACCGTCAAATAATCCAAAATTTTCATGGATATCATTTGCGCCTCAAAGAAAACCGGCGCCGCTGTCTATAAACCCGACGCTTTACTATAGGAAATAAATATTTGCTAGCTCTAAATACGCAGAACTATTTGCATCCGGAAAATAACCGAAACAAATTTATATTGGCAGTCTTTATTTTCCAGACACTTTTCGGTAACTTGGTTAACATTATTTTCATACTCATATATCTTATTTAATTATTATGTAGCCATAAGCCTCGGGACCGGATTAACCTTGTGGGGGCCAGGGACATACCAACTGTGCGGGGCACCCATTGTTGATACGATGAATTGAAAATTTGTCTTAACCAATCAGTGACACTTATAATTTGGATTGTAATGTTTTGGTTGCCATTTTTTATTCGATTACATATACAAGCCGAAGGATTATCTACCGTGCTATTTTGATTAAATAATTAATGTACATTATGGGAGAAGCGATACAGAGCTGGCAGTTATAAATATATAACCGTGCTAATTATAGTAGTTCTATGTTAGGATTTAAATCTAGAATATTTCAGATAATACTTTAATTTTTAAAAGGAAAGTCATCAAATTGAATTCTGAATACAAGTAAACTCATAGGACAATAATTATTCTATTTTTCAAAACATTGTGCGTGTATGCTATTGAAAGGTGAGTATAGCCAAGGGTGAAATGTTACGTAATTCTAATGACATGTTAATTTATTATAATCCCTTGTTATGTATAAAACTGCTATAGAAAGAAAGTAACTGTCAACACGGCCTGTCTAGTGAACATGCCAATGGTATGATTAATCTATTATCTGTTTTATTTACCGTTGTTTTATTTCTAATATTGTACATTTTTACATCAATGCTTATTTTTCAAGTGATTAGAAGTAATTTCATATAAATCTGTGATTTTACTTTGTACTTGATACGTTAGTCTTGTAGGTCTATCCGACTTAGTAGCAATAGGTACTTGTCGGTTATCCACATTCCTGTAAAGTGTATGTAGATAATTATTATAAGTTTCCAGGATTAAATATTTGAAGAACCATTCCAGACCCTTGTAATATCTGACGGACCTCACGGTCACAAATTGTAGTATTTTGATTAATGTCAGTATTTTGAGTAATGTTAGTATTTTGGATAATGTTAGTATTTTGGGTAATGCTAGTATTTCGAGTAATGTTAGTATTTCGAGTAATGTTAGTATTTTGGGCAATGCTATTATTTTGAGTAATGCTAGTATTTTGAGTAATGCTAGTATTTCGAGTAATGCTAGTATTTCGAGTAATGTTAGTATTTTGGGTAATGTTAGTATTTCGAGTAATGTTAGTATTTCAAGTAATGTTAGTATTTCGAGTAATGTTAGTATTCTGAGTAATGTCAGTATTTCGAGTAATGTTAGTATTTTGGGTAATGTTAATATTTTGAGTAATGCTAGTATTTCAAGTAATGTTAATATTTTTGAGTAATGTTAGTATTTCAAGTAATGTTAGTAGTTTGGGTAATGTTAGTATTTTGAGTAATGCTAGTATTTTGAGTAATGCTAGTATTTTGAGTAATGCTAGTATTTCGAGTAATGCTAGTATTTTGAGTAATGTTAGTATTTCGAGTAATGTTAGTATTTTGAGTAATGCTAGTTTTTTGATTTATGTTAGTAGTTTGAGTTATGTTAGTATTTTGAGTAATGTTAGTATTTTAAATATTAAATAATATGAATAAATTACACCGTGAACATTTTTTTTAAAATATTATATTCCGCGTAAAGAAAATTGCAAAGACAAATACATTAATTTTCCATTTCTATCATATTTGTATTCGTTGTGAACTTTAGAACATTAACGCTTTTGTTAAAGTTGATACCAATGTAAGCACAGTATACAAACCCATATCGATAAATGGTCTAATAATAAATCTAGATATAATTCCAATAATCTAATATAATCTCATGGATTAGTGTACTCAATATGACAATCAACATAATAAATATTACCCGGGGCGAGTAAACAGCTGTTATTATTAACGGAGTATTTGTTGGCGGGGAATTTCCCTTCTACGTCATAGTTATACAGTATTAACCCACAAGATAGAGTAACATATGCTACGGTATTTGTTTATAAAATCAGGGATCATTGATAACTATTGACCCGGCAGTGGCTTAATCTGACCTCTTGATTGTATTTACATTTACCGTTAACATTTTAGATATATCAAACTAAGCTGTGTATGTTTGGGGCCTACCCGAAAACAGCGTTTAGTCCGTAGTGCCACTACCCGGACACAGTTGCCCCCCATAGCACAAGGTAGGCTGTTAACATCGCTGCCCTGGCAGAATTTCTCCCATGATGGAACACTGCGTGGTGTATGCTCCTCTCCATTAGCCCAGTTGGTATGCAGAAAAGTAGGTCGTTAAACACAATTTAAGCATTGTATGTCTTATCGCTAGACTGGTAATTATTTCCCCTTATTTCGAATGTAGTGCGAGTTATAAATTGATAATTTGTCCCGTAATTTTGTTCTTTCCTCTTTCTGCATTTTTGGTTTACTTTTTGGTCTAGAATTGGGGAAAAGAGATCGAATTTGCTCCATATAATTTTATTTCATTTACCCTGGTCCTCCCACCCACCACTGCTTTTATTATCGTCAGTATTTTATGATGGGTGGGGAGTTATGGAAGGATATCGGCAAATTATAAAAAGATCCCTTGGTAGGAATTCGATATAAGAGTAGGCCGTAGTGCCGCTGTCCGAGCAAAATTCGCTCATAGCACACTGTATGGTGGAAACAGATTATTGAAATGAAATAGAACCATGCGTTATTCTCGAAATGACCTAATTTTTACACGTTAAAGTACTTTCATATTTCGTGATGAATCAATACTGTTCCCCTTTAAATAATTATACTAATGAACCGACCGTTATATTTAACGGTTGGCTATAATCATGTATTATTGATAATTGAACTTTATTAAGGTCAATAATTACTGTACATGTCAACTATTACCTACCTACATATTATATGAACTATAATAGATGGCCAATTAATATATTATATGAACTATAATAGATGGCCAATTAATACTAAACCAAGCATATCATTGGTATATAGTGGGGAATAACAATCATCAAATATCAGTATAAAAACTTTTAACATCAAATATCAGTATATTATAAGGTATTATTTGCGGTTTAATGGTCGAGAGCGAGACATTAAGTAATATATTGTATTGTATTGGGTCATAATGATCTCAGGACATTTCCGCCATATTTGAGGGATCACGGTGGCTAAGTGGATAAGGCGCTGGTTCGCTAGCCTGGAGGTTGAGTGTTCGATCCCTGCATTGGCCGAGAAAGTTCATCTCGATTTTCCGACGTGATTTCCCCTTGTCAGTGATGCAGAAGGAGGGCCTGACAAGGACAGCTGCCTAGTCGTTCGGATGGGACGAAAAACCGAGGTCCCGTGTACAAATTGGAGTGCACGTAAAAGATCCCTTGGCAGTTGGAATTCGATATAAGAGTAGGCCGTAGCGCCGCTGCCCGGGCAAAATTTCCCTCATTGCACACTGTGGCGTATGCCCGTCTTCAATTAGCCCAGGTACGGTGCTTAAGCGTAGGACGTTAAACCCCATTTCATTCATTCATTCATTCCGCCATATTTGAACTATTTTAAAGGTTACGAATGAAAAATTGCTGCCCCCATGAAGATTTCTGCGGGGAGTGTATTACATATATCAACAAACAAAATTTATTTTCGGGCAATGAAAAATAAGACGACCTTTATTTTCTATTAACGTTTAGAGAAAAAATATAAATAACTTTTTTCTATGAGACCCAAACTTATTTTCTCGTCTTTTTTTGTCCACTGCATGCCCGAATAAATGTCCGAAGCTCTCTTTAATAGGTATGCCAAAAAAAAAACGGTATTGCCCGAAAATAGGCATTGTCCGAAAAACGGGCATCAAGCCAGAAAACGGAAGAGAAAACTAGCAATAAAACGCGTTGGCGACCGTCAAATAATCCAAAATTTTCATGGATATCATTTGCGCCTCAAAGAAAACCGGCGCCGCTGTCTATAAACCCGAAATTTTCGGGCATTTCTAGTTTTGCTTCCATAACTGTTATCGAGCCGTAATAAAACACTAATTTTACTTTTCTTGTAATTGAATATAACGAAATAGTACTGAATTGACTATGGATTAAAACATTTTGTCTGGAGCCACTAGACTTTGTGCGACATTTTTCGGGCATCGATTAATATTTGTGAATACAGATGTAACAGTCTAATTGAATGGTTGGAATTCAGAGTAGAATTTGGGTTACAAAACCATTGAATATTTTTGGAGTTGTAAACACGGGCTAGAATAGCAGAAAACGCATTTCGGTGAATAAACCTTCCACCGCGCGACGATTGATGTGTTGTTTGGAATTCGGGTCAGCCATGCAGGCTATACTGGACCAAATTGAAGTTACTTTATTCACAGACTGGAATAGCAGGAAAACGCGTTTGCAGCAGTTACATTTTTAAAATTTTCTCCTTAATGACCCATCTTCGTGGACTATAAACGATTGATTGGAATTCGAGTAAGTCACCTTAATAAGGTTATATTCGACTTTGGAGTTGCTTTGTTCACCGGCTGAAATAGCAGCAAAACGCGTTTGCTACAGTTAAATTTTCAAATTTTTTTTGCTAATCCCGTCTTCGAGGACTGTAACGATTGATTGGAATTCGAGTCAGCCACCTTAATAATAATAATAATAATCGCGTCATTTTACAAGGGTAGCAAATTAGGCCTGAGGCTTTTTTCAAATTTGGCCCTTGGCACAGATCGTGCGAATGATTTCGATCATGACTGCAGGAAGAAACCGAAGAACTGATTAGGCTATATTAGACCACTTTTAAGTTGATTTGTTCACCAGCTGCAATTGCAGGAAAACGTGTTTGCAGCAGTCAAATATTCCAAAATTTGCTGGGGGTGGGGGTGGGGGGTACAAGGTCGCTGCTGTCTTTAAACCCGAAATGTTTTTCGGGCATTTGGGGCTCTGCCCCCTAACTGTCATCGAGCTCCTACGCCTATGACTATAATACATGATATACTAATGATAATTATTATTGTCGCTCTAGCACGATGCACTAATGATATTTATTAATATCACAGGTTTTATACCAGTCGTGATATCATCATATTTATTTATAACTAAACGACACATCATAACATGGAGGAGGTGTTGGGGCGTTTTCTTCTACTGTTCCTCAAAGTTCAACTGTTCGAGGTTTTTGGGAGTTTGGGAAAACCCACGACTGTAACCACTAATAAGCCGGATCAAAGGTTTTTATGTTCACGCCGCCGGACATTCAGTTATTGGTCCCATCCCAAGGAACATGCATCACATTACTTGCCATTCCCACTGGCACTGATCCCGGACATATGGGATGTGACCCTGGGTAGTCTAGTTGAGTTTTGTTTAACACCTCCACATATGATATTTTTTTTTACAAATAAATGCCTTGAAATTAATAATTCACCTATTGACTAATCCTGAGTTGGGCCACAGTGACTTCGAGAGTAAGACGCTGGTCCAGAAACCAGGAAGTCAAGGGTTTGATCCTGGTATAGTCCCTCGGATTGTCAGTTGTACATAACGGAGGGTCTGACAAGGAGCAACATATATTCGCTCGAATGGTACAAAAAACTGAAGTCACATGTAAACATTGGTGTGTACGTAACTTAAACCTTGACACAATTTCCCTCATCCCTATCTGTATTATCCCGGTTTGCGAAAAACAGTAGGGCGTTGAACCCTCTCTCATTTCAATTTATTTGTTTAAAACAGTAGGGCGTTAAACCCTCTCTCATTTCAATTTATTTGTTTAAAACAGTAGGGCGTTAAACCCTCTCTCATTTCAATTTATATGTTTAAAACAGTAGGACGTTAAACCCCATTTCATTTCAATGTATGTGTTTAAAATGAATGATATGTATTGTTGCTACTGTTTGTGGGTTTTTTTAAGAACGTATTTTACGATATGATAAATATGGAATGGAGTTTGACGCTCTACTGCTTCGACTGGGCAAATGGAAACGGTAATACGTCATGCAGTTGGTTATGAGGAACATTTAGCCCGAACAGTGGCGATACCACCTACTCTTTTATCGAATTACAACTGCCTAGAGAAATTTCAAGAGCATGTCAATATCTACACGGGACCTCGGTTTTTCGTCCCACCCGAACGACTATACGTTTATACCCGTGATTTGATGGGGGTTTGCCTGTGATTTTTCAATGGAAAGACCTGGTGTTTACTGTGAGTTGTCGATCTCATAGTTTCATTGTTATTGTTGGATATATTCAGGATTTAATAGTGAGAGAGAAAGAGAGAGAGAGAGAGAAGAGAGAGAGAGAGAGAGAGAGAGACGGGTTTAAATTCCATTCGACACAAACTAGGTCATTTCGGGACTAACATATGTTTTAATTCTATTTCAATAATTTGTTTGCCCGTAGGGGTCTTTAGCAGTGGGAGGAAACCAGAGGACCCGGAGAAAACCCATGAGGTTGGACAGGGGACCATATTCTTTGTCACGTACAACCGGGGACTCGAAACCACGCCAGTTGACCCAATGGCAGGCTTTTTTTATGATACAGCGCTCACACGCTAACCATTCGGCCATCCAACCCCCAAGAGAGAGAGAAAGTTTTACGTTCACTCGGCATAAACCAAGTTATTCGGGACTAACATGGTTCAATTTTATTTCAAGGAAACCGGTGGACCGGTAGGAAATCAACGAGGTTGGACAGGCGACCCTACTCCTTGTCACGTACAACCGATAATTTGAAACAACGCCAGTTAATTCATTGACAGGCCTTATGGTACAACGCGCATGCGTTAACAATTTGGCCACTGAATTCCAATAATGGTGGGTTCTTTTACGTGCACAATTTTATCAATTTGTAGACCTATCTGATGGATTGTACACTGTTCTGGAGCCACAGAAACGTGCATTCTTAATTAACAGTTTGATTTCAAAATAAACATAGGCCGTAGCGCCGCTGATTAGTTATAATTTCCTTCATATCACCCTGTGTGACGTATGCCCTCCTTTGTTAGACCAGTTTGGGGCAGATATGAAGGACGTTAAAACTCATTTCATTTGATACACCGTTCCAGACCAGATCACCAGCTATTTCTCACAGGCTTCCTGTATTTTGAGTAAAATCTTACGTGTCAGTGAACACTGCCCCCTGGTAGAAAAGACAAAAGGTGGCTGAAACGCCGTTATCTAGTCAGCATGTTCTGTCTAACACTGTCTTACTATGGACCATGAACTGGCCATTTTGTTAGATGAAATTCAAAAATTTAATTCACAAAATCGATACAGATATTGTTCAAAGAGGAAGCAGTTGACCACGGCAGTTGACTCACCGACAGACCGTATGATACAGCGCCCACGTGCTAACCATTCGGCCAACTAATCCCACTCGCATGTTCGATCCCTGTACTGGCCGTGAAAGTTCATCGGGATTTTCCGAAGACGGCCGGGTTCATCTGACGTCATATGTGGATTGTGGGTTAGGTTTATGTCTAGGTTTAGGGTAAGCCATATTTACATCTCGAGACCTTGATGCAATCTGTAGCCCTAACTATATTTTAATATTATTATGATGATGTTCTGAGGTGTTAAAATGTTGTTTTTTTACTCAACCCAGAAAAATACAACTTTTTGACTAATTAATTGAGAGTAAATATTTTTACTTTTTAAAGAACAAATTATTTAACAATAATTTAGTCATAAGTTTAATTATCGGTGGTAATCAGAATACCAGTAGTCTAATTATTAACGTCTTATAATGTCAGTTATATTATTAATTGTTGTTTGAATTGTAAACTTTCCATCATCATCAATAAATCCACTGGCAGGATTAGAGAATGTCTCCCAGTCAATAATAAAAGTATAATTCATTGACCAACCACCAGGTTTAACAGTCCGATTACATTGTTTAACTACAGATTGTCTATCATCTCTTTTATTTATAAGTTTAAATGTGACGTCAACATTACATGACGTAATACTTTTGTCTTCTACATCATTCAGGTTTAATTCAACACGTAATGATGATATGTATTTACACACACGGATACTCCATTTAAAATCTGAAACCACATGTTGTTTACCATAACACACAACAAACACACCTGCCACGTTATTCACATTAAAGACATCTTCAAGCATATTCTGATGACATCTTACAATTTTACTCATATTCTTATGACAACTTACAAGTTTACCAAGTTGATTAGTTAACAAAGTATTATCTATCTCTGCTACTTGAAATGTTGAATATCTTACATCAGGGATATCCAATATTCTACAACAACTTTCATCTTTCTCTTGTCTAACTTTAGGTAATCTTTGTAAAACTTGGACAATTGACGAATCTTTTAAAACATTCACTGAGTATTTAATACTAGCTTTTAAATCCTCTGCTAGTCTTTTAATGTCCCCCATTAATTTCCTGAATTTGGATTCTTCCCTTTCACTAGTTTTCTGCATTTCCTTTTTAATATTTTCTCCGATTTTATGAAATTCTGAGCAGATTTTTTTAACCTGCGCATCTATTTCGTCGCATTCAGTTTTTGCGTAGTTTTTGACTTCGGTTAATTTACTATTTAAATTATCATAATGTTTCTGAAAATTAGTGATTTGTTTTTCTAATTCACCGTTCAGTGATTTTAAGTCGTGTCTGATACTTTGTCTGACGTCATCTTCTTGTAAATCTAAAAAATTATGTCCATTATGATCGGTCACGAAACATTTCCAACAAACGGCAACAGTACAATCTTTACAGTAGACATTTACGGTCGCTTCATTATGACGCTGACAGAAATCTTTAGGATTTGTGATAGACGAGGCTGAATCTTTTTCCTTTTTTGTTTTTTTGGAAGTAGACGCTTGGTAGATTTGTGATTCATCATATCGACAAACAACGTGGTCTTTACACGATTTTAACTTGTCGTGCATGGTTTTACATGATTTACATAAATATTGATCACAGTCTCGACAGAAATATTGACATGTATCTTCAGTACATACATCACATTGAGGAATATTATTTGGTTTAGGTTTAAATCGATCCAGACCCCCGTCCCTTAAATTTATACTGCTACGGCATAATGGGCATTTGAACTGTTTTTTGGTTGAGGTTTTGTTCACATAATCTTCTAAACAGAGGAAACAAAAAGAATGACCACAATCGATTATTACGGCTTGATTAAAATCATTCAAACAAATACTACACACTTCTTTCTCCGCCATCTTGAATTATCACACGTTACACTAGTTGTATAAAATACGACTTGAAACTAGACAAAACAACAACAAACAATTAGGTCAATTATAATATAAGATATAGGTATATATAATATACGATATCGAGACAGATCAACTAAAAATCAAAAGTATTAAATTTAGCCTGAATTCAGTCAACACGTCTAAGTCCCATAGAAAACCACGCCTGTCCTCCTCTCGCACCGTTTATACTCATCTGACTGTTGACTGCTCGCAGAAAGTTGCCACCGTTTCTCAGAAATTCTAGCTAAAACTTCTAATTTATATAGAAAACAGTTTATCATCCTCGGACTGTACATGCAAATCCTCTAGATCCCATAGAAAACGTCTGTCATCGTCTCGCACAGTTTATCTTCACCCGACTGTAGGCCGTACACGCTTAAATCTTCTACAGTTTCTTAGAAATTTTATCTAGCCAAAAAGTCTAAATCCCATAGATAACCACATCTGTCATCGTCTTGCACATTATCTTCATTGGATTGTAGACTGAACATGTATACATTTACTACAATAATTTAAATTACATAGAAAACCATGTCATGGGGTCGTCGATTCGCGCTGTATATAAGGTGTTGGTTGACTGTACATATATAAACCTGCTACTGTTTCTTTATATGAGCTGTTAGTTAACTATACGTGTATAAACTTGCTACGGTTTCTAAGAAATTCTATTTTTATTTTCGTTTTGATATAAAGACCCTCGACATTAGCCTTTGTCACCGATACGATAACGGTGTAGGTCAACTAACACTGATATTGTTATCGTTGATAACAGAGGCTACCACTACTCATAGATTTATCTTAACAAGTCACATTTATTTAGAGATAAAGATACATGTAGATAGATATTAACGGGTCGCGTATAACACCAGAGGGGGTGACCCATGTACACATTGGCGTGCACGTTAACGATTCATTGGCAGATAAAATTCGGTATAAGAGTAGGTCGTAGCACAGAGTCTACCACTAGCACACTAGATCATATTGACACTATATTTAGCGGTGTACGTCTATAATATTATGGATGTATGTTATATTTTAAAAAAAACGACGGATATTGTCAGTGTTTGTGACAGAGGCTACTCCTAGATCTACCGGAAAAGGGCTCGGGATTTGGCCTCTTTACCGCATTTTATTCTTGTTCAGAATAAACAACTGGTCTATAAAAAACACATGAGAATTTCTACCTCTCAATGTTCCCCAAAAGGCCAAACCAACAAATAACAACCGCCCCTTTAGTCAAACTAGCATAGAATAAGCTGTCGGACAAGCTGTCGGGTTGCCAGTTTGTGATACCCTGGCCTTTTGTCATATTTTTATTTTATACCAAAATTTGTCATATTTTTACTGGAAATAACCACCCAATATCTTTGTTATAATAATGTATCTTTAATTTCCTGATGGTTGAAGCGGATGTTTAGTTGATAGAATAATCTTGCAAACGGGCGCGTTGGATCTAATGTCTGTCTTTTGGTCAAGTGGTGTAGTTTCGATTCCCGGCTTGTACATGCCAATAAGTGGGGTCCAACCTTGTGACTAACATATGGTTTTAATTTTATTTCAAAAACTCGCTGACGCGTAGGCATCTTTAGCAGTGGGAGGAAACCGGAACCACTTCTACAGACATAAAATTGAACTATATGTTAGTCCTGAAATCTAGTTCTCTCTCTCTGGTGTTTATTGGTACATCAACATGATTTCCCCTTTAAATAATCACGTCGTGTTGTTATCTGCAGTGTTGTTATCTGAACTTTACTAAGGTCAATAATTGGCTATAACAGCTATAATCATATATTATTGATATCTGAAGTTTATTAAGGTCAAAAATTACTGTACATGTTAACTATTACCTACATATTGAGAACGTGCCCTTATCTTGTCTTGGCTGTGACGCAACCCTTGAGTTATTTGTCACTAGTTCTCACAATGTTACCTAATAATAAGAATAGATTGTTAACACATAATGTCTTTAATGTCTTCAAGAGGTAATAATCATACATATACAATATATTGTAAAAATGCAATTATGAAAATATGCAATTATAAATATATGTAATTATGAACAAATGTAATTATCAATTATGAAAAATATGTTATTACGAAATTATGCAATACCTTTATATATGACATCATGTGTCAGTAATATTTAATTATGAAATACTTATTCTAGAACGCTGATGCGTGACAATTTAAGATGCTTTCTCATTATTAATGATGGTTATGACGTAACCAATTTATTGGAGATCTGAACGTGAACTCGTAAGTTATTTGTTCCTCACATTCGATATGAACACGAAAGGTTATTTTATCGAATGTGAACGATCATTAATACTTCATAACAAGTATAACAATTGATGATAATTAGCATACGGCTATTGTATCAATTATACTTAATATTGCTATTACGAGTATGTAGTTTATACACTACTATTTAAAACAAAATATATTTCGATCTCTAAACATTAAATCAGCTTAATATTTAGTTGGACATAAACTAACAATATAAATTTACATGGAAGATATAAACAGCGTAATATATAGCCGAGGAATATAATGAAAATGAAATATGATGACTCACCTAATAAGAAGAATAGATTGTTAACACAATCGGTTTCGCCATAGAATTCACTAGTTTTAAAGGGACAATCCCGAATTAAACAGAGGCTCAAACATAAAAGTCTGAGAATGTATGATAATAATACGCCAAAATATAGGGGAATGGTGTATTTACCTTGTCTCAAAATTTCAACTCAAAATATTGAGTCGTTTGGACGTGAACGCCAAAACTGCTTATCCGGACACGTAACCCTTTTAATATTTCGGGTCTATTGTTTCGTTGGGTGACCTTATAACCGATCACGGTTACTTAAGAGGGTTATGCAGTGAATGACCCATGCGCCTTATTTGATAAAGAAAGGCAAATTTCAACTACACATTATTTTTATTAAAAAATTGTTTGGTTTTATCCAGATACCACAAAATACACCTTGGGACAGCGGTCTCAAATTCCAGATGAAGACTGACGGATTTAAGTCGTTTGAAAACGTATCATAAATACTGAAGTAGTTGCTCGGTCCTTGACTAAAATATTTTAAGGGATTTTAACACAAAATTAAGCAGTTTTATTCCCCAAAAAAATATCGGGATTAACCCTTTAACATATAGACAAAATAACTGTTATATCTTTATCGACATAATAAAGTGATTAAAATTGCACTGGTCACGTCCATAAGCAGATATTATTATAACTCGAAATTCTCCGATCAAGAGTTTGAAAGAGAAGCGTGTTTTGTTGACAACTTGACATCGCCTCATTCAGTCGTTGATCGCTGTGTCCCGACTCAGACCTTTTCTGCGTGTTGTCTCGCTTGGAATTTTTTTAAAAAAATGACAGACGCTTCCCGATTTATTGTTGGTGCTATTAGTATATCCCCAGGGAACGCAAGAGTCTATGTTTATGCACCCAGTTAGTCAAATTGACGGCATGTCGTGCTCAGTTTCAATAGCCTTCTATAGGGAAATTCACAAAGTCGATCGACTATTACGTATTTCACGGAAAAAATCAAAACGAGGCTGCAGATATGCATAAAGGTCAATTGGGTGTTTTTGGTATATTTTACCTTTGTAAAAATATTTATAGTGACTTTAAAAGTTTCGTAGGGTCAAAAATATTCTAATATTAACGTTATTTTTCATATTAAAAAAACTTTTTTGGTTAGTATTCTCCTTTAACTTCTATAATAAGGATATATCAAGTGAAATAAAATGAAATGGATTTTAACGTCCTACTGTTCAGCTAATGCAGTGTGCCAGGAGAGAAATTTTGTTGATAACATGTTACTATATAATACATCATATACTAATGACATTTATTAATATCACATGTTTTATACCAGTCGTGATATCATCATATTTATTTATAACTAAACGACCATCATAACATGGAGGAGGTGTTGGGGCGTTTTCTTCTACTGTTCCTCAATGTTCAACTGTTCGAGGTTTTTATGTACACGTCGCCGGACATTCAGTTATTCGTCCCATCCCAAGGAACATGCATCACATTACTTGCCATTCCCACTGGCACTGATCCCGGACATGTGGGACGTGACCCTGGGCAGTCTAGTTGAGTTTTTTTAAAATTAAAAACAGTCCTCGTTAGATAGTTATATTTTTAATACATTTATTAAGTTTACACATATACAGGTTTTTAGCAGTTTGGGAAAACCAACGACGGTAGTCGCTAATAACCCGGAGGCGAACCCGTGCCATTTGATCCAAAGGGCGCGTTAGACCGGTCAACTAAATATATGCTGAAATAAAGAATAAACATATACATGTCTTCAAATTAAACTAATCATCCTCCTATTGACTAATCCTGAGTGGGGCCACAGTGGTGTCGAGAGTAAGACGCTGGCTCACAAACCAGGAAGTCCAGGGTTTGATCCTGGTATAGTCCTATAGATTGTCAGTTGTACAGAACGGAGGGTCTGGCAAGGAGCCATTTATAGTCAACGTCCACATAAACCATGTCATTCCGGAACTAACAGGTGGTTCAATCACATTTTAATAATTCGCTTGCAGACAGGGGGTCAACTGTAAAAAAAAAATGGTGGGGTGCGTCTGCCAGCTTAAAAAAGTGCCAGAAAAAGTACATTTCCGGGTAAGAAAATTAGGCGGGCTAACTGAGTTCTGCAAGAAAATAAAGCATTTTCGGGTAAGAAAATCGGGTAGTCTAAATGAGTTCTCAAAGAAAAAAAACATTTCCGGATAAGAAACTGGGTTGGTCTAAGTGTTATGCTGTGAGTTGATCGACTGTTGTCCTGTCAATTTGGTTTACCAGCCCACTCCGAATAAACACGTCGTGTGGAGAGGGTCAACATCCTTTTACTTCTTCACACTTTGATCAAAATTGGTCAACCTGTGATCAGTAGATTTCAGTGGATCAGGGAAAGTACAATAAATGAATAGGAACAAGCCTAAGGTCATATATTTTAGCCTGTCTCTGCATATGGGCAGTCTTGAGCCCCGTTTACATGACGAAATTTGCACACATGCAAATCTTTTGCATATATGCAAAATTACTCATGTATGAAAATTTCGTCATGTAAACGCATTTGCATACATGTGTAAAAATACTTCTTGACCAGATGCAAAAGTATATTTGCATATATGCAAAAGTATTTAGGGTAAATATATGTGCAGATTGTGTCATATAAACGCTTAGCAATATTATCATATGTGTGTATATCTCATTATCAGATATACATGTATACACATATGAAACTATTGCTGAGCGTTATATGACACAATCTGCACAAATACTAACCCTAAATACTTTTGCATATATGCAAATATACTGGAATTGGCATCTAAACATTGTATTCAAGATATTACTGTGAATGCTTATATAACATGTGAACGCTTAGCAGATATACTTTTGCATACAAGAGTAATTAATACATATATGCAAAAATGCACATATGTGTAATATTTGGTAATGTATATGGGGCTTTAGACTATCTTTGCTAATAATTCAGATTCAGATTGTTGTCGAACATGAACACAATATAATACTGTATTTATCGTCTTGTCATTTGTTATATTGTTCAGCCTTTTAGTACTTCGGTATTGGACATACTTTTGGGTGGTCTAAAATGAGATATTTCACGGAACTTAGTTTCTTGCACAAGATTTGAGGGTGGTCAATTAAGCATGGGGGAAAAGCAATACACATATCCTTATAAATTAGCCTAATACTGTGGTTTATTCATTTGGCCACCTTAAGATATTGTACTTGGTAATATTTTGGAACATTTACCTGTCTTTAAGTGTATACCAAGTTAAACAATCTATACTTTACTCGTTATGAGTAAACACTCTAAAATGAGTTATAGTTGTGTAACTAGGGCATTTAACGCTATATATAACAAACAAAAACTCAAATACTTTTGTAACGCAAGATACGGTGTAAAGTTGACACCTTATTCGGAGGAATATTTCCCTAAAATAATTACACCTATTGGTGTAAAAGCAATAACAAGCTTGTAGAGGGGTATCTTATCCCAAACAACCCTTGCCACCCTGTCTGCAAGCGAATTATTGAAATGTAATTGAACCACCTGTTAGTTCCGGAATGATATGGTTTATGTGGACGTTGATCTCGTGTCCAACTGACGCCATGGTAATTTTAAATAATTAACATTCTTCAAGCTGTTGAATTATGTTGAATTTTGATATCATTAGGGTTAAACGTCCTACTGTTCTCTACCAATGAAGGGGAGCCGTGGGGGTTTAGTGAGTAAGACGTTTTCCCTCTTGGCCGAGGAATTTCATCGGTGTTTCTCGGCATGGTTTGCAATAGTCAGTAGTGTAGGACGAAAACGCCGAGGTCTGGTGTACACATTGACGTGCATGGAAAAGAACCCTTGGCAATTTGAATTTAAAATAAGAGTAGGCCGTAGCTCCGCGGTTTGGTCTTCATTAGCCTAGTCGGAGTAGAAGAGTAGGGTGTTTTAAAATAAATGTCGACGGGAAGCAAGACAGTTATAATATTTTGGATGTTTGTGTAACATGAACGCATGGGCACTTAATCTCGTTGTCTCTGCACTTTAAGGACGGTTTTAAAGATTAGTGCTACACCACCACCTATTCCTGTTGATCTTGTTTTGTGAAGTATTGAATAACCATTAGGTATAAGGGAAGATATCACAAGGCCTTCGCTATCACAACTGAGCCATGTTTCGGTTACTGCGAATAGATCAAATTCATTTTCACAAATAAATTCGTTCAATTCAATGAATGTATTCCGCACAGAACGAGCGTTTAGCAAACAAAGTTTTAGACCGCATTCTTTATGTGAAGGTTCTTGCAACGCCTTCAGGCAGTTTATTTGAATAAGGTTGTATAGATTAGGTTTACCGGAACAGCTCGGCCATTTCCAAATGGGGGAATCCATATAGGATATTGGGCAAGCGAGGGTTATATGTTGTTAAACTCGCGGCCGTTGCTTCAGGAAGATGTAGGATATTGGGCAAGCGATGCAGTAAATCGGTATATTAATCCACAATTCGCAAACAGATTGCATGCCATTCAAAAATTTGGACAGTCTTTAACTGTGCAGCTTTAGTTGGTAATTAGTCATTGGCAGTGTTTACACTTTTTATAGTACCTGGATAAGGCGCTGGTACGCTAGCCTTGAGGTCCGGTGTTCGGTCCCTGCATTGGCCGAGAAAGTTCATCTCGATTTTCTGGCGTGATTTTTCCTTGTCAGTGATGCAGAAGCAAGGCCTGACAAGGACAGCTGCCTAGTCGTTCGGATGGGACGAAAAACCGAGGTCCCCTGTACACATTGGATTGCACGTAAAAGATCCCTTGGCAGTTGGAATTCGATATAAGAATAGGCCGTAGCGCCGCTGCCCGGACAAAATTTCCTTCATAGCACACTGTATGGCGTATGCCCGTCTTCAATTAGCCCAGGTTAGGAGCATATAGTAGGACGTTAAACCCCATTTCATTCATTCATTCCGTTCTAATAATATAACATCGTCTTTCAACGCAGTCGATGAACAATAGCAGAAAGAGAATTCAAATTTATGTTAATTTCATTTATTTTAAAAGCATTTTTGTCAATAACATTGTAGTTTATTTATAGAGGTTTAGATTCGGTGTTGCCGTCCTAGCTACGATTACAGGTTCCTTTGAATCCATAATCAGCCCAATGAGCAGCCTCCTTGCCTTTTTTATCAGTACAAATCAAGTTAGATTCACATCTAAAAAAAAGAATGATACATGTTGGTACCATTACATTACATAACTGGAGAGGTCGGACCCAGACTGTCTGGAGGTCCAGGGGCCTGTTTCACGAAATTTTAACTAAGATAAAATCCTTATTTATCTTTAATTAAGATTTCGAGAGATCGGACCCAGAAAGTCTGATAGTTATTGATATATATATATGCCTCCATTGAGGTCGTCACACATTAAAATACCATAACTTTAATGTTGTTGGATATTTTTATCTTAGACTGCCCAGAGATAAGCAATTGATTTGTCTGTCGATGGTTGCGAACTGTGTGATCAATAGATTTGATACTATGACTATAATAAAAAATAGTAAGAACAGTGATGAAATCGTATGCCCGCTCTTTGCATTCAAATACGATTGATATGACGTCACAATTCAAAGATGGTAGCGATGGCTTGACAGAATGACGTAATTGTTAAGAATATAAATATGTAATTAATAGATGGGTGTTAACAATAATTATTACTTTTCGTATAAACTTTTGGGTTGGTCCATTTTAATTTTGATTGGTCTTCTCAACTTTAAAAAATAACATAATAACATGGTAGTCTCTGTCAACTCAATGACGTCACATTGTACATGACGTCACATTGTACAATGGCAGCTATATATTTTTGTAACTTTAAAAGTCGTCAACATCACCCCGCCCCCCCCCCCCATCCGTAAAAAACCCAAAAATTAAATCTTTGTGGTAAAACACAAAGAGCCTGAGAAGGAACTCATAGTGTGTTCGAATTGGACGATAAACCGGGACCCTGTGTAGACATTGGCGTCCACGATACAGTTAAAGTGGCGTGCACGTAAACAAAATCTGCCTTATATAATATAATCAATCTGGTTACAATACAGATCTTTATTTAGTTTCCTTATTTTTATACTTTCGATGGCCAACACTACATGAAGATCAGACTGGTTGTAGTAAAAGGTCGCGTCAAAGGTCGTACGGACGGCCTTTGACCCTATGACGTCAGACATTGATTAAGCAATCAGCATTAGCGTTTCTAGTGGTTTACCAACAGTTCCGTGCATCGCAAGCCAAGACGTCGCCGTAACATATCGTTTCATTGGCTAATTCCTCGCAGGTTATATAACAACTCTTCCACATCCTAGTGTAGCACATACAAATAAACCGACATTTTAAAAATATAAAAAAACGAAACGAAATAGGATCTGTGTTTTAATCTTCAGTCAATTATATATCAGGATAACTAATCGTGTTTACTTTTTTAGCACCACTTACCGGTTCTTTAAATATTTGTAACGGATCTACCGTAGCAATGCTTTCTGTGTTCAAATAATTATATTGGGAATGTGTTAAACCAGTCCTTTCACAATACTTAATATTGGATGGCTCCATCACCGTTCTAATATATGGTGATCACGATGGCTAAGTGGATAAGGCGCTGGTTTGCTAGCCTGGAGGTCGAGTGTTCGATCCCTGCATTGGCCGAGAAAGTTCTTCTCGATTTTCCGGCGTGATTTCCCCTTGTAAGTGATGCAGAAGGAGGGCATGACATGGACAGCTGCCTAGTCGTTCGGGTGGGACGAAAACCCGAGGTCCTGTGTACACATTGGAGCGCACGTAAAAGATTCCTTGGCAGTTGGAATTCGATATAAGAGTAGGCCGTAGTGCCGCTGCCCGGGCACAATTTCCTCATAGCACACTGTATGGCATATGCCCGTCTTCAATTAGCCCAGATTAGGAGCATATAGTAGGACGTTAAACCCCATTTCATTTATTCATTCCGTTCTAATAATATAACATCGTCTTTCAACGCAGTCGATGAACAATAGCAGAAAGAGAATTCAAATTTATGTTAATTTCATTTATTTTAAAAGCATTTTTGTCAATAACATTGTAGTTTATTTATAGAGGTTTAGATCCGGTGTTGCCGTCCTAGCTACGATTACAGGTTCCTTTGAATCCATAATCAGCCCAATGAGCAGCCTCCTTGCCTTTTTTATCAGTACAAATCAAGTTAGATTCACATCTAAAAAAAAGAATGATACATGTTGGTACCATTACATTACATAACTGGAGAGGTCGGACCCAGACTGTCTGGAGGTCCAGGGGCCTGTTTCACGAAATTTTAACTAAGATAAAATCCTTATTTATCTTCAATTAAGATTTCGAGAGATCGGACCCAGAAAGTCTGATAGTTATTGCTATATATATATATGCCTCCATTGAGGTCGTCACACATTAAAATACCATAACTTTAATGTTGTTGGATATTTTTATCTTAGACTGCCCAGAGATAAGCAATTGATTTGTCTGTCGATGGTTGCGAACTGTGTGATCAATAGATTTGATACTATGACTATAATAAAAAATAGTAAGAACAGTGATGAAATCGTATGCCCGCTCTTTGCATTCAAATACGATTGATATGACGTCACAATTCAAAGATGGTAGCGATGGCTTGACAGAATGACGTAATTGTTAAGAATATAAATATGTAATTAATAGATGGGTGTTAACAATAATTATTACTTTTCGTATAAACTTTTGGGTTGGTCCATTTTAATTTTGATTGGTCTTCTCAACTTTAAAAAATAACATAATAACATGGTAGTCTCTGTCAACTCAATGACGTCACATTGTACATGACGTCACATTGTACAATGGCAGCTATATATTTTTGTAACTTTAAAAGTCGTCAACATCACCCCGCCCCCCCCCCCATCCGTAAAAAACCCAAAAATTAAATAAAATAATAAAAGAATACATTAACGAAATATCTTACGGTACAGATCTTACAGTACATTTGTCTCCACGTTTCAGTCTACAAACGTCACAACACCCACATGTTTCTCTACCAGCTTCGCAATTTTTCGGCAATTTTTTACACTTCACCTTTGGGCTGCACTTCGCACACGACGTAGCTTCTGATTGACTGTAGAACGTCAATACCAGAACACAACAAACTAGTATTGCAGATTTCATTGTGAGGCAAGATATAACCTATAACGACAAAACACAAAATTACAAAGGAGTTGGTGGGGGGGGGGGGGCAGACATCTTTAATATAAGGCTTGATCTCGCCTTAAGTACATACAGCTTATGAGATGTTGTTAAACTGGCGGCATTGCTTCAGGAAGATGGGGGGGGGGGGGCAGAATGCTTAGCGCGTTGTGGTATGGTATTGAATCAACTGGTGTGGTGTCAATTCCCCGGCTGTACGTGACAAGAAGTAGGATCGCCAATCCAACCTCGTGAGTTTTCTCCGATTCTTGCGGTTTCCTCCCTCAGCTAAACCCCTACGAGTTGGTGTTAAACCCCTCCTCTCTTTTCTCTCTCTCTCTATACAGAGCGCGAACCCGAACCCGAACGCGAACGCGGCTTTTCGTCCTGGAATGCTTTGGTTACTTTTAGATGACCCGTTCACACTAAGCGCGAACCCGAACCCGAACAAATATTGGTTCGCGAGAACGACCACCTTGATTGCCTCCCGAGCGCGAACTTTTTTCCAATGAACCAATCAGCGGGCTCTTCCCATGACATCATTTCCACGAATAGAAACCGCTAGGTCTGACCCCACTAGTGTGCAATATTCACAGTCTACTTGTAAAAGCACAATGGACAAGACAGAAGAAATGGTCATTGAAATCGAAAAGAATACGATTCTATATGACAAAGCAACAGAGATCATAATAAAGATATTGCAAAAAACATATGTAAATTAATTGGACAAAAATCGAATGAAAATATAATTCGTCTACGAGGTGATGAAATTCTCCAAATGTATATATTCCCGTCTTCATTAGTTCAGTCGGAGTAGAAAAGATGAATGACTGTAACACCACAGACTGTAGCTCTTTGCTTAACATTCCGTTGGTTGCAATCGTTATAGACACAATAAGGACAATATTTGGCAATCTCCACATCCTAATTGTGAAGGGGGTTGACCGTTTAATATTTTACTATGGGGATTTGAAGTTGACTCGGGTAACAATCTCACTTCTGACAAGATGAGTGTAATATCATCAGTATTACCCGAAACTGCTATGAAATTGCAAATTTGATCCCTTTTCCCCAAATTCGATCCCTTTTCCCCAATTCTAGACCAAAAAGTAAACCAAAAATGCAGAAAGAGGAAAGAACAAAATTACGGGACAAATTATCAATTTATAACTCGCACTACATTCGAAATAAGGGGAAATAATTACCAGTCTAGCGATAAAACATACAATGCTTAAATTGTGTTTAACGACCTACTTTTCTGCATACCAACTGGGCTAATGGAGAGGAACATACACCACACAGTGTTCCATCATGGGAGAAATTCTGCCAGGGCAGCGATGTTAACAGCCTACTTTATGCTATGGGAGGCAACTGTGTCCGGGCAGTGGCACTACGTACTAAACGCTGTTTCCGGGTAGGCTCAAACATCCACAGCTTAGTTTGATATATCTAAAATGTTAACTGTAAATACAAACAAGAGGTCAGATTAAGCCACTGCCGGGTCAAAAGTTATCAATGAACCCTGATTTTATAAACAACCACCGTAGCATATGTTACTCTATCTTTTGGGTTAATACTGTATAACTATGACGTAGAAGGGAAATTCCCCGCCAACAAATAATAACAGCTGTTTACTCGCCCGGGTAATATTTATTATGGTGATTGTCATATTGAGTACACTAATCCATGAGATTATATAAGATTATTGGAATTATATCTAGATTTATTATTATACCATTTATCGATATGGGTTTGTATACTCTGCTTACAATGGTATCAACTTTAACAAAAGCGTTAATGTTCTAAAGTTCACAACGAATACAAATATGATAGAAATGGAAAACTAATGTATCTGTCTTTGCAGTTTTCTTTACGCGGAATATAATATTTAAAAAAAAATGTTCACGGTGTAATTTATTCATATTATTTAATATTTAAAATACTAACATTACTCAAACTACTAACATAACTCAAACTACTAACATTACTCAAAATACTAGCATTACTCAAAATACTAACATTACTCGAAATACAAGCATTACTCGAAATGCTAGCATTACTCATAAAACTAGCATTACTCGAAATATTAGCATTACTCGAAAAATTAGCATTACTCGAAATACTAACATTAACCCAAAATACTAACATTACTTCATGGAGTGCAATCGAAATTTTTCCTCGAGTTCGCTATTAAATAAAAACGAATGTCGAAACGCGTAATCAGCTATTTGTGACCTATATTTGCTGCGGCCTACACATACACGTGCCCGGGACTAAATATCGCTCATAAAAGCTGATCCAAGTGACAACACGCTGTTATAACAGTTTATACAGTACAGATATTCGATGGTGTGGGTCACTCTAACTTTGGTAAACTTTTAGTATGTTATAAAATGCAGTAAACCCTGCAGGGTAGTTGAAAAACCTTTTGTTGCAATTGGCGGACTGTATTTTGACCTGGCTGTACTCGTTTATTAAAAGTCCAATTTTAACTATTTATTGGAGTTATTGTCGGCAGTTTGGAAATACGCTAATACCCCTAGGATACAGCAGACCTACAAATATCCATATCTTTGGTAATGCTACTTTTGATTTTGCATTGTATTGATCAGGGTGACATGTTAATCAAGCGATTCTTTCCGTTTTGGCGAATTCCGACAGTCAAGGGTACTTTTACGTGTACATTTTGCATTGTATTCATCAGGGTGACATGTTAATCAAGCGATTCTTTCCGTTTTGGCGAATTCCGACAGTCAAGGGTACTTTTACGTGTACTCTAACGTCAATACCGATTAAAATAACCGATTTAATGTCATGACTCAATAGCACCCAAAGTCTTACGCGTGGGCAAAGATTGAAATAACCGGCTTATGTCATAGCTGATACAGTTTTATTCAAGTAGCTAAGTCTCTAACTTAATATCATCCAAGTCTTACACGTTGAAAACACGAATTATTTGTCAATTCAAATCATCATTGATGTTGTGAAATTACCGGGAAAAGGCTGGGCTCTGATATCCAATATTTGAGACACAATAAACATTCTATCATTGGTACACGAATCGTGCGTTTCAGCGTCACTTGTAACAAGTGACCAGAAAAAAAGAGCCTAGACACATTCCACAACTCATGTCAAACGGTAACGCCATATCCAGAGCATTATATATAGGCTCTGGCGATATCTTACCTGGTGGGCATGCGCAGTAGACTAGAATAACCAGACGCTAGAAATTGAAATTCGGAAATAACTGTTTAGAAATTACAGTAAAAACAGGAACGATAGAATGTAAACCAGTGTATATACAATCAGATTACATTATTATTTATGCTTTGCGACCTATTAGGGTCAATTTCCAGGCCCTATATATTAGGGATTTAGCTCCTTAAAGTTGTTTTGTTCTATGAATATTGTTTATGAAACCAGAATGTCAGTATTGATATACTATTTAACTTTATGTACTCGAGGTATAATTTATGATTTGATAGACACCATTGTTCGATATGTTACATCTGTTAATGACATCTTGTTTATTCGTAGCAAATTTTAAAACGTATAAAACAGGTACCCTGGTGTCGATTAACACATCACCACAAACTGGTTCAGACTATTTCCCGCCCGTTTACGTTCAGGTAAGCATGGACTTTTATACTTTAAAAGATATAAGGTGGCTATGCTGTTGCACCGACTGGGCTATGTAGGTTCAGAAAGGATGAATAAATGGGGTTAACTAGGTAATAGAAATCTCCAAGAAGTTACCCGTCTTCAGTAGCACAGTCGGAACTGAACAGTAGGACGTTAAACGTCATGCATTTTATTTAGCTATCAGTGTCATACTGTGTATACGTATTTGTTGTTATAGCTACCACTGGATCCGTTTGCGTATATATTGTAAATTTATTTTTCGGGTTCGGGAGAGAGAGAGAGAGAGAGAGAGAGGTGGGGTTTAACACCCACTCGTAGGGGTTTAGCTGAGAGAGGAAACCGCAAAAATCGGAGAAAACTCACGAGGTTGGTTTGGCGACCCTACTCTTTGTCACGTACATCCGGGGAATTGAAACCACGCCAGTGTCATACTGTGTATACGTATTTGTTGTTATAGCTACCACTGGATCCGTTTGCGTATATATTGTAAATTTATTTTCTTTATAAATAAAAACTTACCGTTAAGACTTTTAAATAAAGCCAGTCAAATATAACGCAGAATTGTAGTTAACCTAACATATTCCACGCTGTAAATCTCGCATTTTGATAGGGGGGAGCAATAAAGCCCTGTTTCTACACAGTGCGCGAACCCGAACGCGTCCATCGCGAACCCGACGGCGAACGCGACTTTTGAGCAGTTTTGTCGTTCAATAGGGCGCGAACCCGAACGTGGAAAACCGTCAACGGCTGTCGTGATGGCTTGTCTTTTTCTAGCTGTGAGAGATACATTTTGTCATTTGCTATCATGTCGCAGGTTGAATCAGACCAGATTTTGGCACTGTATTTGTACATAAAACACCGAAGGAAGAGAAAGGGGCGAATATCGGTGCGTGAAATTTTACAGAGAAGAAGCAAGTTTGGAGAATTTCATCACCTCGTAGACGAATTATATTTTCATTCGATTTTTGTCCAATTAATTTCCATAGGACTCGTTTTTTGGCAATATCTTTATTATAATCTCTGTTGCTTTGTCATATAGAATCACATTCTTTTCGATTTCAATGACCATTTCTTGTGTCTTGTCCATTGTGCTTTTACAAGTAGACTGTGAATATTGCACACTAGTGGGGTCAGACCTAGCGGTTTCTATTCGTGGAAATGATGTCATGGGAAGTGCCCGCTGAATTGGCGACCCTACTCTTTGTCACGTACATCCGGGGAATTGAAACCACGCAAGTTGACTCAATACCATACCATATGAGACAACGCGCTAAGCATTCTGATCCCCTACTTCCTGAAGCAAGGCCGCCACTTTAACAACATCTCATAAGCTGTATGTAGTTAAGGCGAGATCAAGCCTTATATTGAAGATGTCTTCCCCCTCCCCACCAACTCCATTGTAATTTTGTGTATTGTCGTTATAGGTTATATCTTGCCTCACAATGAAATCTGCAATACTAGTTTGTTGTGTTCTGGTATTGACGTTCTACAGTCAATCAGAAGCTACGTTGTGTGCGAAGTGCAGCCCAAAGGTGAAGTGTAAAAAATTGCCGAAAAATTGCGAAGCTGGTAGAGAAACATGTGGGTGTTGTGACGTTTGTAGACTGAAACGTGGAGACAAATGTACTACAGACACTGCACCGTGAGATATTTCGTTAATGTATTCTTTTATTATTTTATTTCATTTTTGGGGGTTTTTTTTGGATGGGGTAGGGGGTGAAGTTGACGACTTTTAAAATTAAAAAAAAATATATAGCTGCCATTGTACAATGTGACGTCATGTACAATATGACGTCATTGAGTTGACAGAGACTACCATAATGTTATTTTTTAAAGTTGTGAAGACCAATCAAAATTAAAATGGACCAACCCAACAGTTTATACGAAAAGTAATTGTTAACACCCATCAATTAATTACATATTTATATTCTTAACAATTACGTCATTCTGTCCAGCCATCGCTACCATCAATCGTATTTGAATGCAAAGAGCGGGCATACGATTTCATCACTGTTCTTACTATTTTTATTATAGTCATAGTATCAAATCTATTGATCACAGTTCGCAATCATCGACAGACAAATCAATTGCTTATCTCTGGGCAGTCTAAGATAAAAATATCCAACAACATTAAAGTTATAGTATTTTAATGTGTGACGACCTCAATGGAGGCATATATATATTAATAACCCCTTATATTTATCAGACTGTCTCGGTCCGATCTCTCGAAATCTTAATTAAAGATAAAAAAGGATTTTATCTTAGTTAAAATTTCGTGAAACAGGCCCCTGGACCTCCAGACAGTCTGGATCCGACCTCTCCAGTTATGTAATGTAATGGTATCAACATGTATCATTCTTTTTTTTCAGATGTGAATCTAACTCGATTTGTACTGATAAAAAAGGCAACAGGGTTTCTGAGTATAATTATATTCCTGTTAAATGTGATAACTTCACGTGTAATCTTAGGGCTGTAACCAAAGGAACCTGTAATCGTCTGTAATTTTATTGACAAACCCACATATTTTATTTGCCTAAAAATGCTTTTAAAATAAACGAAATTAACAGAAATTTGATTTCTCTTTCTGCTATTGTTCATCGACTGCGTTGAAAGACGATGTTATATTATTAGAACGGAATGAATAAATGAAATGGGGTTTAACGTCCTACTATATGCTCCTAACCTGGGCTAATTGAAGACGGGCATACGCTATACAGTGTGCTATGAGGGAAATTTTGCCCGGGCAGCGGCGCTACGGCCTACTCTTATATCGAATTCCAACTGCCAAGGGATCTTTTACGTGCACTATAATGTGTACACGGGACCTCGGTTTTTCGTCCCATCCGAACGACTAGGCAGCAGCCTTGTCAGGCCCTCCTTCTGCATCACTGACAAGGAGAAATCACGCCGGAAAATCGAGATGAACTTTCTCGGCCAATGCAGGGATCGAACTCCTGACCTCCAGGCTAGCGTACCAGCGCCTTATCCAGGTACTATAAAAAGTGTAAACACTGCAAATGACTAATTACCAACTAAAGCTGCACAGTTAAAGACTGTCCAAATTTTTGAATGGCATGCAATCTGTTTGCGAATTGTGGATTAATATACCGATTTACTGCATCGCTTGCCCAATATCCTACATCTTTCTGAAGCAACGGCCGCGAGTTTAACAACATATAACCCTCGCTTGCCCAATATCCTATGGATTCCCCAATTTGGAAATGACCGAGCTGTTCCCGGTAAACCTAATCTATACAACCTTATTCAAATACACTGGCTGAAGGCGTTGCAAGAACCTTCACGTAAAGAATGCGGTCTAAAACTTTGTTTGCTAAACGCTCGTTCTGTGCGGAATACATTTATTGAATTGAACGAATTTATTTGTGAAAATGAATTTGATCTATTCGTAACCGAAACATGGCTCAGTGGTGATAGCGAAGGCCCTGTGATATCTTCCCTGATACCAAATGGTTATTCGATACTTCACAAAACAAGATCAACAGGAAGAGGTGGTGGTGTAGCACTAATCTTTAAAACCGTCCTTAAAGTGCAGAGACAACGAGATTAAGTGCCCATGCGTTGATGTTAAACAAACATCCAAAATATTATAACTGTCTTGCTTCCCGTCGACATTTATATTAAAACACCCTACTCTTCTACTCCGACTGGGCTAATGAAGACCAAACCGCGGAGCTACAACCTACTCTTATTTTAAATTCACTGATTATTGCGAACCATGCCGAGAAACACCGATGAAATTCCTCGGCCAAGAGGGAAAACGGCTTACTCACTAAACCCCCGCGGCTCCCCTTCATTGGTACAGAACAGTAGGACGTTTAACCCTAATTTACTTCCTAGCCATGATATCAATATTCTACATAATTCAACAGATTAAAGAATGTTCATTTTTTAAAATTACCATGGCGTCAGTTGGACACGACTAGAAATCAATAAGAGAAAACATTCACCATTTGAGCGATAATTAACATGCCAACACTCGTCAATAAAGTAAAATATATTTGTTTTTATGTTTTTTGAATAAAAAATGACTCGCAGGAGATTCTTTATATTATATCCAAGCATATTAGCACAAGGGTACACTGATAAAAATGGAAGAAATTAAATTACTATAAGCAGTGTTAATTAAGTAAAAACTTTACACCACAGCGAGCATTTTTTTTTAAATGTTATACATTTCCAAGGGTCACCAACTAAAAGAACTACACCTAACAAGTGTAACCGATATTAATGACTACTGAACACCTGAATAGGTGTAATTGTGGGGTGTTTTGGATTAGTTACACCACTACCAGTTTTATATTGCATTTACACCAAAGGGTATAACTATTATTGGGGATTAAATCACAGAACAGCGTTATGTTTACACCGTTTATTGGGTTACAAAAGTGTAATCGATATTCATAAGTACTGAACCTACGATAGGTGTAACTGTAGCCGCTAAGGGTTGTTTGGGATGAGATACCCTTCTACAAGCTTTTTATTGCTTTTACACCAATAGGTGTAATTATTTTAGGGAAATATTCCTCCGAATAAGGTGTCAACTTTACACCGTATCTTGCGTTACAAAGATACGTTAAATCCCCTAGTAACACAACTGAAACTCATATTAGAGCGTTTACTCATAACGAGTAAAGTATAGATTGTTTAACTTGGTATACACTTAAAGACGTGTAAATGTTCCAAAAAATTACAAATGGATAAACCACATTATTGAGCTAAGTTGAAAGGATATGCGTATTGATTTTCCCCCATGATTTATATTCATTATAAATTGATACAGATTGTTTATTTGTCCAACAGCAGTTGAATTTGAATCAGTCTGATGGGTATTTGTCAATTCAATGTCCTTGTAAAATGAAGGGAAGTAGCCGACGGTCTATATGTAATCTAGGTCGGGCTAAACGCCCTATACTAATTATCATAGTGACCGCTAGCCAATTTCAAGTTTTCTGAACTTAGAAGTCGTTGGCTTGAAATATATATCCAAATTACACCCGTTTTGGTGTAATAATTAAAATGGAAGTGTACATGTAATTTACAAAAATATCCTGGAGAGGTAATGCTTAATCTACACCCACGCGTGTAACATTACACTGTCTGAGTGCATTTGGTAGGCTACACTACCGGAAATGGCAACTACACAGTTAAAAATAATAAGGAAGTTTACACCAATTCGGATGGCAACTAGTTGCCACCTTAAATAGGCGTAACCCCTAGCCTCCAGTGGTGTAAACTGATAACATCCAACTAGTGTAGAAAATTACACCAATTCAGGTGGAAACTAGTTGCCACTTCCGGTAGTGTAACCTGCCTGATGCACTCCGACAGTGTAATGTTACACCCGTTGGTGTAGATTAAGCATTACACCAAATAATTACTAGTCTGAGTCCATCAAATCAAACAGTTTGTATGAGGGGAGACAATTTTATAGCAGTTTTGGGTAATACTGATGATATTAAGCGGAGGGATGGGGGTGTAAAATGTCTTTCTCCGGAGCAGTGAAATGCATCGGAAGTGAGATTTTCACCCCAGTCAACTTCAAATCCCTGTAGCAAAAAATCTACCCCCCCCCCTACACGTTTATGAAGTCAATGGCGATATAATTACTAGCCTGAGTCCATCAAATCACACAGTTTGTATGAGGGGAGATAATCCAATATATCATCAAATCACACAGTTTTTATGAGGGGGGATATAACCCAATATGTCATCAAATCACACAGTTTGTATGCAGGGAAGTATCTGTAAAATAATTTGCTCGTCTTGTAAGTATCAACTGGCATATCTTGATATAACTGACGTTTTTGTCTTATAACCACAAAAAGAAAATATGCATGTAATTTAACCCTTCGTCAACACAACACAATACTTTCGTTTGTTTAATTCTATCCAAACGACATGTGTTAATACTAGTGTAAAGATAAATCTATGAGTAGCCTGTGTTACCAACACAAACAATATCAGTCGTCATTTTATATAAAGTACATTATTAATATTGACGTACAACGCTAATATAGTGTCAATATCATCTAGCGTGATAGTGGTAGATTCGGTTATCCACGCTAACAATATCAATGGTAGTTGACGTACACCATTATAGTCTGGGTGACAAAGAAACTGTGTCAAGTAGCATGTGCAGTCAACGGACACCTTATATACAGTGTGAGGCGATAACTGACGTTTTGGATAGAATATCCGAGAAGGACTCCGACTTCAATGTTAAATGGCTGTAACATCACTGGCTGTAGCTTTTTGGTCAACATTCTGTTGGTTCCAATATTTTTAGACACAAAGGGGACAACATTTGGCAATCTCATCATCATAAACTTGTAGGGTTTTCATGGTTTAGATTTTTTGCTACAGGGATTTGAAGTTGACTGGGGTGAAAATCTCACTTCCGATACATTTCATTGCTCCACAGAAAGACATTTTACACCCCTATCCCTCCGCTGTAATATCACCAGTATTACCCAAAACTGCTATGAAATTGCAAATTTGATCCCTTTTCTCCTATTCTAGGCCAAAAAGTCAACCCAAAAATACAGGAAGAGGGGAGAAAAAAATTAACGGAAAAATTGTCTATTAATAACTCGCACTACATTCGTCCATCATGAAAAATAGGCAAATAAATACTAGTCTTAGTCCAGAAACTGTAGCAAATTTACGCTTGTACAGTCTACATTCCGAAGAAGATAAACTGTGCGAGACGATGATATTATAGACGTGCACCCTAAATATAGTGTCAATATGATCTAGGGTAGATCTAGTGGGATATATGTAGCCTCTGTTACCCACGATAACAATATTATGTGGTTGGCGACGAACAACGTTATAGTCTGGGTGACAAAGGCTTGTGTCAAAGGTCATTATATCAAAGTGAAAATGGAAATAGAATTTCTAAGAAACTGTAGTATGTTTATGCATGGACAGTTAACAGCTCGTATACTATTCTCATTAAACTGTGCAAGAAATGACTATAATTTCCGAGAAACTGTAACAGGTATACGTCTGTACAGTCTACAGTCTGGTGACGATGAACTGTGCGAGACGATGACAGACGTTGTCTATGGGATCTAGAGGTTTTGCATGTACAGTCTACAGTCCGAGGACGATAAACTGATTTCTCTATTTATTAGTAGTTTTGGCTAAGATTTCTGCAAATACAGTCAACAGTCCGAGGAGTATAAACGGTGCGAGAGGAGGACAGGCGTGGTTTTCTATGGAACTTAGATGTGTTGACTGAATTTAGGCTAAATTTAATACTTTTGATTTTTAGTTGATCCGTCTCGATATCGTCTATTATATTGACCTATATCGTATATTATATTGACCTAATTGTTTGTTGTTGTTTTGTCCATTTTCAACTCGTATTTTTTACAACTAGTGTAACGTGTGATAATTCAAGATGGCGGAGAAGGAAGTGTGTAGTATTTGTTTGGATGATTTTAATCAAGCCGTAATAATCAATTGTGGTCATTCTTTTTGTTTCATCTGTTTAGAAGATTATGTGAACAAAACCGTTCCAATGCCCATTATGTCGTAGCTGTATATATCTAAGTGACGCGGGTCTGGATTGTTTTAAACCTAAACAAATTAATATTCCTCAATGTGATGTATGTACTGAAGATGCATGTCAATATTTCTGTCTAGACTGTGATCAATATTTATGTAAATCATGTAAAAACATGCATGATAAGATGAAAATTTGTAAAGACCACGTTGTTTGTCGATATGATGAATCACAAATCTATGAAGCGTCTACTCCAAACAAACCAATAAAGGGCAAAACTTCATCTTTGTCTTTCACAAATCCTAAAGATTTCTGTTAGCGTTACGAAGAAGAGACTGTAAAATTTTACTGTAAAGATTGTACTGTAGCCGTTTGTTTGAGATGTTTTGTGGCCGATCATAATGGACATACATTTTTAGATTTACAGAAGGATGACGTCAGACAAAGTATCAGCCACGACTTAAAATCACTGAAAGATGAACTAGAAAAACAAATCACTAATTCTCAGAAACATTATGATAATTTAAATAGTAAATTAATTGAAATCAAAAACTTTACAAAAGCTTAATGTCACAAAGTTGATGCGCAAGTTGCAAAAATCTGCTCAGAATTTCATAAAATGGGGGAAAATATTAAAAAGGAAATGCAGAAAACTAGCGAAGAGGAAGAATCCAAATTCTGGAAATTAATGGAGGACATTAAAAGACTAACAGAAGATTTAAAAGCTAGTGTTAAATATTCAGTGAATGTATTAGAAGATTCGTCTATTGTTAAAGTTTTACAAAGATTACCTTAAGTAAGACAGGAGAAAGATGAAAGTTGTTGTAGAAAATTGGATGTACCTGATGAAAGATATTCAACATTTCAAGTAGCAGAGATAGATAAAACTTTGTTAACTAATCAACTTGGTAAAATTATAAGTTGTCTTCAGAATATGATTGGTAAAGTTGTAAGTTGTCATCAGAATATGTTTGAAGATATTTTGAATGTGGATACTGTAAGACGTGGTTGAGTGGATGGTAAACAACATGTAGTTTCAGGTTTTACATGGCGTATCGCTGTGTATCAAAGCTACTCATCATCATTAGTTGTTGCATTATACCTGCATAATGTTAAAGATGCAAGTATTACGTCATGTAAAGTTGACGTCACATATAAACTTATAAATAAAAGAGATGATAGAAAATCTGTAGTTAACCAATGTAATGATACTGTTCAACCTAGTTTGATGTTTTAAAAGTGGCACAAACAATCAATAATTATTGCGCGATTAATGGTAAATATAAATATCATACTGTTAAACATGTCAAAAATACGCCAGGTTATGACTATATTCTAAATATGACTATATTTCTAAATTATTAGCGTCAAATAAAGTTTAATTTGTTCACATATTGGAATCTTCTAAGTTTAAATCAAAATAATTATTTTTACTTCTTGTCCTATTTGATATTGATATGGAAACACACTCCCACTGACCGCGTGATTGTGGACTTGACAAAACTTTTTTGTGTATCCTTACAAGCAACGTTTTATAGCAGGTTCATCCCGTTGTTCCACAAAACCACTTTCAAATGTATTGACATCTATACTTACAGCTGTTAAAGAGGGTATTCAAAAATACTGTGACAAAGTATACTCTAGAAGTGGTATAAATCAAATGTGGATATTAAAAAATTCCAAAGAATTACTTGATGGTTTGCAATCTAGATCCCTTGCTTCAGTCTCATCTATTCAATCTAGATCCCTTGCTTCAGTCTCATCTATTCAAACGTTTGACTTTTCTACTTTGTACACTAAAATTCACCATAGTAAATTAAAAGCCCGATTGAAAGACATTATTCAGTGTCTTTTCGTCTAAATCGGGTACTGCTCGATATCAATATTTAGTTGTAAATTATAATTCTACATATTTCGTTAAGTATCACAGTGATTCAAAAAACAAATACACGGCCATCAAGATAATTCAGATGTTGGATTTTTTAATTGATAACATCTTTGTTGAATTTGGAGGGGAAATATATCAGCAAGTGATTGGCATCCCAATGGGCACCAACTGTGCACCTTTGCTTGCTGATTTGTTTCTCTATTCGTACGAAGCCGAGTACATACAGATGCTCGTAAAAACAAACAAACGATCAGTCAGCCTTTTTAATTTCACTTATCGATATATTGATGATGTTTTAGCCCTTAATAATCCTAAATTTATTGATTATGTAGACGTCATATATCCTGATGAGCTTGAAATTAAAAATACCACTGACAGTGACAATTACGCTTCCTACTTGGATCTGCGTATCGAATATGACAATTGCCATAAACTGAGTGTTAAATTGTACGATAAACGGGATGACTTTGACTTTCCGATTGTTAACTTCCCATTTATAAGTAGTAACATTCCAATATCACCAGCTTATGGAGTGTTTGTGTCTCAGCTAATTCGTTACACGAGAGCTTGTTCCTTTTATTCTGATTTTTTGTCATCTAAGCTTCAACTACAAGGATACTTGCCCACTAAACTTATTAAGGCCTTTAAAAAGTTTTATGGCCGTCATTTCGATTTGATTGGTAAATATAACGTGTCTCTCTCGGCTATTATTCTAGATATTTTTAATTGACACGTATACTGTTACTATCACCCTGATAATGTCTACTACATCGTTAAGACAGTTCATCACGTGCATTTTGCATACTATAGTTCATTGGCCAATCACGCTATTTGACTGACATTTCGCCTAATAGATTGGATGCAGCTGTGGCGGGTGTGGCGCCAGGCAGGGTAAGCTTACTCTTCCGGACACCTGTTACCACTGTTCGTCGTGTATTTTTATACGCGGTGAACAGTCCATTTGCTGATTACACTATTTTACCGGATTACACTATTTTGCCTATACCGGTTGTTTTGAAATACTATCGGCGTAGGCTGTCATTGATAGTCCAGTGGCCAATCACGCTATTCTACCGAGATTTCGTATAATAGTTTAGATGAAGCTATGGCGGGTGTGGCGCCAGGCAGGGTAAGCTTACTTTTCCGGACACCTGTTACCACTGCTTGTCGTGTATTTTTATACACGAGGAGCAGTCCATTTGCTGATTCCTCTATTTTGCTTGAATACACTATTTTGCCTATAACGTTTTTAGGACTTCGAATTCTGTCTTATGATTTGGATTGTTCGTACTTGGTTTTTATTTTATGATTATTGAGGGAAATTGAACATTATCCAATATTTACATCACGAGACAATATATACATTTATATAGAGCAACAGCCGTTTCTTCAGTTAGTTTAAACTCGATACAGTGAAATAAAAGCATTTTAATTCTTTTTTCAAAACTTAAAAATCGAATCTTATATAAATAATAAAATGAAATCTTTAACACTCTTTTCTTCTTCTTCGTTTGGTGTTTAACGTCTGCTTCCACTTAAGTGATATCACAGACAAGACATAGGAGAGCCGAAGCTGCTTCCTGATTTTTAGAATATGATTTTGCAATCTTTCCATTTTGGCCCTAGGCCATGGATTAGGTTTTAGTGGGAAGTTCTTCCCTTTACTTAATAAAAACACATCGTTTGGTAGATGATCTCTTCTGTTTCTGGATTGGTAGATGTCATCTTGGTGGGATTTGTGTTTAGGTACCACGCCTGTCTTCTCGTGGCCTCCCGTACTCCACTATCCCACTGGTATTTGTTTTGGCAGAATAGTGTTTAGATGCCGAGCCCGTCTGATCACGAATCCCTCTTACCCCACTATCCCGCCAGTTTAATAGATGTTAGTAATAAATTAAGCTAATATAAAATTAAATAAATAAAGAGAGTATAATAAAGTTGTAGTTAAATACATTAACGGTAATAAATAAAGTAAATTAAAGTAAAGATAAAGTAAAATGAATAAATTAAAATTTATTAGTTAAATAAATTAAAGGTAATAAAAAAAAACACTCTTTTCTATTGGCAATATTTTAAATAGTGTTTGTCAACTAACGTGGTTTCGTTTTATGGTTGTACGTGACAAGGACGTGCGTGACAAGGAGTAGTGTCGTCTGTCCAACCTCGTGTGTGTTCACGATATTGAAATAAAATTAAACCATATGATATTCCCGAAATGACCAAGTTGGCTTAATTAATTCATAATTTCTAACGATCGTACGATATCTATTTGTTTTTATAACGCGCATCCTATAACAAAAATAACTGGTATACTTATGAAAAGAAGTAAATAATGGATTGTATAAACCTGTATAAACCTGATTTTGAATTGATGCAACACAATACCAGTTTCATATTTTCTTGATATTAGCCTTTCGTCAACAAAAGTAATGTTTATTTCTATATTGATAATATTGGATTTTGAATCAGATTTGAGGCAGGTTTGTAAACAGATAAAAATATTAAGCGATAAAATGAATTCTGGTAAAATTGGTTTGATTATTAAACTTCAATAACTATTGCAATTTATATTACTGTGTCGCTTTGATTTAAACAATATTTTGTTCAAATAAGATACATGTTATACATTGTAAGTTGTTAAAGTTAAGGATTCAAAAACAAGCCAGACGCTTATATTATTTCGTCTCCTTATTTAATAAATATACTAAAATAGACGTATGATATATACACTTTACATACAAAATACATTTAACAGTGCGGTATGTTGTATTCACTATTAATCGTGCATGCAAGTAATTTAATAGTTTTTGTCACTTACATGTACGTTTAGAGGATGTCAGATGTATATTAACCGAGAATTCAGTTAGTATTTTACGATGGTTATTGTAGTCGTTTAGATAAATGTATAAATTTGTGGACTGTATTAAAAATGTGAATATTCATTTGCAAGATAGTATTCATATCGCCGTTTGTAAATTAATAAAACTATTCGGTAATGTATTTATAGTTTGGAATCTGACAATGGTAAACTTTGGACAATACAACAAATAATGTTCCGTACCCTCTATGTAGTGGCCACATGAACAAGCTGGGTTGTCCGTTAAATGCATGGCGATTTTATGGTAGTTTAAGATGCTCTTATTGTGGCGCAGTTTTGTATGATTTTTTTTTTCTAACAATATTTATTCAGTAAATATTTACATAATATAAATATAATATATATAAATCTGGGATCTGAAAACAAGTCGGGGCTTATATAAATTCATCTCCCTGATTTATTTGAGAAGAACGCTTTCCGGTTTAAAAATATTTAGGTACTGATTTATCATCATTGGTTAACTGTGCTTTAAAGAGTTCTATACTAGGGCATGCTTTCGTATGCCCAGGTAAATAATTCCAGTCGTTTATTACGGACGGTAAAAAGGAGTTTTTATAAAATGCAGTATTAGTAGGAAAATTTCTATCTAGTTGCGAATTCCGCGTTCCGTAAGGCGCTTTAAATGTCTTCTATCTTGAAACGACAAGGTTTCAATAATATATATATTTATTTTTTGAAATTTACACCATTCTGCTCGTGAGATTTTAGGTCAAACGTCTTAGATGGTAATAAACCAATTGTGATAGTGACTGCGTAGATATTTTTGACAGCGACTAAATTGATCTTTGTTCTTTTTGAGTATAGAACTTTACAGGGTGAAAATGAATCTCACGATTTGATAACAGGGCTCACACTGGCTTTCATTTTTTTCCCGCCAAATCTCAATCAAGGATTGATATTTTTCTAAAAATTTATGTGTTATGCTTAGGCTACAATATACCAGTCGTTTTAGAGCATTTTGGCGACGGTAATATATGATAAAAAATGTTTACTCGCTCAAGAATGATTGCTATGAATTTATTCTTACGTTTTCGACTAGTTGGGATACTATAATTTGAAATAATATCCGATAGTCACGCTTGTATTTTTCACATGTCGTTTATGAAGCCACTGTAAACGAATTCAGCTATGAAAATATTTAATTCTCTTCGTAAAACACGGTCGGCGATTTTTATTACATATATTAGTATTTTGTTCTAAAGCTTGGAGTAATTGTTGGAAAAAAGGACACCAATTGGGTTACCCCCCATATTTTAGACATCCCAAAGTTCAGACCACCCATTTTTCAGACAAATCAGTCAGTCGTGACATGTGATTACAACCAGTGTTACCTACTTACACACATAATGAACCTGACCAAAAGGCTAACTAGATTATTTTATTAAAGCGACTAGAGGTATATTTTACCATTAAACATGTTTTCATAGCATTTATTTTAAACAATCAAGGATTATAATTTCTCTCACTGCTTTCACGGTATTCTTTTAGATCATGCAAGGATTTTAATAGAATAATTTGTTTACGTAGTATAAAACACTTATTTTTATATCATAAAAATCATAAATGAAAGAAACAAACCCAACAATGTTTGCATTTACATGCAATAACAATAACTATAGTTTATAGTGACACTAATTGAGTTACTTAGTTATATTGAGTTTTCCATGAAATGTAATAAAATGCAGTACTGGGGTCAGAGTCAACACAAATATGGCTGGACTTCAGCGAGTAGAATATGTGCAGTCGCAGACGGGTATTCAGGTGTTCATTCAAGAAAATACATACTCGAAGAACAAAGTCAGGGGACAGTTTGTTCACTGGAGATGTTCCGAGAAGAATTGCTCAGGAAAGTGTACTACTTCCGGTGATTTCATTGTAAATTTGACGGGAGTTCACTCCCACCCACCAAAAGACAGCTCTACCGTTAGATTTCTCAGCACCTTGAGAAAGCGAACCAGAGAGGAAACAACGCCTCTCCAAGCTATATACAATGATGAGATCTCTGGATTGACTGCTGGTGTAGCACAGAACATGCCTTCCTTTCCAAGTGTTAGTAGTGCACTATACAGACACAAGCTAAAATCTATACCCGTCCTTCCACAAAGTCGACGTGATGTCAACCTTGAAGGCGCCTGGACCCGGACTCAAGACGGCAGACGGTTTCTGCTCTTCAGTGATGGTGAAGATGACAAGTTGATAGCTTTTTCGACAGACGATCAGCTTGTCACTCTGCAGTCGGCAGACACTGTCTACATGGACGGCACCTTTTCCTCCTGTCCAGCCTTATGGAGTCAGTTGTACGTAGTGGTAATACCATGTATCCACTTGTCTTCGTCCTGATGCCCGACAGAACACAGACTACCTATACCAGACTCTTTGGTTTACTTAAGGACAAGATCCAACAGACCTTTAACCGCCCCTTTCAACCTACTATAGTGCAGACAGACTTCGAACTGGCAGCCATCCGAGCAATTCAACAGGATTTTCCAGCTGCAGATGTGAAAGGGTGCTTCTTCCATTTCACCCAGGCAATTTGGAGGAAAACACAAGACCTTGGCCTTTCAGTCCCCTACAAAGAAGGTACAGAGGTGGATACGACGGGCTGCTGGACTTCCTCTGCTCCCCCTGGCTGATGTTCAGGATACTTGGCTAGCCGCCATGGCTGCGACACCTAACGTTCCCCGAGCAGTGGAGATGAATGATTACGTGGTGGAGACATGGGTGGACTATGGTGCCCGATTTCCGCTACATCTATGAAAAAGATACTAGTTCCACTGTGTTTCAAACTCTCTTCGGAGAAGTAAGGTCTAAATATGGTGATTATGCTCCTATTTACACGGATGGTTCTAAAGATGGTGATCGAGTAGCTTCGGCTACAGTGACGCCATCTGAGACCATTTCTGTATGTCTTCCACCTGCTGCTTCAATATTTACAGCTGAGCTCCAGGCCATTCTTCAAGCCTTGGAGTTCATACAGTCCTCTTCAGCTTTAAAGCATATCATTTTTACTGATTCTTTGTCCTCGCTTCAAGCAATTATCAATAAACAGCTTGAACACCCATTAGTAGCGGATGTTTATCGTCTGCTACTATCGTACGAGCTCAGCAGCAAAGACGTCGTCTTCTGCTGGCTTCCCAGTCACGCTGATATAAAGGGGAATGATAAAGCAGATTTTGCTGCCAAAGCTGCTTTAGATCTTCCCCAATCACCATTTTTATTACCATTTCAAGATTTTAAATCCACAATAAATCATTTCATTTATGACCGCTGGCAACGGTCTTGGGATCTTGCAGACACAAACAAACTTCATGACATTAAGCCTCTCTTAGGAGATTGGCCAAACTCCTATAGAACCAACAGGAGAGATGAAGTTGTTCTGTGTCGCTCTCGCATAGGTCATACTTTTTTAACACACTTTTTCATTTTGAAACGAGAGCCTCAACCAGAATGTGAACACTGTCATGTGCCTTTGACAGTGAAGCACGTTTTGATTGAGTGCAAGCATCTCAAGAACCTGAGATCGAAATATTACCGTTGCCAGTCTCTGCACCAACTATTTGCCCAACCGGGCTTATATTGTAAATTGTTGTACTTTTTAAAAGAGACAAGCTTTTATTATAAATTTTAATTGTATATTTATCATTTCATTTTTTATGTTTTAAATATTTATATGCACAAAAGATTTGTTTGATTTTTAATCTTATTTACTATGATATTGTTTTTTATTTGTGCTTATAAAACTTTTTCTGTGATTTTTTTCTTTTAACTTGTCTCGCATTAATCATGGTAGGTTTGGCGCAATATGGCCCGGTTGGTGCCGAAGTGCCATTAAACCATATTTCTTTCTTTCTTTCTTGCTACATCTATGGAACCACCACCAGACTATCGGCCCTCGAACGAACAACAATCTCGAAGGGTTCCATAGCAGATTAAATAAGGAACTCCCTCACAATCATCCCAATATATACAGATTTGTACAAATTTGCCAAAAAATAGAGACTGCAGAGAAAGCAAAGTTTGCCCAAATCTGCCTTGGTGCTGCTCCCCCACGCAGAAAGAGAGTCTACCGGGAGACAGAAAACCGACTAGTCAGACTCCAGGAAAGGCTCCGTGCTGGCCAACAAACTCCTTTGGAGTTTCTCGACGCTGTTGGACATTTGCTTAAACTGGGATAAATTGGATGAATTGGATTGTAATTATGTGCTTGTGACTATTTCGTCTTACATGCATCATTTGTGTTTTGATTTATATTTGTGATTACTAATTGAAAAAGTCTTTGCATATATGTGTTCGAATTATGTATGATTATAACCAAAAAAACTAAAAACCACTGTAAAGAAAATGTTTTAAAAAAAATCATACATGATTCGAACAAATATATGTGTATGTAGTAGCCCATTATTGTCATTAGGGTACATTGTTTATATTTTATGTTTATTTAAATTGGTATTGTAATAATATTATAACGTAGATCTACTCAATTAAATTTAAACCTATTATCCTATAACTTTGTTTATTACTTTATTTATTGTAAATACTTTTACTTGGTTAAATACGTATAGTCTCTCCCAAAGAGCAGTTTAATGTACTTTGTCGCTTTATTTTAATTCATATTTCTTAAAGGGACAATAACACTCTTGCTGGCTTGACAGGTCCAGAAAAAAATTAGCCTTATTTTAACTACTAGATGTTTAAGTGTCCTACCTGTTGTGTAAATTATCCATTACAACCTATCTTACTTGTCCAGAGGGTTCGAAAATATGTTTAAATCCAAGTTAAATTTGAAAGTGCTTACGATAAGCTTTTCAAACCATGTTACGGCATGTAGTTGAATTTTTCCAATTTTTAAAATTAGGTGTGTTAAGATGAAATTTGTATTATTTTTTAATTGGAATATTGTAAAATAGTACAAATTGTTGACCAGAATAAAGATTGGGACATATTATTCAATTACAACAAGAGTGGTATTGGAGCTTTAAATGTAACCTTTTGTGTTTTTTTTTTGTTGTTTTTGGTTTTTGTTTATGTTTTGACAGTTAACGTTGATCCTTTTTATGAAAATAAACTCTTGTATGTTTTAATTGTCTCGATTGTTTATTTATCAATACCCAGAAAGTTTCTTAATCTTTAATTTTATCTTATCATGTTATCATGGCATTTGGAAGAGTCCATAACTACAGAGAGGTAACAGTGTAATTAACTTGAGTGCAACCATCCATACCTTTTGTTGACTTAACGTGTCTAAAAAATGGGAGGTCTGAAAAATGGAAGGACACCAATTGGCCAACCCCAAAACCGCTGCACATAAATCTCCCTGGCAACGTCTTTATAATGTATGCAAACATGGAATTGACAGTGTTCCATATCATGATGGTTTATGTGATACATACATTATGTGTTAAATGAGATATAATGTCAACTCGACAAAAACCGTGTCCTTTCGTGACTAACATGGTTCGATTTTATTTCAATAAGCTTGCGTGTAGGGGTCTTTAACAGTAGGGGAGGTCAGGATAATCCGGAGAAAACCCATGGGGTTGGACAGGCGTCCATACTCTTGTCCCGTACAAGCGCAGAATCGAAACCACGTCACTTGACTCTATGACGTATGATCCCACCTCGCACCTGCCAAACCACCCACTATATTAATTGAACACTATTATGTAAAATTTGGGTAAACACCCATTGGAAGTCCATATTTAAACTACATTTGTGTCTATGAACTCGACATTTTTTTAATTTTTCAGTCGTTGTAACGAAAATGTATCAAACTTTTTTTTATCACAGAAAACTATAAGGACTGCTAGAGAGACTCATCCTTTTAAGGGAAAGAAAGACAAATTACAATTTGCAGCTGCTGTAGAAATGGTAAGAATACAGAGTATTTCGACGCCATTAATTACATGTTGGCAGTTAGCTAGACGATATCCATTTTTTTTATTTAATCAGAAGAAGCAGAACCTTGCGACGCGACTCAACTGTCGGCGACTATCGTAGATTGCACTCAAATCGAATTCAGCAATGATCGCCGACCAGTTGCTTTGGGTCGTACGATTGAACGCGAGCCCGCTCACAGATGTTCAGAATGGTTCAACTCCTGCGACTCGACTCAGTCGCCGATCGTGAAAAAATGTCGCATGACGGTTGTAGCTAGACTCAGATCGTCTAAAATCGGCGACGGAAATCGTGCGACGATCGGCGGCAGTTGCCGGAAAACCAGTCGGCGACCAGTTGCGTCGCGTCGTCAGGTCGATCTGTGGCCGCCTTAAGAAAGAAAATATCGCAGGTTAGAGTTGCCACCGTAAGATGATTATGGCCTGGATAAGTTAATTAATGTCTAATGAATAATTTAGATAACATTTCAGGCCTAATAAAGGACATGCAATTGGCAGATTTAGCGCTTGTAAAATATATGTTTTTAAAAATTCTCTATACGTGTTTATCTCTATATGATTTTTTCATTTGTAAGGTTTTGGCCAGCTATCCATTGTTGAAAGCACACAGATCGAGATTGGAGACAATGATGCAAAAGTCTAATCAGGCAGTTATAGCCAGACAACAAAGGTAGGTAACGGTTTCATTTGTTCCTGACGCTGGTTCGCTAGCTCGGAGGTCGGGTGTTCGATCCCTGCATTGGCCGAGAGAGTTCATCTCAATTTTCCAGCGTGATTTCTCCTTGTCAGTGATGCAGAAGGAGGGCCTGACAAGGACAGCTGCCTAGTCGTTCGGATGGGACGAAAAACCGAGGTCCCGTGTACACATTGGAATGCACATAAAAGATCCCTTGGCAGTTGGAATTCGATATAAGAGTAGGCCGTAGCGCCGCTGTCGGGCAAAATTCCCCTCATAGCACACTGTATTGCGTATGTCCGTCTTTCATTAGCCCAGGTTAGGTGCATAATAGTAGGACGTTAAACCCCATTTCATTCATTCATTCCTGGAGTGGTCTTGCGGATGAGGGGTGCGCTTTCGGTGACATTCGTGAAGATTTTAAAAACAATATCGGGTCGGGAGCTGGTTCCCTTTACTGACGTAAATATATGATGTTCTGTATGACCTTTTTTTCCATTATATTTCATTATATAGAAAAGAGGAAAATGTCCAAGCTCACAGCGATACTCCTGATGGAACTGCAGACGCAAATGATGACAACATACCTCAACCAACTTATACAACATCCCCTTCATCCCCAGCTACAAGTGCATCACAATTTGCCATTAACGACACAAATCGTTCACCAAGTCACGGCACACCAACTTCCTCACCACACGTTCAAAGCACACTAACCTCGGCACGAGTTCATAGCACACAAACTTCCTCACTATCTAAGAGCACACAAACTTTGCCACCTGTTAAGAGCACCCACCTTCCTCACCTGTTAAGAACACACCACCTTTCTCACCTGTTAAGAGCACACCACCTTCCTCACCTGTTAAGAGCACACCACCTTCCTCACCTGTTAAGAGCACACCACCTTCCTCACCTGTTAAGAGCACACCACCTTCCTCACCTGTTAAGAGCACACCACCTTCCTCACCTGTTAAGAGCACACCACCTTCCTCACCTACAAAGAGCACACCACCTTTCTCACCTACAAAGAGCACACCACCTTCCTCAACTGCAAAGAGCACACCACCTGCCTCACTGGTTCGTAGCACTTCCACCCCACTGACTTCACCCATCCCCATCTTTCTGCATAGCCCATCAACACCCGCATCAGCAGTTCAGAGCAGACCTCACTTTTCACCCTCTAATAAGAAACCAGCTACAGTGCCTAGGGCAATAACACTGTGTTCACCTCCCTCACCACCTTCACCCGCTAATACCATATCACCATCACCCTTATCTACTAACATCCAATCCGATTCTGGGTCTGAAACCCCAATGATGCTAAGAATAGAGCCAACACCCACTTCGTCAGATATTTTCCTCAACAGTGGCGCTTCAAATTCAGATTCGGTAGATGTAGGGTAAGTTAAGCATATGGGCCTCATAGTAGATAGACGGCATTTAGTAATATTAATATTTCCACTGTATGGAAATAGAATACATGTATTTCAAGTTAGACTCGAAATATTGAGCTTGTTGTAATTGGTCGCCAAACTTGCAGTTTGAAAACGCATCGCCAATGATAATAAATCTGACTCTTCTTTAAACGATTATCACCCAATTTCAAATGAAGGCACATAATATAAACACGACTTCCACACATACTTTTCGTTTCTGCTTTCTGAAATATATTCTTAGTCGAAAATCAAGTTATTAACAGGTGTATTTAAATCAATATTTCACATCCCAAACATTTATAATTTCAGTGATCAGGTGTGTTTGTACAAGGATACCACTATGGTTCTTGGCCGTTGGGAGTGAGGAACGACGTGAGTAGTCATCGCTCTTTTTTTGTTCTTAATACTGATATCTGAAGATAATTTATCATATATTCTCACTTAGAGGAAGTACCCGTAAAATGCAATAACAAACTTTGAATTATAAAGATCATTAAAAAGATCATTAACATACATTGCTAATGAATGTTAAACATAGTTTCCCTGTCTTTATTTTTAGCTGTAAAAGAAGATAACGAAGGATACGCCGAAATTCAGGTTTTATGCCACAGGCCTAGTTGTGTTGAATTCCTTGATAATGTTATTCCTGGTCAAAGCAAGGTACAACTAGTATAATTTCAGTCGCCACGAGGCCAATATATTTGAAACTTGTAATTGGTTAGATATTCTTGATTTATAGTTAAAGGGTCAATCCCGATAATGTTTTTGAGAATAAAACTCTTTAATTTTGTGTTAAAATCCAATAAGATCCCATACCTTAGGGCCCAGCAACTAACTAAATATATGTGAGACGGCATGGTCGCTTTCATGACAAGGTGAGAAGTTTCTCACTTTATGGGGCCTTCAAAGATTATGTAAGCAATGAACAATATTAATATATATTGTCAAAATGTTAATGTCGATATAAGCTTAAAGCTAGCCAGAAAAATCTGTAAATGAAAGTAAAACAGAGTAGACGGTCTCAAAAGTAGGTCAGCCATCACGCTAAACCAACAACCAGTAAGTAAGCGTAATACCTCACTAGTTCGACATCATCATGACTTTTGAAGTATAGCTACTTGTATAATAAATAATATCACATCACATGTGTGCCAGAAACATTCGGTCCTTAATTTTCCCAGGCAAATTGTTAACACAAACTCTTCAATTTCACTTTTAACACGTAGTCGCCACGGCTAGTGCTGAACTAAAAACAGAATCCATTGCAACAAACCTACCGGTACAACTAATAGAATTACAATGGCGATACACATGTGTAATGTGAGTCAGAAATAGGAGTATGAGTGTTCAAACTAGACAACAAACAAGTCAACAAACGATAAAACAGAACTTTGAAAGACAAAGAAAATCTGAAAAAATCGATAGGCCTTCTGAAGATAGTAAGACGTTATCGGAAACAAAAATAAACATGGACAGTGAGTGGACCATGGAGCGTGTAGGACAAACATTGATGAAAATGGGGGAAAACATTGAAAAATCAGAAATAAAATAACAAATGCCGTCAAAGAAATTAAAGAAGAAATATCAGCACGCTTTAATGTATTAGACGTAAAAATCACAGAAGTGCACAATAAAAATGTAGAAATTGAAAAAAGTGTAGAATTTAATTGTGAAAACATAGATCAGTTAAAAACAGAGGCTCAAAAAATACGGGTCCAGATCAACGAAGAAGTGCAAATGTTAAATGAAAAATTGATTTTGGCCGAAAAACATGATCGGAAATACAATCTTGTATTCTATTAGTTAGTGCAGGGGGACTGCGCCACATATGATTTACATAAAGGATAAATATAACGACAATACATCATACTCCGAAACAGCAAACGAGTGAAGAAGATATCAACGAAACAATGAGTAATTTCTTACAAGAACAGCTACAACTAAATTCCAAAATGGAGATAGCGAACCAACATAGATTAAGGAAACGAGAAGACAGAGAAGGTCCCCCATCTATAATAGTAAAATTTGTGCACTACAGAGACTTAGAAGCAGTATTACAAAAAAGAAACCTACTGGGAAAAGGACAACGAGTTCTTCAAGATCTACCTCAAGTCATGAAACGGGAACGTCATAAACTGGCTGGTATTGCATATGACATTAGAAAACATGAGCACCTTAAAACAAGAATACGAGATCACGGAATACATATGATTCTAGAGACTCGGGGTACTGGCGAAAAATGGAAGAGTAGAGAGATTTCACTTTAACTGTTAATATTAGTAATATATGTTGGTTACTTGTGATTTTTGATAGAATAGGAAAGAAACTGTTGATATGTATATAAGTATTATTAAGTTAAGAAAATATGTATTATCTCTCTGCATGGGTCTGAATCTATGCTTGATATGCTATTAGTATTACACTTACCTGTGATTCTTGATAGAATACGATTATCTCTACATGGGTTTGAATCTATGCTTGATATACTATTAGTATTACACTTACTTGTGAGTTTTGATGGAATAGGATTATCTCTACATGGGTTTGAATCTATGCTTGATATGCTGTTAGTATTACTTTCACTTGTGAGTTTGAATGGAATAGGAAAATTACTGTTGATATAAGTTGTATTAAGTTAACAAAATCTATAATATCTCTACATGGGTTTAAATCTATGCTTGGTATGCTACTACAATTACTTGTGAGTTTTGATAGAATAGGAAAGGTACTGATGATATAATTTGTATTAAGTTAACAAAATTTGTATTATCTTTACATGGGTTGGAATCTTTGCTTGAGATCAATCTGACAAAGGGAAAGTAGTGAGGTTTATATTGTTTGCTATAAATGTATATATAATCTCCTTTTTAGCCAGGTTTCTATTATAAATCAGACTACGTAGGTTTAAGATATATATCTAATTAGACAGGAAGTAGATTACTCCCTGTAACGCATTTATGAACCATTCTTTTATACACTCACCAGTATGTGTTCGATTTGCGATAGCAATAAATCACTGATTTGTATATTCTACTGGGGCCGGTTGCTCAAAGCTCCATTATCTTTAACGATCCGTTAACTTTAACGGAGAGAAAGATTGTTGCTGGAAATAAAGGCCTCGAACATTCTGTGGTGCAAATTTTTACTACAGATTTATGCTGATATAAAAAATAAAGTTTACTATAGTGTTTTCTGTAGTAAATTTAACGAAAAGTTAACAAACAACACGTTACCAAGATATGTCCGTTAAAGTTAACGGATCGTTAAAGATAACGGAGCTTTGAGCAACTGGCCCCTGGAGAATATGGGATATATATTATATAAAATAAAAATATTAGAGAAAAAACACTAAAAATTAAAATTTTGGCTAGTACTTTCATCGTTATCAAACGAATCATCAGGCCATTTTTAATGCGTTACTATGCTGTTACAATAACGTTACGTCATAACAGAGGAAAATGACTATGTAAGATATAAAACTAAAATGAAATAACACTAATTAATCATCAAACATAATTAAAATAATCACCCCTTAGCATTCAAAACTGGGTTATATTTAGCGATAAAGTTGCTCTCTTTTGTTTCTAAGAGATCATTGTCACTAATATTGAGCTTGTACAATGGGAAAATCTTGAATTGACCTTTACCACAAATATTCAAATGTTCGCTCACCGGCAAGACTCTATTTCTTGCGAGTTTTATATTGGAGCGATGTTGGTTAATTCGTAAATTCAGCTGATCAGTAGTTTTTCCAATGTACGTGCCATCACAACCATTGCATATTAATAAGTAAATTACATATTTAGATTTACAATTCATGTTTTGTTTTACATAGAATTTAACATCTTTATTAATTTGGACAAATGTTCCTTCTAATATATCGGAACATGTCATACATCGCAGGTCCCCACACTTGGATACACGGGGTACCGAAATATCAAAATCAAATTTTGACGATGTTAACATTCTTCTAAGATTTTGAGGTTGTTTTAGACTATTTACAATTTTTGAATTATTTAGGATGTATTTTAATTTACGACTATTCTTTAAATTATCTAACCGCCCCTTTACAATGGACAACCCTCTTTCTTGCGTAGGATTAAATGTTGTGACAAGAGTTATATTATTAGAATTGTTCTCTTTTATTTTTGGTTTTCTGAGATCATGAATGTTGAGTTTAGCGGCGTTTTCTAGACCAATATTTATCAATTGTAAAGGATAATGTTGTTTTGTAAGGAATCCCCTTAGCTCTTTAAGACGTTTAGATTTATCTTCTTCCGAAGATACTATCGTACAAATCCGTCTTCAAGATTATAAGGAATATTCCTTTTGGTATGCGCTGGATGACATGAACGAAAGTCTAAATACTGATGTGTATCCGTGGTTTTATAAAATAAGTCGGTTCTTATTTCTCCAGTGGATAAAAGTCTTACTGACACATCTAGAAAGTTGAGAGTTGTTGTGCTTTTTTCGATCGTGAAATTTAAACTTTTGTTCATCGAATTAAGCAGGGAATGGAGTTGAATAATGAGTTTTGGATTATTTGTTAATATTATAAAACAATCATCCAGAAATCTCCTCCATGCTGCTTCAATGATTAATTGTGTTTCACGACCAAATTTCTGCCCTATTTCCGAATACCACAGTTCTTCCAAATAACCAAGAGTAAGCGTTGCATATATATATATATTATATACATGTAGACTTATTATAATACACGTCGGAAAACACACCATCTTAACTACTGGATAAGGTTTACTTGTCATTAAATTGGTCACACCCCTAGAACATAAACTTACAGCCAACTTAAGGCACATAAAGGTAGACATATGGCTTTCAAGTTGATATAAATATGTCCGCAATCGATAAAAAGTAACAGTCTAGTAATACCGATATTACGTACATTGCAAGTGCTTACATTGTACTTATGTGACTTATAAAGTTGCATAATTGAAGGCCCCTAATGCCCACCGGCAGGATAAATAGATCCCACCTAGTAATGGGAAACATATGGGGGGGGGGGGAATATTGTTTGTTTTTGTTAATATATATGTATATGTATGTAAAATTATGTATGTAAGTTCGACATACCTACACTCCACTGCTGTGAAAAAAATAAAACCTCGGTATAAGAGTAGACTAGAAATATATCAAAAAACAACTAAAACACTATTTGATAATGGATAATAATAAATTACAAATACTGTCAGCTAATTGTCAAGGTCTAGGAAGCACTGAAAAAAGAAAGGATGTATTAAACTACCTAAAAAGTAAACCAGCGGCTGCCAGGCAGGATACGCCCACATTTTCGAGAGATGGATAGAGAACAAGCAAAACCGAAAGTTATTTTTCCTACAATCAAAGGCTATAATTCATTAAATTACAATTTGATATGCGCAAATATCGAAAAGAATCAAGATCTTTAGGTTATAAACATGAATTTCAAAATCGAATTAAAATTGTGACCTATACTGGGTCCACTACCTTGACATACCATATTTTACCACTATTAGCGTACAAACGGTGGCCATTTTGTCTGGCAATTATGGTCCGATTTCCCTGAAATTCAAACTCAACCTTCCATATGTTGTAACGGTGATAGAGTCAAACGTTTTTTTAAATCAGATAATAATCGTGACCTCCAGAGGGACCATATCGATTTTTCGGACAATCAGGGGCCATAATTCAGGAAGTTATGATCTGATATGTGCAAATAACGAAAGGAACCAAGATCTTTGGGTTATAACCATGCATTTCAAGTTTCATCAAAATTGAATCAAAATTGTGACCTATACTGTGTCCACAACCTTGATATACCATTTTATAACAGTAATCGTGTACACGCGGCGGCCATTTTGTATGGAAATATTGTTCCGAATTTTTCCAAATTCGAAGTCAACCTTCCTTAGGGTGTAACGGTGATATAATCAAACGATTTTTTAAATCGGATAATAATTGTGACCTCCAGAGGGACCATAAGCTAAACAAAGACGATTTTGCGTATAATCAGGGACCATAATTCAGGAAGTTACAATCCTATATGCCCAAATATTGAAATGAACCAAGATCTTTGGGTTATAACCATGCATTTCAAGTTTCATCAAAATCAAATTAAAATTGTGACCTCTACAGGGTCCACAACCTTGATATACCATATTTTAACAGTATTCGCGTACGAATGGCGGCCATTTTGTATGGCAATTTTGGTCCAATTTTACCGAAATTCGAACTTAACCTTTCTTAGGGTGTAACGGTGATATAATCAAACGATTTTTTAAATCGGATAATTATTGTAACCTCCAGAGGGACCACAAGATAAACAAAGACGATTTTGCGTATAATTAGGGGCCATAATTCAGAAAGTTACAATCCGATAGGCGCAAATATTGAAAGGAACCAAGATCTTTGGGATATAACCATGCATTACAAGTTTCATCAAAATCAAATTAAAATTGTGATCTCTACAGGGTCCACAACCTGGATATACCATTTTTTAACAGTATTCGCGTTTGAACGGCGGCCATTTTGTATGGTAATTTTGGTCCGATTTTTCCGAAATTTGAACTCAACCTTCCTTAGGGTGTAACGGTGATCCCCCCTGGGGTGTAGGGGGTGATAAGAATATACCCTTCGTATTTCCTGCGTGTCGTAAAAGGCGACTAAAAGGATCCCTGTAATGGGGCAACGTGTTTGCCGTGCGTTGCGACCCGTGTCGGTGGAGAGTGGAATCCTGGTGATTGAGTGGGGATTTGGCTTGCGAGCTCTATTCCTGCAACACATTACTTTGGCCCATGGTTCACCTAGACGGGAGGTCAGAGTGGCCCACTCTGATCAATCGGCTTTGGTCGTTTCAGCTCTGTAGAATGTACCCCGTCCAAGTTTAATGCTCTGTTGTTTAACCACTCAGCATAATTCATACCTTTGTGTCCTTAGTACATTCTACAGAGCGGCGGCTTGGGTCAATCCGGTTGGAAGGTATTTTTTACTTCTGGCTTGAGTATACCCCTCGTCGAGCCCTGAGGCCACGCACAGGTTATCCGTGCTAGTCCTCCCCCTGGTAGGCAGGGAAGTAACCTGGGGGACGACGAGGGGTGAATCAAACATCATTATTTTCATGGATCCTCCAATTCCCCCCACACCAAAAAAAGCAAATATTAAACAGAAACGTCTAAATTCTGAGGACGTTTCTGAATTATTTACAAACAATAAAAAAATACAAAAGACATGGCCGAGGTTTCTCTTAATTGAGAGTCCCTCTACAGACCTATCTAAAGTTTCACCATTTTTAATAGCTAAAGGTATAACCGGCTTAGCCGGTGAACCCAAGGCCATTAAAAAACTTAAAAATGGAAAACTCTTGATAGAATGTGCCAAGGAGCAGCATGCTACCATGCTACTCAAATCAACATCCTTGGCAAACATTGATATCAAAGTGTCACCACATAGGTCACTTAATTCAAGTAGATGTGTAATTAGATGTCGCGATCTTGAAGGCAGCAGTGAGGATGAAATGGTAGAATACCTTTCATCTCAAGGCGTCTCACATGTTAAACGAATTAGTGTACGCCGAGGAGATAAGGTAATTGCAACAAGTACCTCTATCCTCACTTTCGATCGGCCCGACATCCCAAAGACTCTCAAGGCAGGTTATTTAAATATACCTGTTGATTCGTATATTTCAAATCCTCTTCGTTGTTACAAATGTCAAAAGTTTGGACACAGCAAAACCGTCTGCAGAGGAAAAGACACCTGCGCTAGGTGTGGTCATGATGGCCACGAGAGCGCTACCTGTCAGGCGGAATTTTGTTGTGTAAACTGCAAGGGTAAGCACTTTGCTTACTCTCGCGAGTGTCCTATTTGGCAACAAGAGAAACGAATCCAACAGATAATGTCTGAACGAAAGATATCTTACTTTGATGCTAAGAAACAGGTAGAGCTTACTGCATCTTTTCCCATTGCACCAAAAGGGAAAACATTCTCAAGTGCAGTCAAAGCCTCTACAACATCTATTTCTGTTCAGACAGATATAACCTGGCCCAATAAAGGGAAAATGTCTATGATACCATCAGATCATATTAAAGTAATTACGATCTCCTCTCAAACAAGTGAGAGCTCGACAGAAATTATTAAATCTTTAACTGGCGAGGGCACATCGTCCTTGCCGGTACCTGAAGATGTTGGGACTATCCCCGACACTTCAGCCCAGAATGGCAAGGGGTCGCTCCCCTCGCCTTCTGCTGATGCTGTCGTTCTTGATTCTAGTTTTGCTGGATCAAGTACGCAGCCAAGGGGTATCCCACCTTCTCAGGAGCAAACTGTCCTCTCGAGGAAAGAGAGGAGGTTATTAAAATTTAAAGAAAAAGTAAAAAAGGGTTCAAAAGACCCTATCGCTCTTTATAATAGATTTGGGGATGATCTGATGGACGGTATTGTCATCACGGGTGTCAATATGGACCCCGTCGGTAAGCCGTCAAAAAATAAAATTCCATGACAATGGCTAATTCCATTATTCAATGGAATTGTCGTGGTTTAAAACCAAATTTTAATGAAGTCCAATTATTAATTCAAAAGCACAATCCTTTAGCTATTTGTTTACAGGAAACTTTTTTACGGGATTCTGACAATTTGTCTTTTAGACATTTTGTTGGTTATGATCATCATTCAGTTGGTGATGGTAGAGCTCATGGGGGTGTTTCTGTTATTCTTAATGGAGACATTCCACAAAGTCAAGTTACCATCAACTCGCCTTTACAGGCAGTTGCAGTTAGAGTGACTTTGCATATTCCTATAACACTCTGCTCTGTTTATCTTCCACCAAGTTTACATCTTAATCCGGATGGCCGCCAAGTAAAGTCATGCTACAGACAAGCTCCAGAAAATTATTCTAAAACTGTGTTTCAAATTTATATTCATTCATTAGATTTGCAAAAAAAGCAAGCGGGATACTACATAGAATTTATAGGATTTACTGTGAAAAGTTTTTGTGGATTATTGTACAGTTCTGTTAAGGATTTAGGATTTTATATATTCACTCAACAGTGGTTCCCATCAGTGTAAAACTAATAGGACCTGTGTAACTGAGTATACCAATCTATTTATTGCTGTAATTTTATAAACCGATACATTGCTGTTAAATTTTGTATAAAATGGCCTCATTCTTATCCCACATTACCTCCATACTTCATCTTTCATCTCTTTTTGGTCGGAAAAAGAATACAAGCGACAGTAAAGACGAACAGGAATATGATATACCAGTAACTGTGGATACTGAGGATTATTTTTATATTGAAGACCACACCGATAAATGTTGCAGTATTACGATACATTTCTTAGATGAATATGCCTATGATGTCATGAAAAAGGTACTATTTGCATACTATGATGACAGCCAATTCAAAGATAAGGGAAAATGTGGACTTCTTTATAGAGAATTATTTAATGGCAGAAATTTATTAATACATGTATATGACTCAACGAGTAGAATGCATATACAAGGCGGAGCATGTTCCGAATGGTATTATGAACTATTCCCGTTATTTAAAGAAGATTTTTGTGAAGCTATAAAAAATAATAGATTAGTACATGATATGTCAGAACCCAAAGGGAATGGAGAAAAGCGAAATGATGAACAGACATGTGTAAATGACATTAACTCTTTAACTAAATCATGTAGTCACGCCTCACTGCAACTTCCATTGCCTTTACATTGTTCTACACCAATTAAACAAACAGTGATCAATCAGTCAGACGTAGAATGTCTGTTCAGGCAATTTAGGGTCATGGAAGAGAGGATTAATTCTCTACAAGGTACCACCAGTACACATGCCAATCCTACATGTGACACTAGATCTATCCACACTCAAACTGATGGACCTAGCTTGACCATATCTACTGGATTACATGTACACACTATACCGCCAACTCATCAAGATCAAGATAAGACAAAACAAACTCATTCCCCTACCAACAAAGTGCCAATTAACTCACAGGAACTGAAAATAGCAGAGGAAAAACCCATAAATCAAGATAACCACAAAACACAGCATGATACTCCTCTACTCAAACATCAAGTGAAAAAAGGGACATTAATAATTGGTAGCTCCATCCTTCAAAGAATTACTCCAAGGGGTTTAAAAGAAAATGTAACCGTGAATTGTATAAAGGGTGGAATTATACCAACTATATACAGACAACTGTCCTACTATCATCTACCTGACTTTAAAGACATTATTATAATGGTAGGCGGTAATGACGTGAGTCAAGGAAGAAATATATACAGCATCAAACAAGATATAATCAAGGTTATTGACTATATCAAAGGTGCCTCTCCATCTACCAATATACTCCTGTCGCAAGTTCTACCCAGGTGTGATGTGGATGTTACTCCCATAAATGCGATATATGAAAAGGTGTGTAAGAACTCGCGTATATCCTTTATTACATATCGTCCAATATTTTCTTATGATTTGAACATGTACTGGGAAGATGGAAAACATTTGAGTGACTTAGGAACAGCAGAGCTAGTTAAAACATTTAATAATTATGTGGACATCCTGAAACCAACCAAGCGTGTAAAAACTCATATTTGTTTTAACTGTGGGGAAAGTGGACATGTCTCAAAATCCTGTAAGCTCCCACCAGATGTGCATTGCTATTCGTGTGGAGTAAGGGCCCACAAAGCGAAAAACTGTTATCACAATTCTAGTTACAGATCTATGTATGAACAATAGAACATAGGCAATGTTATTAATGCCGAACAAGTAGTACTGAAACATCTCCCAGCACAGGAACTTTATATGTATGATAACATTCAATATGAAACTTTTCTTTTACATTTATTTGATAACTTTAATGTCCCTCCTCATGATACATTAATCACCTCCAAAAGCGGTGAAGTCGAGGAAAAATTTAACGTAACCTATACTTGTTCAAATCATTCATTTAATAACGACCATATTCATATTGCTAAAATAGACACTCATATTTGTCAAAATGTTGAACAGTCACAGTCTAGTGTTAATAGTGATGATATAATTAATTCATTGGCTGATAACTCCTTTCAGTCTACTACACTGTCATCAGCAATTAGTGATGAGGGTAATAAAACAGCTGGTGCTGATACTTATAACATGAGAGATTCCCTTTCCAATCCATTTATTACTAAACGTCATGGATTCAAACTATGTCATCTAAATATTAACAGATTTTACAGTAAATTCGATGAAGTTAATGATTTTATTCTTGATGAATCTAATAAGATAGATATTTTAGGTCTAACCGAAACTTTTTTACACTCCAAGATCAATGACGCATATATAAATATTTCTAATTTTGAAATAATTCGAAAAGATAGATGTAATAAAATTGGCGGAGGATTAATTATGTATGTAAAGTCTAACATCATGTTTAAGAGACGGCTAGATCTAGAGATTGGGGATATTGAAACAATATGGATCGAAATTACACCCAAATATAGAAAATCATTTTTATTATGCTTGGTTTACCGACCTCCTGCCTCCGATCTAAACTGGTATAACATTTTTGAAAGCCAGTTAAATATTGTTAATATTTCAAATATACCATTATATATTATGGGTGATTTTAATATAGATTTTAAACTGAACATTCCTAAACAATGGTCTGAAATCTTAACGATAAACAATTTACACCAACTTGTTGATTCTCCAACAAGGTGTACCCAGAATAGTCAAACAATAATAGATCATATATATACAAACTCTCCCGATACGATTATAGAATTAATTATTCCAGTTTATGGTCTTAGTGACCATTATCCAGTTATTTTTATCATAGGAAATGAAGAAACCACCAGGCGGCACCGTCATCTTGAAATCGAATACAGAAATTTCAAACATTTCAATGAATATGATTTTTTAAATGACCTTTCACTTCAACGCTTCTCAAATATTGAAACTATAGATGATCCAAATATGGTATTGGAAGTATGGTATAAATTATTTAATGATATTCTTAATCTGCATGCTCCGAAAAAACGAAAACGAATAAAAAATCATAAACAACCAGAATGGTTTAATTCAGAAATTAATAAAGCTCGAAAAACAAGAGATTTTTACAAGAGAAAAAATGATCATATCAACTACAGACTTTGGCGAAACAAAACCAAAAACTTAATAACAAGTTCTAAGTCTAAATATATCAAAACTGCCATTCAAGAGAACAAAGATTCAAAACATATTTGGAAATTTTTTAACAATGCTACCGGAAATAAAAGGAATTCTACCTATCCGACGTCTATTAAATCAGACAATAAAGAATATGATGATTTATCTGATATTGCTAATATTATGAATAATTATTTTACTAATGTCACTGATGATATTAAGCCCGTATATAACCCACTTTCCAATAATTATTGTGAAAAGATTGATAAATTTGTTCAAAAACAAATTCCTGCCGACAAAGAATTTACCATAAATTATATCTCATGTGCAGATGTACACAAATATCTAAATATGCTCGATCCAAGTAAGGCTACTGGTATTGACTCCATAGGACCAAAAATTCTAAGGATGTCGACAGACTATATTTTTAAATCATTAACTTATATAATAAATTTATGCATCTCAAAAAATATTTTTCCTGAACAATTAAAATTTGCAAAACTTATCCCAATCCACAAGAAGGAAGACAAGGATCTACCAAATAATTATAGGCCAATTTCTGTCTTACCCACGATATCAAAAATATTTGAAAAACACATTAGTTCTCAAATTACAGAATATTTTGAAAAATACAAACTTTTTTATGAATTTCAATCTGGTTTTAGAAAAAATCATTCATGTTCAACAGCCTTATTGAGAATTACAGATATCTGGCTGAAAGAAATGGATTCAAGTAATATGACCGGAGTTGTTTATCTCGATCTTAGTAAGGCTTTTGATCTTATAGACCATAGATTAATCCTCCAAAAATTAAAATTATACAAATTTGACTTAAAATCGCATGAACTTATTTCATCCTATCTTGAATTTCGAAAGCAACAAGTAGTCTTAGGGGCTTGTTATTCAACTGTTACCGATGTGAAATGTGGGGTCCCACAGGGATCCAATATTGGTCCTTTACTTTTCTTGATTTTTATAAATGATCTCCCACTTCATGTCCGTAAATGCCATACTGACCTTTTTGCTGATGACAGCACCCTTCACTTTTCTAGCAACAAACTATCTAATATAGAGATTGCCCTTCAAGAGGATATACTAAATGTATTTAATTGGTGTAATGATAATGGTATGGTAATTAATGCTAAAAAAACCAAAACCATGCTAATAGCTTCAAAACACCAATCGAACACAAACTGCTTATCACTAAAAATTAATGGAGAATCATTAGAAAATGTATCTGAAGCAGTGTTGTTAGGACTTACTGTTGACCAAAATTTAGATTGGAATCTCCAAATTAACAAAATTTCCAAAATCATATCCTCCAAAATCTACCTCCTGACAAAGTTAAAACCTTATTTACCACACCATCTTAGAATTTTATTTTTCAACGGCTATATTTTACCATACTTAGATTACTGTTCTTCAGTTTGGGGTAATGCCAATAAAGGCAAACTAGAGGTCTTGTTTAAACTTCAAAAGCGTGCGGCAAGGAGCATTTTGGATGAAAAACCTGATTCACATTCGGCACCCTTGTTTCGGACTCTAAATTGGCTTACAATCTACCAACGCATACAATACAACCAAGGAATGCTCACCTTCAAAATTCTAAGAGACAAATTACCATCATATTTATATAACACATTCTGTGAAAATTCTAAATTGACCGAAACTACCATGACACTGAGATCAGAAAGTCAACTTAAATTAGCAATTCCAAAAAGTAATAAAAAGGCAATGACCAGAACATTCCAATATACTGCCTCTGTATTTTGGAATACACTACCTCAAACTGCGAAACACGCGTCTTCGGTTTTTATGTTCAAAAAGGAATTAGTAAAATACGTTAAATCTTTGAACCCTTGCTAATCATTTTCCCTTTCTCCTTTTTTATTGTTTCTTTGTTTGATAGTTCTTTATTGTAAGCTTATATTATTATGATACCTTGTAAATATTATGACTGTGTAGTTGCTAGTTTTATAGAGTAGGAGGGACATGTTGAAAATTAGAACTCATGTACTAAATATGTTCCCTCAGAAAATAAAGTTATTATTATTATTATTATTATATAATCCCAGAGATCTTGATGACCTTGTTGCCCAACTTCCCCTCCCGTTTATTCTGACGGGAGATTTCAATGGTCATCATTCACTCTGGGGTAGTCCAGATGATAACAACAGAGGTAAACAAATAGCGGACTTCATTAACATTAATAATTTGTGTTTATTAAATGATGACTCGCCTACTTATCTACATCCTGCCACAGCTTCTTTTTCTTCGCTAGATCTCACCATTTGCTCTCCGGTCCTATTTCAGGATTTTACATGGACAGTAAATGAGGATCTATGTGGTAGTGACCACTTTCCTATCTTGATTAATAACAATGGTCCCTCTCCGGTCGAAAGACCTCAGAGGTGGAAGTTGCATAAGGCTGATTGGGCTCTTTTCGAATCTTTGTGTCACTTTTCTTTTGATGCAAAAGAATTAGAAGATGCAGATGAGCCCATGGCTTTATTCACTTCAATTCTTCAAGACGTAGCTGAGCAGGCGATTCCAAAAACCACGACAGAGCAAAAACGTTTCAACAAACCATGGTTTAACGACGATTGAAAATCTGCTCTAAAAGAGCGTGATCGTATTTTGAGACGACTAAAGAACCATCCTTCCATGGAGAATATTGCGGCATACCAGATGGTCCGGGCGAAGGCCCGTAGAACCATACGCCAAGCAAAGAAGTCTTCATGGCAAGGTTACGTCTCTAGGATCAATTCCCGTACCACTTCAAAATCGGTATGGGACAGGATTCGTAGGATTAAAGGTAAAAGTAGTGCATTATCAGTTAACCATCTTAATGTTGATAATACCACCTTAACAACATTTCCTGATATTGCTAATTCTCTGGCCAGTACATTTTCATTCAATTCATCATCCAATTTCTCCTCTGATGCCTTTCGGCGAATTAAGAATCAACAGGAGAAAAGGCGACTTAATTTCAAGTCCCGTAATGATGAATGTTATAATGATCGTTTTTCCATTGCAGAGCTCCGGGATTCGTTAAAGCGAGCCCGGGACACTGCAACTGGCCCAGATGAAATTCACTACCAGATTTTAAAACATCTACCTTATCCAACACTTCTTATTTTACTGGATCTTTTTAACCGGATTTGGGTTGATGGGGATTTCCCTCCTTCGTGGCATGAAGCCACAATAATTCCTATCCCTAAACCGGGTAAAGATCATACGAATCCTACCAACTATCGTCCTATTGCTTTAACTAGCTGTATTTGCAAAACCATGGAGAGATTGATCAATCGAAGGCTTGTTTGGTACCTTGAGTCCAACAACCTTATTACTGATCTCCAGTGTGGATTTCGGTCCCAAAGGAGCACTCTTGATCATCTCGTTCGATTCGAAACGTTCGTCAGGGACGCTTTCATCCAGAAGCAACATTTAGTTGCAATATTTTTCGATCTGGAGAAAGCATATGATACCACGTGGAAACATGGTATCATGCGCGACCTCCATAACCTCGGCCTACGAGGTCGCTTACCTGTCTTCATTAAACATTTCCTGGAAGATAGGTCATTTAAGGTACGACTGGGATCAATATTCTCTGACCCATTTCCTCAGGAAATGGGGGTTCCCCAGGGAAGCATATTATCTCCTACTCTCTTTGCCATAAAAATTAACACGATCCCAGCGTGCCTTAAACCAGGTACAAACGGGGCTCTCTATGTTGATGACCTTCATATGTGCTATGGTTCTACAGACATGCGGATAATCGAACGTAAGTTGCAGCTTTGTTTGAATTCACTTCAACAATGGGCAACCGAAAATGGATTTCGATTTTCGAAATCCAAGACTGTCTGCATGCATTTCTGTCAGAAACGAGGTTTGCATCCGGATCCAGAACTTTTTTTGGATGGCAATCGCCTTCCAGTTGTGGATGAAACCAAATTACTGGGGCTGATATTTGATAAGAAATTATCATTTATCCCCCACATTAAAAACCTAAAAAAGAAATGTCTGAAAGCCCTCAACATATTGAGAGTCTTATCAAATAATGACTGGGGAGCAGACCGCAAGGTCTTGCTCCGATTATATCGAGCATTAATAAGATCTAAACTCCATTATGGGTGTATTGTGTATGGGTCTGCCCGCGAGTCTTATCTCAAAGAGCTTGACACCATACACAACCAGGGACTTAGAATCAGTTTAGGAGCATTTCGTACATCTCCAGTGGACAGTTTATACGTCGAGGCGCATGAGCCCTCATTGCACAACAGACGTGATAAACTGGCCCTGCAGTATGCTACGAAAATTGCATCACTTCCAAACCATATATCATTTAACACCATATTTAGACCTCTTCACGAACATTTATATCTTGTGAAGACTAGAGTCATTCCATCTTTCGGTATTCGCATACAACCCCTTTTGTCGGAGGCTGGTATCAGCCTTGACGGTATTGCGAATACCCCTTTCTTTGAGACTCCACCGTGGGCTGTATCTCCCCCAAAGATTGATTTCGATCTTACTCAACACAAAAAGAGAGATACTAGCTCGACGGTGTTCCAGTTTCTCTTTAGAGAGTTACGGTCTAAGTATGGTGATTATGCTCCTATTTACACTGATGGTTCGAAAGATGATGATCGGGTAGCTTCGGCTACTGTGACACCATCCGAGAACATTTCTGTCCGACTTCCACCTGCTGCTTCTTTTTTTACAGCTGAGCTCCAGGCTATTCTCCAAGCCGTGGAGTTCATCCAATCCTCTCCATCTTTAAAACATATCATCTTTACTGATTCTCTGTCCTCGCTTCAAGCAATTAATAATAAACAGCTTGAACATCCATTAGTAGCAGACATTTATCGTCTGCTACTATCACACGAGTTGAGCAGCAAGGACATTGTCCTTTGCTGGCTCCCCAGTCATACTGATATAAAAGGGAATGATCAAGCAGATTTGGCTGCCAAGTCTGCTTTAGATCTTCCCATATCAAAGTTTTTATTACCATACCATGATTTTAAATCAACTATAAATTCTAGTATATATGGCCGCTGGCAACGGTCTTGGGATCTTGCAGGCACAAATAAACTTCATCACATTAAGCCTCTCTTAGGAGACTGGCCCAACTCCTACAAAACAAACAGGAGGGATGAGGTTGTTTTGTGTCGCTCTCGCATTGGTCATACTTTTTTAACACACATTTTCATCTTAAAGCGAGAGCCTCAACCAGAATGATAACACTGTCATGTTCCTTTGACAGTTAAGCACATCCTGATTGAGTGCAAACATCTCAAAGATATAAGATTACGGTTTTACCGTTGCCAAACACTTAATCAGTTGTTTGCCCAACCGGGTCTATATGGTAGAGCGCTTAATTTTTTAAGGGAGACAAAATTTTTATCGAAAATTTTGAATTGTATATATCTAGTTGTATTTCTCATGTTTTAAATATATATATGCATAAAGTTTATATTTGTTTTTGTTTAATATTTTCTGTGATATTTGTTTTTGTGACCTGTAGAGGGTCCACAAACAATTGTGGACGGACGGACGGACGGACGGACGGACGGACGGACAGACGGACAGGGGCGACGACATAATACGTCCACATGAAAATGTGGGCGTATAAAAATACAATATATACTGCTTGCAAGACACACATCTAACAAAGCAGCTTGAACCATATGTGCAAAGTGAATGGGGTTACAACTGCATATTTAATTCGCTTAGTAGTAACTCAAGAGGAGTGGCTATATTAATAAACAATAATATAGATTATAAAATTAAAGGGCAATATGCAGATGATACAGGAAACATCTTAATATTAGATCTTGTAATTTAAAGCAATAAAGTAATTTTGCCAAACAATGACAGTTCATTTTTTTTTGAAAACCTATTTAATAAAATTGAAGAATTTCAAAATGATAACATTATAATGTGTGGAGACTTTAATATGGTCATCAATCAAAACTTAGACACAAAAGATTATTTACATGATAATAACCCAAAAGCTAAAAAAAAATTAATTGAGAAAATTGAGCTATATGACTTAAAAGATGTCTTTAGGGAATATTACCCCAACCTTAAAAAATACACTTGGCGTAAAAAAAATCCCCCAAAACAAGCAAGATTAGACTTCTTCCTCGTCTCCAATAGCTTAATGCCCAAGATCACAACCACCCGAATTGAAACAAAATATAGATCACATCATTCACCAGTTCTTCTCGAAATTAAATTAAGTGGTTTGCAGAAGGGTCAAGGGCTATGGAAACTAAATACATCCCTATTAAAAGATAAACAGTATATAGATTTAATCAAAAACCTGATCAAAGAAATAAAAAGCCAATATGCGGTAGTATTATACAAACGAGAAAACATTGAACAAGTAGAAAACAAAAGCCTTCAATTTACAATTCCGGACTATGAGTTTTTGAATATATTACTGATGGAGATTAGACAGAAAACTGTAACATATTCTATCTATAAAAGAAACGAGCAAAAAAGCGTATCCAGTTTATTGACAGAAATTACAAAATTAGAAAATGACAGTAATGTAGAATTTGAGAGACTAGAACAAAAACAAAATGAACTGATAGACCTTAGGAAAGTTAAAATGAGGGGTAAATTTATTAGATCTAGGGCGCTATGGATAGAAGAAGGTGAACGACCCACTAAATATTTTTGTAAAATGGAATCTAGAAACTATTATAGAGAAAGATAGTGGACAAATTATTACAACACAAAAAGAAATTCTTGAAGAAACAAGAGAATTTTACCAAAAACTTTACAAAAAAGTGATTCAATAAACGATGATACGGATATGAAATTAAAAATGTCCAAATTCTATTTTGCCAAGCTGTCAGACCACGAAGCTGAAGAGCTTGAAGGCCCAATAAAAGAGGTTGAAGCCCTTCAATTTGTAAAAAACATGAAAAATGAAAGAAGTCCGGGATCTTCGGGTTTCCCAGCAGAATTCTTTAAAATGTTTTGGATAGACTTAGGGCCCTTTGTAATTCGATCTATAAACAATTGCTATGAGGAAATTGAAATGTCTATAGTACAAAAGTTAGGGATAATAACGTGCATACAAAAACCAAAACAAATTTTGAAAAACTTAAGGCCTTTAACACTTCTGAACACTGTATATAAAATAGCCTCAGGCACAATAGCTAACAGGATAAAAAAAACATTTGAATAAGATAATTGAAAATGACCAAACAGGTTTTATTAAGGGTAGATACATTGGCAAAAATATTCGTTTAATATATGACATCCTTGAACATACAGAAAAAAAACCAAATACCAGGGTTATTGCTAATGATAGATTTTGAAAAGGCTTTTGATAGTCTCTCCTGGAATTTCATAGATACAGCTCTTGACATTTTTGGCTTTAATGGCTCCATCAAAAAATGGATAACGACCCTACATAAAAATTCAGAATCAAGAGTTATAATAAATGGGCATCTCTCGGGTGCAATTACACTCGGGAGGGGCTGTAGACAAGGCAATCCCCTGGGCTCTTATATATTTATTATATGCGCAGAGCTACTATCTATATTAATTAGAAATTCAAAAAACATAAAAGGAATAACTATAGATGGTGAGGAATACCTATTAACACAATATGCGGATGATACATCATTCATGCTTGATGGTTCTCCAGAGTCATTAGCAGCAACACTAGAAACTTTAGACGATTTTGCGATTCATTCAGGCCTAAAAATAAACTATTCTAAAACAAAAGTGATTTGGATTGGTAGTAAGAAATTTTCAAAAGAAGTATACCATCATACAAGATGGAAATTGGACTGGGGAGGAACAAATTTCAATTTATTAGGAGTAAATTTTTCAGTAGACATAGACGAAATGATTAAAAGCAATTATGACAGAAAAATAATAGAAATTGAAAATTTACTCAACATTTGGCAGTGCCGAAAACATTAATTGGGAAAATAACGGTTATCAAAACCCTGGCATTACCAAAATTAATACACCTGCTTTGCACAATTCCCTCCCCACCCCATGTCTATCTTAAAAATCTAAACAATACTTCTTTTAAGTTTATATGGAACAAGAAACCTGATAAAATAGGCAGAGATGCAGTATGTCTGCCAATAACGGAAGGTGGACTTAACATGATTAATATTTTTAACTTTACTACCTCTATAAAAATATCTTGGATAAAAAAATTACTAAAATCCAATGCTACCTGGGCAAAATTGTTTAAAAGCATGGTAAAAACAACGATTAGCGAATTAATAAAATATGGAAATGGCTTTATTGGAAAAAAGTTAAAAAAAATATTAAAACCATTTTTAGAGAGATGTCTTACAAAACTGGTCATTGCTACAGAATATAATGAAACCGAAAAACATGGTACAAATGTCTGGCATAATGAAGATATAACAATAGACAATCAAACAATACATTATAATACATATAGCAGTAAAGGAATAAATTTTATACAAGAAGAAAAGATAAAAATAACCAATTTCTTAGTTATGAACAAATTATTGTAAAATTTGGCATAAAAACAAACTTTTTGAAATATGAATCACTATTGCAAGCAATCAAAAAATTCGAGAAAAATCTTAATATAGAACATACAAATGCAATCATCCAATCCCCAATATTGCCATATAAACTGAACAGCTTTCTGAAATATAAAACTAATGGTAATAGGGAAATAAAAAAAACCTACAAAAAATACATCCTCCAAAATCTCAATACAAATTTAAACAGAAAGGTGTCGACATAACACAAAAGGAGTGGAAAAAAAACTATCTGATACTTTAACTGCTGTAGTGATACAAACTTACAATGGTTTCAATATAAAATTATACACAGAATCCTCACTACAAACACCTTCCTGTATAGAATCAAGTTTATAGACTCACCATAGTGCACTTACTGTTGTGAGACACCAGAAACACTAAAGCATCTAATGTATGAATGTCCAAAAGTACTAAAAATTTGGAAAGAAATTTTCAGGTTGATTAGAAAAATCACAGAAAAACCATTAATACTTGACAAAACCACAATCTTATTTGGTAGTCTAGACAAATCCCTAAGTGATGACATATGTAATATGCTTAACTGGATAATCATAAATCTTAAATCGTTCATTTACAAAACAAAATTTAAACAAACATCACTAGAAATCAAAGCAATTAAAAATATGCTAAAAGAAAAAGTTGAAATAAATAACATATTGCTTACAAAGGAGTAAAAATTCTGACAAATATGTAAGCCTCCTTGAGAAACTGAATAAATTACTAGTATACTAGAATAAAGCTGACTTAATCAACAAAATCCATTAAATGGAAGTTTGTGGTAAAAGTTCACAACAAGACAGTGGAGTGTGGGTGTACATGTACATAAGAATATAAATATTATTTTTCTGCAAAATTAATAATGTATTTATATTTATATTTGTAAAGAGAATGGATTCTAGGCCCCAACCTAGGCCTTCTCTCCATTAAATAAATGCTATTTTGCTGGGAAATAAAACTTTATTTCTGTTATACGTTTACAGCCCTCAATGTTCCCCAAAAGGCCAAACCGAAAACAACAACCGCCCCCTTAGTCAAACTAGCCTACAATAAGCTGTCGGACAAGCTGTCGGGCTGCCAGTTTGTGATACCCTGACCTTTTGGCCCAGTTCCCATGGCTGTTCTCCGGGTAATCCAGTATTTTTCTAGCCTAAACTCTTCACATATCTCAAATTTTTCATATTTTTATTGGAAATAACCAGCCGATAAATACATTTGAAGCGGGTGTTTAGTTGAGAGATTAATCTTGCAAACATTGCGTACGCCTGCGCGTTGGATGTAAGGGTCTGTCATTGGGTCAAGTGGTGTAGTTTTGATTCCTCATTTGCACATGACAAGAAGTCGGGTCCAACCTCTTGAGGTTTCCTGGGTCTTCCGGTTTCCTCCCACTTCTAAAGAGAGGGAGAGAAGTGGGATCTAATGTCCTCTCGACACACACCAGGTCATTTTGAGACTAACATATGGTATTAATTTTATTTCAGTAATTCGCTTGCGCGTAGGGATCTTTAGCAGTGGGAGGAAACCGGAACCACTTCTACAGACAAAAAATTGAACTATATGCTAGTCCTGAAATCTCGCTCTCTCTCTCTCGCCTACTTATCTACATCCTGCCACAGCTTCTTTTTCTTCCCTTGATCTTACCATTTGCTCTCCGGTCCTGTTTCAGGATTTTACATGGAGAGTAAATGAAGATCTATGTGGCAGTGACCACTTTCCAATCTTGATTGATAATAATGGTCCCTCTCCGGTCGAAAGACCTCAGAGGTGGAAGTTGCATAAGGCTGATTGGGCTCTGTTTGAATCTTTGTGTCTCTTCTCTTTTGATGCAAAAGAGTTAGAAGATGCAGATGAGCCCATGGCTTTATTCACTTCAATTCTTCAAGATGTAGCTGAGCAGGCGATTCCAAAAACCACGACAGAGCCAAAACGTTTCAACAAACCATGGTTCAACGACGATTGCAAATATGCTCTGAGAGAGCGTAATCGTATCCTGAGACGCTTAAAGAACCACCCTTCCATGGAGAATATTGCAGCCTACCAAATGGTCCGGGCGAAGGCCCGCAGAACCATACGACAAGCAAAAAAGTCTTCATGGCAAGGTTACGTCTCTAGGATCAATTCCCGTACCACATCCAAATCGGTATGGGACCAGATTCGTAGGATTAAAGGTAAAAGTAGTGCATTATCAGTAAACCATCTCAATGTTGACAATACCACCTTAACAACATTTCCTGATATTGCTAATTCTCTGGCCAGTACATTTTCATTCAATTCATCATCCAATTTCTCCTCTGGTGCCTTTCGGGGCATTAAGAATCAACAGGAGAAAGGGCGACTTAATTTCAAGTCCCGTAATGATGAATGTTATAATGATCGTTTTTCCATTGCAGAGCTCCTGGATTCGTTAAGGCGAGCTCGGGACACTGCAACTGGTCCAGATGAGATACACTACCAAATTTTAAAACATCTACCTTATCCAACACTTCTTATTTTACTGGATCTTTTTAACCGGATTTGGGTTGATGGGAATTTCCCTCCTTCATGGCACGAAGCCACAATAATTCCCATCCCTAAACCGGGAAAAGATCATACGAATCCTACAAATTATCGTCCAATCGCTTTAACCAGCTGTATTTGAAAAACCATGGAGAGATTGATCAATCGAAGGCTTGTTTGGTACCTTGCGTCCAACAACCTCATTACAGACCTCCAATGTGGATTTCGGTCCCAAAGGAGCACTCTTGATCATCTCGTTCGATTTGAAACGTTCGTCAGGGACGCTTTCATCCAGAAGCAACATTTAGTTGCAATATTTTTCGATCTGGAGAAAGCATATGATACCACGTGGAAACATGGTATCATGCGCGACCTCCATAACCTCGGCCTACGAGGTCGCTTACCTATCTTTATTAAAAATTTCCTGGAAGATAGGTCATTTAAGGTACGACTGGAATCAATCTTCTCTGACCCATTTCCTCAAGAAATGGGAGTTCCACAAGGAAGTATTTTATCACCAACACTGTTTGCTATTACAATTAATACGATCCCAGCGTGCCTTAAACCAGGTACAAACGGGGCTCTCTATGTTGATGACTTTCAGGTGTGCTATGGTTCCACAGACATGCGGGTAATCGAACGTAAGTTGCAGCTTTGTTTGAATTCACTTCAACAATGGGCAACCGAAAATGGATTTCGTTTTTCGAAATCCAAGACTGTCTGCATGCATTTCTGTCAGAAACGAGGTTTGAATCCCGATCCAGAACTTTTCTTGGATGGCAACCGCCTTCCAGTTGTGGATGAAACCAAATTTCTGGGGCTGATATTTGATAAGAAATTATCATTTATCCCCCATATTAAAAACCTAAAAAAGGAATGTCTGAAAGCCCTCAACATATTGAGAGTCCTATCAAATACTGACTGGGGAGCAGACCGTAAGGTCTTGCTCCGATTATATCGAGCACTTTATAAGATCAAAACTCGATTATGGGTGTATTGTGTATGGGTCTGCCCGCGAGTCTTATCTCAAAGAGCTGGACACCATACACAACCAAGGACTTAGAATCAGTTTAGGAGCATTTCGTACTTCTCCAGTGGACAGTTTATACGTCGAGGCGCATGAGCCCTCATTGCACAACAGACGTGATAAACTGGCCCTGCAGTATGCTACGAAAATAGCATCACTTCCAAATCATATTTCATTTAACACCATATTTAGACCTCTTCATGAGCATTTATATCTTGTGAGGACTAAAGTCATTCCATCATTTGGTATTCGCATACAACCCCTTTTGTCGGAGGCTGGTATCAGCCTTGACAGTATTGCGAATACCCCTTTCTTTGAGACTCCACCGTGGGCTATATCTCCTCCAAAGATCGAATTCGATCTTACCCAACATAAAAAGCGAGATACTAGCTCTACGGTATTCCAATCTCTCTTTAGAGAGTTAAGGTCTAGATATGGTGATTATGCTCCTATTTATACAGATGGTTCTAAAGATGGTGATCGGGTAGCTTCGGCTACTGTGACACCAACTGAGACCATCTCTATCCGTCTTCCACCTGCTGCTTCTATCTTTACAGCTGAACTCCAAGCCATTCTTCAGGCTTTAGAGTTCATTCAATCATCATCTGATTTAAAATATATAATTTTTACTGATTCTTTGTCCTCATTACAAGCAATAAATAATCAACAGCTTGATCACCCATTAGTAGCAGATATTTATAGTCTGCTACTATCATACGAGTTGAGCAGCAAGGACATTGTCCTTTGCTGGCTCCCCAGTCACATGGATATAAAAGGGAATGATCAAGCAGATTTGGCTGCCAAATCTGCCTTAGATCTTCCCTTATCTCAATTTTTATTACCATATACAGATTTTAAATCTTGCATTAATCATTTCATTTATGACCGCTGGCAACGGTCTTGGGATCTTGCAGACACTATCAAACTTCATCACATTAAGCCTCTCTTAGGAGATTGGCCAAGCTCCTATAGAACCAACAGGAGAGATGAAGTTGTTTTGTGTCGCTCTCGCATAGGTCATACTTTTTTAACACATATTTTCATCTTAAAGCGAGAGCCTCAACCAGAATGTGAACACTGTCATGTTCCTTTGACAGTTAAGCACATTTTAATTGAGTGCAAGTATCTCAAAGATACAAGATTACGGCACTACCGTTGCCAATCACTTTATCAGTTGTTTGCCCAACCGGGGCTATATTGTAAAGCTCTAGATTTTTTAAAAGAGACAAATTTTTATAGAAAATTGTAATTGTATATATCTAATTTTCATTTTCATGTTTTAAATATATATGCATAAAGTTTATATTTATTTTTATTTTGACATTTACTGTGATATATGTTTTTATTTATGTATATATATGATAATACTGTGATAATTTGATTATAGTTTGTCTCAAAATTCACCATATGTTTGGCGCAATATAGCCCGGTTGGAGCGCATGTGCCATTAAACAACATTTCTATTCTATTCTATTCTATTCGCTCTCTCTCTCTGGTGTTCATTAATACATCAACACGTAGTGTTGATATCTGAACTCTACTAAGGTCAATAATTACTGTACATATTAACTTTTACCTACATCATATTATATGAACTATAATAGATGACCAATTAAAATATTAAATGAACTATAATAGATGACCAATTAAAATATTAAATGAACTATAATAGATGACCAATTAAAATATTAAATGAACTATAATAGATGACCAATTAAAATATTATATGAACTATAATAGATGACCAATTAAAATATTATATGAACTATAATAGATGACCAATTAAAATATTAAATGAACTATAATAGATGACCAATTAAAATATTAAATGAACTATAATAGATGACCAATTAAAATATTATATGAACTATGATCAATGACCAATTAAAAGCATATCATTGGTTTATAAGATCAGTATATTATAATGAATGAATGGTATAGGGTTTAACGTCCTACTCTTATGCACCTAACCAGGGCAAATGGAAGACGGGCATACGCATTACAATGTGCTATGAGGGAACTTTTGCCCTTATATCTAATTCTAAACTGCCAAGGGATCTTTTACGTACATTCCAATGTGTACACGGGACCTCGGCTTTTCGTCCCATACGAACGTCTAGGCAGCTGTCCTTGTCAGGCCCCCCTTCTGCATCACTGACAAGGGGAAATCACGCCGGAAAATCGAGATGAACTTTCTCGGCCAATGCAGGGATCGAACACCCGACCTCTAGGCTAGCGAACCAGCGCCCTTTTTTTCATAGTAGTATTTATTCACAGAAATACATTAATACATTACATGTTCATTTCGAATATAATCGCAATTAATCATTAATCAGTTAGCTATTAACAATGTAAAAACTTGTTTTTTGGTCTTTTGTGCGTTTCTTTAAAACATTTCAAATTTGTGCTTTTTTACAATTAAGAGATTTAGTATGTACATCAAAACTAGATTAAAAAGGTAAAAAATAAAAAAAAGATTTTTGTCAACTAAAGGCTATTACGCTCAGGAAAGTCATCCAAAATCGCATTCTCCACGCAAGTCTTGTCGGCTCATTTGACTCTGCCGTCGGCTCGCGTACTATAAGGTTTGACCCTGAGGTCATTGATCACGTGATTTACTACTTGGTCAAAAATGGCGCCTGTCATCGAAATGTTTGGCGTTATAAACATTTTATAATTTGTTAGTGAATTCGAAATGTTTATCCCGCAAAGCGATTTTTATTATATTATATTTCAAACATATATCGAGAATTCTTTGATTTGGATTAACTAGACATTTCTAAATTAATTGTTGGGCCTGTCGATCGCGTAGTACTGATAAACAAACCCACGTGTATTAAATATTATTATATTCTAAAATTAGCACAGCGACATGCGCAGTTCGTATTTCCGGCCATTTCACCTGTAATATCTGTATATACATTGTTATTTTGAAATTGTGACCCCATTTCTATTTCAATATGGAAAGAGTATTAAATATATTATCATTTAATTGTTTTAAATCGTATTGTTTATCATTGTATATCTTCACCAAGAATCTTGGTGGCGTAGTCAATTGAGCCGACAGCAGAGATTAGTGTGGAGTGCAACGGAAGACAACTCTGTTTGGGAGATTGCCAAAATCGAAGGATCTTAGTTTAGAAAGATTCTTCTTTTGCTATTTCGTGTGGAGGAATACTTATACTAAAGATGGTATTACTTTAATGCATTACCCCCTACTGTCGAAAACGAAACGTAGAGGTTCTGGTAGAAATAAATCCCTACGCCACTGTGTTATTAACTAGAAAAGTGACTATATATCTATACATAATTTGACATTTGAACCTTCAATAGTAATATAAGGAGGTGAAAGTATAGAGTTTTTAAATCTGTCATCATTTAGTTTGAAATACATATAATTAAGATGTTTTTCGAACATTCACTTAAATAATTTAAAAGTGTCTATCTTTCTATTATGGTCAATATACATTAATCTTCTTTTAATAATTGCTAAGCGTATAAAGGAGAAACATATGTTTAGAAACGTATTTGTTTTACTACCTTTAAGTACTGGGATTCCAAATACAGTCCACGTATGCAATCGTTCCTGTTTAAATCCATACGGGTAGAAATCTATCAGGAACAGGCGGATCTGTTCGTGAAATTCTGACAGTTCTGGACACACCAGAAGCAAGTGATGCATGGTTTCTACAATATTCTTGTTACAAATTGTACAATATGGTTCTTGAATAAAACGAATTCTACAAAGCTTTTCGTTGGTAAATATAACGTTATGGCATATTTTATAATCATTTAGAATACATTCAGCACTTTTATAACGGTTAAAGACATTTTGCCACACACTTGGCCATTTAACTTGAAAATTAAAGTTCCTCCAGAATTCTGCTGAAGTGGGCTCTTTAAATATGATATTAATTAGAGATCTATAGCAAAAAACGGGATGAGCAGTTAGATATTAACATTGGTTTGTCGTTATGAATTAAATATAAATCATTTTCATTGTCGGTAAAACCAGATTGGCTGTTTAAAATATGAAGCCATTCTTTTGGCAGGGAAGCACATATTGTCTTAAACATAATCTTGACTTGATCATCATCGATTTCACTTGTATCTTCGAAGTCATACTGGCAGTGAAAAAGATCTAGAATATGCCTAGTCGGGAGTATACCAGAAATAGCACAGTATATGATATCACAGACTTTGGTAATATTATGTTGAATAAACAATTCATATAATAAAACTTTATTGTTATATACAATTAGTGGATTATAGAATAAAGGCTGGCTACTTATTTCCGAGTATAATTTAGGTACATATCGATTTGGGTTGATTGTATTCCAGGATTTCAGTAGCACCTTATAAAATTCTGGTATTCTAGGGGACCCTTTAGGCACATAAATCATGGAGAAAGCTTCTATAGTCAAATTCATATTAAGGTACATTTTTAGAAAGTGTGCCATTAGATACTTCCAAATTGCAGACACAGATTTGTTGCAAACATCTTAAGGTAGGACAGTCTAAAAGCCATTTGCCTACTTACAATATCTGGGATATTCAGGCCGCCTTGCGAGTGATGCCCGACGGACGTTGTAGAATTGATTAAAGGAGGTTTGTTTGACCACAGAAACGATTTAATAGATTTATCTATCTTTTCAACAATATTTTCAGGTATATTTACCACTCGTAGAGTATACCACAGTTTTGACATACATAGCGTGTTAATAGATTTTCCAATAATAGAAAGGTTTCTTTGAGACCATATATCTAGCAAAATCTTAATGGATTTTACCTTGTTAGCCCAGTTGTATTCTGCACAACGCATGGGCACTTAATCTCGTTGTCTGTGCACTTTAAGGACGGTTTTAAAGATTAGTGCTACACCACCACCTCTTCCTGTTGATCTTGTTTTGTGAAGTATTGAATAACCATTAGGTATCAGGGAAGATATCACAGGGCCTTCGCTATCACCACTTAGCCATGTTTCGGTTACGAATAGATCAAATTCATTTTCACAAATAAATTCGTTCAATTCAATGAATGTATTCCGCACAGAACGAGCGTTTAGCAAACAAAGTTTTAGACCGCATTCTTTACGTGAAGGTTCTTGCAACGCCTTCAGACAGTTTATTTGAATAAGGTTGTATAGATTAGGTTTACCGGGAACAGCTCGGTCATTTCCAAATGGGGGAATCCATAGGATATTGGGCAAGCGATGCAGTAAATTGGTATATTGATCCACAATTCGCAAACAGATTGCATGTCATTCAAAAATTTGGACAGTCTTTAACTGTGCAGCTTTAGTTGGTAATTAGTCATTGGCAGTGTTTACACTTTTTATAGTACCTGGATAAGGCGCTGGTACGCTAGCTTGGAGGTCGGGGTGTTCGATCCCTGCATTGGCCGAGAAAGTTCATCTCGATTTTCCGGCGTGATTTCTCCTTGTCAGTGATGCAGAAGGAGGGCCTAGTCGTTCGGATGGGACGAAAAACCGAGGTCCCGTGTACACATTGGAGTGCACGTAAAAGATCCCCTGGCAGTTGGAATTCGATATAAGAGTAGGCCGTAGCCCCGCTGCCGGGCAAAATTTTCCCCATAGCACACTGTATGGCGTATGCCCATCTTCAATTAGCCCAGGTTAGGAGCATATAGTAGGACGTTAAACCCCATTTCATTCATTCATTCCGTTCTAATAATATAACATCGTCTTTCAACGCAGTCGATGAACAATAGCAGAAAGAGAAATCAAATTTCTGTTAATTTCGTTTATTTTAAAAGCATTTTTAGGCAAATAAAATATGTGGGTTTGTCAATAAAATTACAGACGATTACAGGTTCCTTTGGTAACAGCCTTAAGATTACACGTGTAGTTATCACATCTAACAGGAAGAAGATTATAATTAGAAACCTTGTTGCCTTTTTTATCAGTACAAATCAAGTTAGATTCACACCTAAAAAAAAAAGAATGATACATGTTGATACCATTACATAACATTACTGGAGAGATCGGACCCAGACTGTCTATAGGTCCAGGGGCCTGTTTCACGAAATTTTAACTAAGATAAAATCCTTTTTTATCTTTAATTAAGATTTCGAGAGATCGGACCCAGAAAGTCTGATAAATATAAGGGGTTATTGATATATATATGCCTCCATTGAGGTCGTCACACATTAAAATACTATAACTTTAATGTTGTTGAATATTTTTATCTTAGACTGCCCAGAGATAAGCAATTGATTTGTCTGTCGATGGTTGTGAACTGTGATCAATAGATTTGATACTATAACTATAATAAAATAGTAAGAACAGTGATGAAATCGTATGCCCGCTCTTTGCATTCAAATATGATTGATATGACGTCACAATTCAAAGATGGTAGCGATGGCTGGACAGAATGACGTAATTGTTAAGAATATAAATATTTAATTAATTGATGGGTGTTAACAATTACTTTTCGTATAAACTGTTGGGTTGGTCTATTTTAATTTTGATTGGTCTTCACAACTTTAAAAAATAACATTATGGTAGTCTCTGTCAACTCAATGACGTCACATTGTACAATGGCAGCTATATATTTTTTGTAATTTTAAAAGTCGTCAACTTCACCCCCCCCCCCCATCCAAAAAAAACCCCCAAATTAAATAAAATAATAAAAGAATACATTAACGAAATATCTCACGGTGCAGAGTCTGTAGTACATTTGTCTCCACGCTTCGGTCTACAAACGGCACAACACCCACATAATTCTCTATCAGCTTCGCAATTTTCGGGCTGCACTTCGGACACAACGTAGCTTCTGATTGACTGTAGAACGTCAATACTAGAACACAACAAACTAGTATTGCAGATTTCATTGTGAGGCAAGATATAACCTATAACGACAATACACAAAATTACAAAGGAGTTGGTGGGGAGGGGGCAGACATCTTCAATATAATGCTTGATCTCGCCTTAACTACGTACAGCTTATGAGATGTTGTTAAACTGGCGGCCTTGCTTCAGGAAGATGGGGGCAGAATGCTTAGCGCATTGTCTCATATGGTATGGTATTGAGTCAACTGGCGTGGTTTCAATTCCCGGCTGTACGTGACAAGGAGTGGGGTCTTTAATCCAACCTTGTGAGTTTTCTCCGATTCTTGCGGTTTCCTCCCTCAGCTAAACCCCTGCGAGTGGGTGTTAAACCCCACCTCTCTCTTCGCTCTCTCTCTATACAGAGCGCGAACCCGAACGCGAACGCGGCTTTTCGTCCTGGAATGCTTTGGTTACTTTTAGAGGACCCGTTCACACTGAGCGCGAACCCGAACCCGGACAAATATTGGTTGGCGCGAACGACCGCCTTGATTGCCTCCCGAGCGAATTTTTCAGATGTTCGCGCGAACTTTTTCCCAATAAACCAATTAGTGGGCACTTCCCATGACATCATTTCCACGAATAGAAACCCCTAGGTCTGACCCCACTAGTGTGCAATATTCACAGTCTACTTGTAAAAGCACAATGGACAAGACAGAAGAAATGGTCATTGAAATCGAAAAGAATGCGATTCTATATGACAAAGCAACAGAGATTATAATAAAGATATTGCCAAAAAACGAGTCCTATAGGAAAAAATAGGAAATTAATTGGACAAAAATCGAATGAAAATATAATTCGTCTACGAGGTGATGAAATTCTCCAAACTTGCTTCTTCTCTGTAAAATTTCATGCACCGATATTCGCCCCTTTCTCTTCCTTCGGTGTTTTATGTACAAATACAGTGCCAAAATCTGGTCTGATTCAACCTGCGACATGATAGCAAATGACAAAATTTATCTCTCACAGCTAGAAAAAGACAAGCCATCACGAAAGCCGTCGACGGTTTTCCGCGTTCGGGTTCGCGCCCTATTGAACGGCAAAACTGATCAAAAGTCGCGTTTGCCGTCGGGTTCGCGATGGACGCGTTCGGGTTCGCGCCCTATTTAAACGGCAAAACTGATTAAAAGTCGCGTTCGCCGTCGGGTTCGCGATTGACGCGTTCGGGTTCGCACTGTGTATAAACAGGGCTTTATTGCTCCCCCCTATCAAAATGCGAGATTTACAGCGTGGAATATGTTAGTTTAACTACAATTCTGCGTTATATTTGACTGGCTATATTTAAAAGTCTTAACAGTCAGTTTTTATTTATAAAGAAAATACATTTACAATATATACGCAAACGGATCCAGTGGTAGCTATAACAACAAATACGTATACACAGTATGACACTGATAGCTAAATAAAATGCATGACGTTTAACGTCCTACTGTTCAGTTCCGACTGTGCTACTGAAGACGGGTAACTTCTTGGAGATTTCTATTACCTAGTTAACCCCATTTCTCCATCCTTTCTGAACCGACATAGCCCAGTCGGTGCAACAGCATAGCCACCTTATATCTTTTAAAGTATAAAAGTCCATGCTTACCTGAACGTGAACGGGCGGGAAATAGTCTGAACCAGTCTGTGGTGATGTGTTAATAGACACCAGGGTACCTGTTTTATACGTTTTAAAATTTGCTACGAATAAACAAGATGTCATTAACAGATGTAACATATCGAACAATGGTGTCTATCAAATCATAAATTATACCTCGAGTACATAAAGTTAAATAGTATATCAATACTGACTTCTGGTTTCATAAACAATATTCATAGAAAAAAACAACTTAAAGGACCTAAATCCCTAATATATAGGGCCTGGAAATTGACCCTAATGGGTCGCAACGCATATAATAATGTAATCTGATTGTATATACACTGGTTTACATTCTATCGTTCCTGTTTTTACTGTAATTTCTAAACAGTTATTTCTGAATTTCAATTTCTAGCGTCTGGTTATTCCAGTCTACTGCGCATGCCCACCAGGTAAGATATCGCCAGAGCCTATATATAATGCTCTGGATATGGCGTTACCGTTCGACATGAGTTGTGGAATGTGTCTAGGCTCGTTTTTTTCTGGTCACTTGTACAAGTGACGCTGAAACGCACGATTCGTGTACCAATGATAGAATGTTTATTGTGTCTCAAATATTGGATATCAGAGCCCGGCCTTTTCCCGGTAATTTCACAACATCAATGATTATTTGAATTGACAAATAATTCGTGTTTTCAACGTGTAAGACTTTGGATGATATTAAGTTAGAGACTAATGCTACGTCCACACTGAGCACAGTTCTGATCCGTATTCCGGAATACGTACTCCGGAATACGGTTTCGTTAATGCGATTTAAAAATGACCCGTTCACACTGCGTTAATTCGCTTCAAATTCACTTGCTGATCCGGTTCTGGAGCGTTCACACTCAATGCGTAACAACGCCACGGCATCTATCGGACGCAATTTAAACATAAAATGTTTGCTATATTTGAGAAAATAGCCCAAATAAAACAAGTTCAGATTTGTTTTGATAAAATGTTAATTTACAGCAATAAATACAATTCCCTTTTAAATACAGTTGTAAATTAATCTGATGTATTAAATAGATTGAAAAAATGAATATGTTTGATTGTCAGTGAGATGGTCTTTGAAAACAAATCAAATTCAAAGGGTTTCGGTGTTTTTCAAAATATAAACATATATATCACCCAGCGCCAATGTTTACCGTTTATACAATCAAGCGTTAGCGTAACGCAGGATTCTAGTTTAATGTGTATTAAGCTGTTCACACTGCGGTGACAAAGCGATGTAACCAATCGAATTAGTTAAAGCGGGATGGAATACGCATTAAGAACCGTATGTGAACTTCTGAAGCGTATTAAGCTTCAATGCGCTTTGGGATACGTATTAAAGGCCTGTGTGAACGCAGCATTAGCTACTTTAATAAACCTGTATCAGCTATGACATAAGTCGGTTATTTGAATCCGTGCCCACGTGTAAGACTTTGGCCTTGGGTGCTATTGAGTCATGACATTAAATCGGTTATTTTAATCGATATTGACGTTAGAGTAGACGTAATAATACCCTTGACTGTCGCAGTTCGCCAAAAAAAGAAAGTAACTGTCAATACGGTCTGTCTAGTGAGTAGTGAACATGCCAATGGTATGATTAATCTATTATTTGTTTTATTTACCGTTGTTTTATTTCTAATATTGTACATTTTTACATCAATGCTTATTTATGTCAACACTTTATCTAGCCAAGTTATTAGAAGTAATGCCATTATGGCATATAAATCTGTGATTGTACTTGATACGTTAGTCTTGTAGGTCTATCCGACTTAGTAGCATTAGGTAATTGTCGGTTATCCACATTCCTGTAAAGTGTATGTAGATAATTATTATAAGTTTCCAGGATTAAATATTTGAAGAACCATTCCAGACTATTGTAATATCTGACGGACCTCACGGTCACAAATTGTAGTATTTTGATTAATGTCAGTATTTTGAGTGATATCAGTAGTGTGATAAATGATAATATATTTCGAGTAATGCTAGTATTTCAAGTAATGTTAGTATTTCGAGTAATGTTAGTATTTTTGGTAGTGTTAGTATTTTTAGGCATGTTAGTATTTCGAGTAATGTTAGTATTTCGAGTTATGTTAGTATTTCGAGTAATGTTGGTATTTTCGAGTAATGTTAGTATTTTCGAGTAATGTAAGTATTTCTAGTAATGTTAGTATTTCTAGTAATGTTAGTATTTTGAGTAATGTTAGTATTTCGAATAATGTTAATATTTCGAATAATGTTAGTATTTCGAATAATGTTAGTATTTTGGGTAATGTTAGTATTTCGAGTAATGTTAGTATTTCGAATAATGTTAGTATTTTGGGTAATGTTAGTATTTCGAGTAATGCTAGTATTTTGAGTAATGCTAGTATTTTGAGTAATGTAAATATTTTCGAGTAATGCTAGTATTTCGAGTAATGCTAGTATTTCGAGTAATGCTAGTATTTCGAGTAATGTTAGTATTTGGGTTAATGTTAGTATTTTGAGTAATGTTAGTATTTTTAGTAATGTTAGTATTTTAAATATTAAATAATATAAATAAATTACACCGTGAACATTATATTCCGCGTAAAGAAAACTGCAAAGACAAATACATTAGTTTTCCATTTCTATCATATTTGTATTCGTTGTGAACTTTAGAACATTAACGCTTTTGTTAAAGTTTATACCAATGTAAGCACAGTATACAAACCCATTTCGATAAATGGTATAATAATAAATCTAGATATAATTCCAATAATCTTATATAATCTCATGGATTTGTGTACTCAATATGACAATCACCATAATAAATATTACCCGGGGCGAGTAAACAGCTGTTATTTTTTGTTGGCGGGGAATTTCCCTTCTACGTCATAGTTATACAGTATTAACCCACAAGATAGAGTAACATACGCTACGGTATTTGTTTATAAAATCAGGGTTCATTGATAACTATTGACCCGGCAGTGGCTTAATCTGACCTCTTGTTTGTATTTACATTTACCGTTAACATTTTAGATATATCAAACTAAGCTGTGTATATTTGGGGACTACCATCTTCAATAGAAGGCTTGATCTCGCCTTTACTACATACACCTTATCAAGCCCTTCACTCAACAATCAACATTTTTCGTCACTAAATTTGATTGGGTATCGGCCCCCACCGTGATCCAATCAGATTTTGGGTTACTAAAAATAAACTACTTTCAATTTATTTTCTTTATCGAAGGCACGGATTAGCCCATACAGAGCACGTGATCAGCGATTTCCTTATTACATGTTGAGTTGATTGTCCTTTATTGTGTGGTGAGTGGTCTTATTGTGTGCCAGTTTGATCTCGGCGACAGAGTGTTTTATGTGTCACGACATCTGATTGGACAATGCTAATTAGTCAATTGTGAACACAGCAAGCATAAAACTTTAAAAGTTCGAGAAATGTCCAGTGTTGGAGCAAGGGTAAGATGTTGTTAAATTCGCGGCCGTTGCTTCAGGAAGATGGGGGACTACCTGGAAACAGCGTTTAGTCCGTAGTGCCACTGCCCGGACACAGTTGCCCTCCATAGCAGAAGGTAGGCTGTTAACATCGCTGCCCTGGCAGAATTTCTCCCATGATGGAACACTGTGTGGTGTATGTTCCTCTCCATTAGCCCAGTTGGTATGCAGAAAAGTAGGTCGTTAAACACAATTTAAGCATTGTATGTTTTTTTTATCGCTAGACTGGTAATAATTTCCCCTTATTTCGAATGTAGTGCGAGTTATAAATTGATAATTTGTCCCGTAATTTTGTTATTTCCTCTTTCTGCATTTTTGGTTTACTTTTTGGTCTAGAATTTGGGAAGAGGGATCGAATTGTGGGAAAAGGGATCAAATTTGCAATTTCATAGCAGTTTCGGGTAATACTGATGATATTACACTCATTTTGTCAGAAGTGAGATTGTTACCCGAGTCAGCTTCAAATCCCCATAGTAAAAATCTAAACGGTCAACACCCTTTACAATTAGGATGTGGAGATTGCCAAATATTGTCCTTATTGTGCCTATAACGATTGCAACCAACGGAATGTTGAGCAAAGAGCTACAGTCTGTGGTGTTACAGTCATTCATCTTTTCTACTCCGACTGAACTAATGAAGACGGGAATTTATCACCCAATAATACATTTGACAGTAGATATCGCTTGTGTGTTAAATGTGATATCTACAGTGTGGTGATATCACTTTAGTGATATATACACAGTGTAATGAGATCACTTTACATAAATTTGATTGGTCAATCAAAAAGGAACTACCTTCTTTTATTTTAAAGAAACCACTTAGTTTAAGTAAAGAGTGACTTTTTTTAAAAAATAAGAAACTGCTTTTATTAAATTGACATTGAAGGAAAAAACTGGGTCGGTATACAGGGCTATACAATAGCTAAACTGCTGTCAAAAAATGATGTATTACTACGCTATAATGTAAATAGGATCGGTAAAAGTGAAATCTTTATGAAAGAATTATATTTATTTATTTGTGCATGTAAGAAAGGGTTGGGTGATAAAAAAAATCTCCAACTCGTGTTTTTTGATACCAAAAAATATCAACACAAGTTGATATTTTTTGATATCAAAAAACACTTGTAGGAGATTCTCTATATATACATTTTGCAATTTTTTGCTTACTCTTATATCAAAATCCAATACGTGCACGTCTGAGTGGACACGACCTTCTATGCCTTGTTCCTTGACAGGCCCCGTCCTGCACCACTGACAAGGTGAAACCCCGCCGGAAAATCTTAATGAACTTACCTTGTCTATAACCGAAAGCCACAGAAAACAAGACATGCTAAACAGCCAACGTCAAAACAGCGAGTATATTATAACCACAACTTCAAGTCAACACACATCCCAAAATACACCTGCTTAGAGTTCTAAACAAGTTGATGATCAGGTATTCAAATTTCAACTAGAATTGAAAGAGAAATGAAATGAAATGGGGTCTAACGCCCTAATTATCAGCAGCGACTGTGCAAATGAAGAGTGATTTAGTCTTATTTCGAATTACAGCTACTCTTATGATCTACTCTCATTTCGAATTCCAGCTGTCTAAGGGCTTTTTACGTGCCAGCCAATATATCAACACTCTTCGATCAAGTTAAAAAAAGACTCGTTCTTTTTTACATTTTTGACTTGTGTTGATATATTTTTGATATCAAAAAGATCGGTAAGATATCGCAACGCTTTCTTTCATGGTAAACGAACGATTAAAAAATATTCCTTAGTTGCTCACACTGCTAAAGACCCCTAACCAGAAGCGAATCCGAACAAGCACTCCCTTAGCTAATCAAAATATAAGTTGTGGATACCGAGATGGTGAAATTTAATGGCTGTCTAATTCCTGTTGTATTATGGCCTCCGGCTAGTAATAATTTGTCCATTCATGCACAAAGATTTTTTTTACAAAAAACATTACCGTGATTTTGTGTTTGACATTAAAGGGACAATAACACTCTCGCTGGCTTGACAGGTCCCAAATTTTTTTTAGCCTTATTCTAACTACAAGATGTTTAAGTGTCCTACCTGTTGTGTAAATTATCCATTACAACCTATAGCGCTATCTTACTTGTCCAGAGGGTTCGAAAATATGTTTAAATCCCAGTTGCATTTGAAAGTGCTTACGTAAGGCTTTTCAAACCATGTTACGGCATGTAGTTGAATTTTTCCAATTTTTAAAATAAGTTGTGTTAAGATGAAATTTGTATCATTTTTCAATTGAAATATTGTAAAATAGTACAAATTGTTGACCAGAATAAAGATTGGAACATATTATTCAGTAACAACAAGAGTGGTATTGGGGCTTTAAAATGCCACTCTTCACTTGTTTTTGCTCTAAGACTGCACTACTTCAACCCAACCTTACACCTATCTACTGCCACGGCGTTAAGGTATTATATTCATTGTATTCGTGAAATTCAGTAATGTGTTAAGATAGAAATAGAATATGTTAATACAGCCGTCGTAATGCTTTTTTTTACACGGAAAATCTGGATCCTTCGCCCCTCGTAGACCGGTACCGCCGTCTGTAAACCGAAATTGTTTCGGGGATTTCAGGGGTTCTGCATCCCTAACAATGACCTTAACTTGGGGAGCCGGGGGACTTCCAATATTTCAGATTGGTCAAAAGCACTAAGCAGAGGAAGTGGTACAAACCCCGTGTCTTTATATGTTTATACAATTTGGCAACGTTGGCAATAAGGGTTTCAGCCAATTGCAAATGCTCAACTTAGACTTGCTCAAGAACTATGGTGGCAGATTGGTATAATGTCGGCAACTCGACTTCAAGATATTTTAACCGGACATTACGACAACCCAGTATTTCTTCATCACATTCCAACTTTGACGAGTTCTTTTATCTGCACGCCAATGTGTAGACATGAGCTTGTGGTTTTGTGCCGTCTTCACGGGGATCACGGTGGCTAAGTGGGTAAGACGATGGCTAGCTATCCTGGAGGACGGGTGGTCGATCCCTGCATTAGTCGAGAAAGTTCACCCAGATTTTCCGGCGTGAATTTTCCCTTGTGACTGGTGCAGGAGGGAGGGCCTCATAATGACAGTTGTCTAGTCTTTCGGGTGGTACGTAAAACCGAGAGCCGGTGTATACGTGCAATTTAGAAGTCGGAGTATCATCTAGACAACAATATTCAGTGAGTAAGAGAGAGAGAGAAGTGGGGTTTAACGTCCACTCGACACAAACTAGATCGTTTCAGGACTAACACATAATTGATTTTATTTCAATAATTCGCTTGCGCGTAGGGATCTTTAGAAGTGGGAGGAAACTGAAGGACGAAGGACAGATAGAAATCCCAAGAGGTTGAACAGGCGACCCTACTCCTTGTCACGTACAACTGGCGAATCGAAACCACGGCAGTTGACTAAATGCCAGACCTTATGACACAACGCGCACGTACTAACCATTCGATCATCCACCAACCCGACCCCACCCATCAACTATATTATAACAGTTACGATATAAATACACTTGTTTCGTTATCATGGACATTTCCCTTGTCATTGATGCAGACAGGGGGCCTGACAAGGACAGTTGCCTAGTCGTTCGGGTGGTACAAAAAACCGAGGTCCCGTGTACACATTGTCGTGCGCGTAAAAGATCCGTTGGCAGTAGGAATTCAGTTCCTGTCCGGGCAAAATTTCCCTCATAGCACAGTGAAAGGCGTATGCCCGTCTTCAATTAGCCTAGGTAAGGTGCAGAAGCGTAGGACGTTAAACCTCATTGCATTCATTCATTATCCTGGACATACTAGGCAGTTTAATTCTTTTTATTAGCTTTAAATTGTCAATAGAATAACAATTTATCAATGTTTTAACCTTGACCTATTACTCACTGATAAGCTTCCGCTGCAAAAGGAGTTCTTGCCTTTTTATTATAAGTATAATGACTTCGTCATGTGCGGCAGGTTAGTTTGCTTCTAAAAACACTGTTTACCGTTCGAAAAAATACAAAAGTAATTTTCTACCAGACAACCATGGTTCTATTCACCGAGACTAGATACTTTCTCTCGGTGTAAGGATATTATCGCTATGAATATACGTTCATACACTGTTGAGAAAAAAATCCTGTTGGTTTGCTTAGCAACAATTTGAGCATGAATCAACACTGTACTAAAAAAAAAGTGCGTAATAAATATGAACGGTCTTCAAACATTCGGTTTATAATTAGCGATACACAGGTACAGTGGCAAGTGTTATGCTAAACAGACCTAATACCTCAAAAGTACCTACGCGCGAAATCCGAGATTTTGGTACATGTTAAACAATAAAAATAGTGCCCGTGCGCGTGCCAGTAATAGAAAAACTAAGAGATCGCGCATAAAAAATGCACGAACGTACCAGGCGCGATGTCATCTAGTCAAAAGAGCGGGCTCGGGATGAATTTCCGAGAGGAGGAGGGGGGGGGGCAGGGTTGGGGCTCTCTCTACTACTACTAGTCACTGAGCTATTGAGACTGCCCTCTTTGAATGTATATCTACATGACTATGACTCACTGTAAAATATATTAAATTAGGTTGTATGTAATGGTTGATTACACAAGTTTAACTATCTCCACGGTCGATTTCGTATGAAATATAATTTCTGTTATTATCTTCTCTCCAGGTCCAATATTTTGATCAAACACACAAAATATTATAATTTTTTGTTGGCCCAAAAGTTATATTAAACGAACTGGTACATATTATATAGAATGTGGACAATTTAAAATAAAAGATATTTAGTGGGTGCCGAAGGTGGATAATCACCACATGGTAGGTTATTCCACTATGATGTCATCCAATATGGCTGCCGACTTTATATCAATTTTATTCTACCTGCTCTAGTTTTTTGTTAATTTCTCTGAAATAAAAGCCAGATTGAAGTGGTGTCTGTGATCTTATTTGAAAAATATATTTTTGGTAAAATTTGATTAATTTTCAAGAAAACACATTTTTAAGTGACAACATAAAAAAATGAAATCGGGTTTAACGTCCTACTGGGCATATGAAGAACGGCATGAGGGAAATTTTGCCCGGGCAGCGGTTCTACGGCCTACAGTTATATCGAATTCCAATTGCCATGGGATCTTTTACGTGCACACCAATGTGTACACATGTCCTCGGGTTTTCGCCCCATCCGTACGCCTAGACAGCTGTCCTTGTCCGGTCCTGCGTCCTGCATCACTGACTAGGGGAATCGACGCCGGAAAATCTGGATGAACTTTCTCGGCCAATGCACTCGACCTCCAGGCTAGCGAGCTTACCGACTTGGCCACCGAGATCGCCCTATTGAACATAAATGGTTGTGTATTAATAAAGGCAGCTCAGAATTAGAAAAGTGTTTCTGTCTAATGGACTAAAAAAACAGATAACACGCAGGATCAAAGGATGCAGAGTTTTAATTCATTTATTGGTTATTTTGCATATATATTAAAAGTCCAGAATAATTGCACATGTGTTTCGTAGTCATTTTAAACGTGTTTTAAAATCAATCGGCCGTATATTTCAAATTTTGTCTGATATGTAGAAAAAGAGAGAGAGAGAGGGAATGGGATTTAACGTCAATTCGGTCAATTCCGGACTAACATATGGTTTAATTTTATTTCAATAATTCGATTGCGGGTCGGGGATAAAGCTGTGGGAGGAAACCGGAGAAAAACCACGAGGTTGAACAGGTGACCCTACTCCTTGTCACGTACATCCGGGTAATCAAAATCACGCCAACTGACGCAATCGAACTCTTCTTTGCTGTGTTGGATATAAGCGAGTAAATTGAGCAAACAGAAATTCCTTTGCACCGGCGCATGGACTGTCCCCACCACTGATATTTGTCAGTCTGCGCCCCTTCATATAAATGAATGAATGAAATGGGGTTTAACGTCCTACGCTTAAGCACCTAACCTGGGCCAATTGAAGACGGGCATACGCCAACAGTGTGCTATGAGGGAAATTTTGCCCGGGCAGCGGCGCTACGGCCTACTCTTATATCGAATTCCAACTGCCAAGGGATCTTTTACGTGCACTCCAATTTGTACACGGGACCTCGGTTTTTCGTCCCATCCGAACGACTAGGCAGCTGTCCTTGTCAGGCCCTCCTTCTGCATCACTGACAAGGAGAAATCACGCCGGAAAATCGAGATGAACTTTCTCGGCCAATGCAGGGATCGAACACTCAACCTCCAGGCTAGCGAACCAGCGCCTTATCCACTTAGCCACCGTGACCCCCCCCCCCTTCATATAACAGATTTTGATAATGCAATTAAATTGTAAATGAATTAGAAATATATACATTTTTTACAAAAATCATTCAATATGGTTATATACCCTATGAAAACGAAGGTGAAACGACTGTTTTGTAAATTGTTTTTTGATTGGTTCGTAGACTGTGGCTACAGGGCAGATAATTAGAAATCGTGGAAACTCTATGAATTAACCCAGGGTAGAACAGAATGAGAACACTGGGGATACTGAGGATGGCAGTAACTATGCTTGACATCATTAATTAGTATGCACAGATAGTTATTTATCTAAAAAGACAAAAACTTCTTTTTTAATTGTTATTAAAGTATACTTATTGTTGTAAATGTGCTCATTGCCTTATATTATTTAACTTTTTACCACGTTTTCGCTTGAAATATGGTATGAGCTTTCTTGAAAATAATAAAAAATTAAAAAAAAAAACACGAATTTGTTCCTCAAATAAGCTCAGATAAACAGCTTCATTCTGGCCTTAATTATTTCATAAAATTGACGGAAAACAAGAGGGGTTAGGATAAAATTGATATAAAGTCGGCATTCGGCAGCCATACTTGATGACGTCATTGTGGAATAACTGACCATGTGGTGAGTGTCAACCCAAGTTCAAAATACTTTCTTCGGCACCCACTAAATATTTCTTTAAAAACATTCTCCCTTCTCAAACTTTCCTGCAAAACCAGATGCTAGATTAGTACACACAAACGAATTATTGAAATGAAATTAATCCGTATTATGTTAGGCCCGAAACGACCTAGTTTGTAATTATATTGTTTTGTTGAAGGGAGAGGGGTGTTCCGCAATCCTATTCTTATTGAATAAAATATAGTTTTAAAAAAAAGAGTGGACGTTGAACCTCTTCCTTTGTCTCTGTGTCTGTGTCTCTCTTCCGTTCTCTTACTCCCCGATCCTCCGCGACTCCCTTATTTCACAACGTAGCCTTTTTGTTGGCACTGACTCATTTTACATATTTATTTACAAACCAAAAAAAATGGTTAATATCCGGTTACAAGGGGAATATTAAAATGATCAAACGGCTTTAGTCATGCAATGTTGGCATGTTTGATATAAATGATGATAATAATAAACTGTTTTATTGGCAAAATATCTCTAGGCAGACTAATGCTTACAGGTGTTAATTTATGTACATGTAACTGATTTTACAATAAATATGACGTGAATAACCAGCGAACTTCAGTCGCAGCAGACAGATTACTGACGTTACAAACATAATCCTTGCGCTGCAACCTTTAAAAATTGCAAAATGTTACGAATTATTTTGGCATTTATTCTGTTTTTTCATGCAGCCACCATTTCAGCTGAAATAGGTAAGTTTGAATATTAAATTGAATTTTATCCGTTTAATGTTGTTACTCGCCGTTTGTATTGTTTTATTCTAGAAGAACATATCTAATTTTTAACGATTAATTCACGCTAACATGTGGTGACATTATGCGAGAGCTAAATCTGCCAAATGCAGGTCTTTCTTTAGTTTAGAAAAGTAATTTAAATCGCTATAGCTAACCACATTTACTGGATTTTAATCCATTTTTTGTTGCATCATTTAACGTCAAAATGGATAATCGAAACTTTTTTTATCATATCGAGTTTAGGCCACAAATTCAATCGATAGGACTTCAAAAGTGGGGTTGCAACAGAGGCAAATTAGTTGGGGGTCGCCAAAATAATGCTCGAGTTGTTGTTCGCGGAGCGGCCGCAGGCGCTAGCGTAGCGTTGGGCGTGTGTGTGGGGGGGGGGAGGGGGGTCTGGCAAACCCTCCCCCGAAATTTTGAAAATAAGACTTCGGCAAAAACCTGTTTTCCACGCTCTTGGAACCGCAATTAAAGCCGCTATCGTGCGTCAAGTTCGGTAGCGCTATTTCTCATGTTGATGTTAAACACGCGTTGGGCGTGTGTGGGCGTGTGTGTGTGTGTGTGGGGGGAGGGGGGTCTGGCAAATAAGACTTCGGCAAAAACGTGTTTTCCACGCTCTTGGAACCGCAATTAAAGTCGCTATCCGAAATAATAATCTTCTTGACCTCTAAACCATAGAGGTGCTCTAAACTAGAACTAGCCCGAAACACCAATAAGGTGTAGTCTGGAGGCTTAGCGTGGAGGGGTGTCCATCAATCAAATAGTTTTTATATTTTACGCGGACATTCTATAGCTTTAAATCTTACTAGTGCAAACAGGAAAAAAATTCCCCTTTAAACCTCGTGGGTTTCCTCCTATCACTCCGGTTTCCTCCCACTGCTAAAGACCCCTACACGCAAGCAAATTATTGAAATAAAAATTGAAAACCATACGTTAGTCCCTAAATGACCTAGTTTGTGTCGAGTGGACGTTAAATCCCATCTCTCTCTCTCTCTCTCTCTCTCTCTCCAAGAAACAAGAAAGGGGTTATCGTCATAAAACTACAGAAAAAATGGTGTCTGTAATTCCTTGCTAAGTTGGATTAACTTTGAAGGTTCCACGTTCTCAATAGAAATAGGAATCTCGCGATACACCCTCTTTTATAACCCCCTAATTTCTGCACGTCCAAGATTAGCCTTAACGGTAATTTCCATCCCAAATATGGAATAAACCTCTTTATTTCACAAGACTAGAGGACGAAACAATACCGTATTTGGTCTACCAACCATAGGTCAATTTAATGATTTTACCAAAATAGTACTGGTTTTTTTTTATGTGTAACTATATATTCACGTTCATTATTTGATATTTGTTTATTTTTTTTGCAATGTCTGTTTTCTGTCTTGTCCGCGGGTTTATCTTGTATATTTTTGTTTTGCGTGTAGTGCGGTCTTCCTGCACTTACTATTAAATACGTCTGATTCCACTCTACTCGATTATGCTGTGAACCTTTTTTACGCCATTTTCAGTAAATTAATGTACATATTCAGACATGATTGTGAACTGAATATAACGTTCCCCCCCCCCCGCCCCGTACTCTAATGATTTAAAGCACTCCAATAAACTAGTAGGCGGGTCAAACGACGGCTAAATGATGTCTTACGTAAGACAAATTGCAACAAAAGGTTTTTTGTTTTCTATTGGCTCGTTATGATTTCCTAGGTAAGGAAAAGAAAGTTTACCAAAATCGGAGTCCAAATAAGGACAGGGGGCGTGACAAAATCGAAGACGGCGGCTGTCGATCAGAAATTGCGAATATCTCTAAAACTATTGGATTTAGATACCATAAATATATTGGGGACATATAGGAAGTCGGTACCAGCGAGTCCCAAAATTGCGACGGTATGTCTCTACAACGTCATGACTTCATTGTGACGTCACAACGGCATATCAGTCGTCGCATTTCTTCCGAAATTTGTCCATGAATGTATGTTAGCAGGAACGTATATCTACATGACTATGACTCACTGTAAAATATATTAAATAAGGTTTTATGTTATGGTTGATTACACAAGTTTAACTATCTCCACGGTCGATTTCGTATGAAATTGAATTTCCGTTATTATCTTCTTTCCCGATCCAATATTTTGAGCAAAATTCAACTATTTTACGTTTTTGTTGGCCAAAAAATTATATTAAACGAACTGGTATATTATATATATAATATGTATTAATAATATACAATATATTATTATAATCAAAATGGTCTGACATATTTACATTAATCTATCCATTATATTATATTATTATAATCAAAATGGTCTGAAGAGGTTCAAGAGAACTGAAAACGTTAACCATAAACATGTGTTTGTTTCTCTTTTTTCAACGTAATTGTATTAATATTTCTCTGGGAGTAGTTCAAAGAAACTTTTTTTGTATATATGTATATATATATAGTTGTAGTAAGTAGTTGTTCTAATGTACAGTATTAAATATTATAGTATAAAATATAAAAAAATAACACCGATTTGCTTCTACATGTTTCATAGTAGCATCATCATTCATCGGGAAGCCATTGATAATATAACTTATAATGTTGAAAGGTTAACCTTGTGACGTCACAATAGAGGTACATTACATTGCATGAATGCGTAAATAAATAGTGATGATTAAATAAACAAATATTATAATATGTACATACACTATTCAGTTAGCTACTTGTCAAAAAGAGATCAATTAGGCTATTTTATTTGTCCTCTTTAACTATCTCAGTGAGCATCATGACATATGTGCACACAACTTTCATACCAAATTTCAAATATTCCCGTTCTACCATAATATAGAATGTGGACAATGTTTTTAAAGAATTGTTTAGTGGGTGCCGAAGTAAGTATTCTGAACTTTGACACTCACCACGTGGTAGGATATTCTACTATGATGTCATCAAATATTGCCGTCGACTTCATATCAATTGTATCCTACCTGCTCTAGTTTTCTGTCAATTTTTATGAATAAAGGCCAGAATGAAGCGGTTCCTGCGATCTTATTTGAAACATATATTTTTTGATAAAATTTAATTAATTTTCAAGAAAACACATTTTTAAGTGACACAATAGAAAAGTTCCAAAAAAAAAAAAATGGGGTTTAACTTCCTACTGTTCTGCTCCTAAACTGGGCAAATAAAGAAAGGCATGAGGGAAATCTTCCCCTGGCAGCGGTGCTACGGCCTACTCTTATATCGAATTACAATTCACATGGGACCTTTTACGTGTACACCAATGTGTACACGGGACCTCGGTTTTTCGCCCTACCCGAGCGACTAGACAATTGTCCTTTCCGGTCCTCCGTCCTGCATCACTGACAAGGGGGAAACGACGCCGGAAAATCTGGATGAACTTTCGCGGCCAATGCCCCCGAACTCCAAGCTAGCGAGCTTACCGACTTAGACAGCGAGATCCCCCTATTAAGATACTGATGATGGAACATAAATTATTGTGTATTAAACATGCATTATTCAAGAGCTAAATCTGCCTAGTGCAGGTCTTTATTTGGGCATGAAATGTTTTTTAAAGTATTAATTAGACATTAATTAACTGATCCAGGCCTTAATCAACTTTGAACTTAATCAACTTTGGATGGCATCAGATTGTTCCGATATTAAACAGATTAAAACGTTTCAGTGATAAATCAAATATGGCGGTCCCAGACGCTTCGAGTCTTAGCTTTTATCAACCAGGACCGTGGTTGAATTTTTTGCACACGTCGGCCAAATTTCAAATGCCAATATCTTCGCTTGCAATAGAGTAATTTGAATGAAATTTTCAAATTATTCATTTTACATCACCTCCTTACGAACTATTATAGCAAGAATGGCTAGTTCTTATCTATATCTTGAGTAATGTAACTTTAATAAAGGCAGCTCAAAATCGGGAAAATGATTCTGTCTAATGGACTAAAGAAAACACAGATAACACGCAGGGTCAAGGATGTAGAGTTTTAATTTATTTATTTGTTTTTTTTGCATATATATTTAAATTCCAGAATAATTGAACATGTGTTTTATAGACATTTAAACGTGTTTTAAAATCAATCACGTATATTTTAAATTCTGTCTGATATATAGAAGGAGAGAGAGGGAGAATGGGACTTAACGTCAACTCGGCACAAAGTGTGTAATTTCAGGGCTAACATATGGTTAAATAGTATTTCAATAATTCGATTGCGGGTCGGGTTTTTAGCTGTGGGAGGAAACCGAAGAAAACCCACGAGGTTGAACAGGTAACCCTACTCCTTACCACTTACAACCGGGTAATCGAAATCACGCCAACTGACGCAAAAAACATCCAACCCCTCTCTGTTATGACGGTTGTAAGCGAATAAATTGGGTTAAAAAAAAAACAATCTTTTGCGCCCGCTCATGGACTGTCCCAACACTTATTTTTGGCGATCTGCACCCCTGCTCATAGTACACTTATTGAGCCAAATCAGAACAGAACAATACAATGTATAACCTCATTTCATTTCTTCAACAATTGCAATGAATCCGTGTTCCTGCAGCAACTCTAAAAGTATCCCTTATCGGCAATGTAGCAATTTCTCCGTTAATGTAACACATTGTTCTTCTTTATCAACCCAACATAATGGGCATGTACTCTTTTCTGAATCAACATTCCTTTCCGCTGTTAAGATGTGTAAATGGACTAATTTTGGAAGAAATGCGACGTCCGATATGTCGTTGTAACGTAGCAATTTTTTGACTCGCGGATACCGGCTTCCTATCTGTACGCAATACATTTATGGTGTCTAAATACAATAGTTTTTGAGATATTTGCAATTTTGTATCGGCAGCCGCCATATTGGATTTGAACACGCCCCATGTCCTTATTTGGACTCCGATTTTGGTAAACTTTTTTTTTCTTACTTAGGACATCATAATGAGTCAATAGAAATCAAAAAACCTTTTGTTGCAATTTGTTCTACGTCAAATGTTAGTAGTGCGGTCTTCCTGCACTTACTATTAAATACGACTGATTCCACTCTACTTGATTATGCTGTGAACCTTTTTTACGCCATTTTCAGTAAATTAATGTACATATTCAGACATGATTGTGAACTGAATATAACGTCGCCCCCCCCCTCCCCGTACTCTAATGAATTAAAGCACTCCCATAAACCAAGTCCAAATGTCCATTAAAATGACGTCAAAATGTTAATTCATTGTAATTTTCTTCTGTTGTCGAGGTTACTTGGTTCAATTCTGACTCCTAAAACTAACTTAATTTTAAACGGCAATCAAATTATAATCCATACTGTGGATTTTTGTCCATGTGGATATTGATTTTGAAAATTATCTAATAAGGATTTCAGGAATCAAAATTAAATTTAGGAATTCAAATCATGTTTAGCATTCATGTTTCAAGTATAATTTCTTCATATGTTTCGATATATCAAGATGTTACGAATTTGTGCCTTTATATTAGGTCCAAAATGGTTGTGCTATCCATGTTTAAGACCCTTGTGGTATCAATTCCAGGGATTGAATGAATGAAATGGGGTTTAACGTCCTACGCTTAAGCACCGTACCTGGGCTAATTGAAGACGGGCATACGCCAGTGTGCAATGAGGAAAATTTTGCCCGGGCAGCGGCGCTACGGCCTACTCTTATATCGAATTCCAACTGCCAAGGGATCTTTTACGTGCACTCCAATTTGTACACGGGGACCTCGGTTTTTCGTCCCATCCGAACGACTAGGCAGCTGTCCTTGTCAGGCCCTCCTTCTGCATCACTGACAAGGGGAAATCACGCCGGAAAATCGAGATGAACTTTCTCGGCCAATGCAGGGATCGAACACTCAACCTCCAGGCTAGCGAACCAGCGCCTTATCCACTTAGCCACCGTGATCCCCCTCCAGGGATTGACTGAAAAGGAGTATAGATAGTAGTTACAGGGGTCTATAAACTAGTTAATGTTATTGCGTAGTTTATAGCATCATGTTAGTCATGGATGTACGTTGTTTTTGGTGAAGTGTAAAGAATGCAACACGTTTAATATGTGCATAATGAATTAGAAACACCATGATATACCATAGAAAGTACCATTTACATACAGTTTTTCGAAACAATTCGCACCCGGAGTAACACAAGCCCCCCACCCCCCTGTGGATAATGTTGATTAAAATATGGTCTACCACCTGTATGACGCCCCCTTCAACCTAAAAGTAAATTTTCGATTAAATGTAAATTTTCTTGTAGCTATAAAATGCTAGACTCATCTATAAATTGTTTATTTTTAACACGTTTAATGCCATATCTCTCCACGCGAGTTGGCAATAAACTGTTAATTGAATAAAACGGCACCATCTTGTATACCTGTAAAATATTATAACAATTTCCATATTAACACGCCCGGCAACCTACACAACTTGACAATAAATTATACATTGAACTAAACAGAATATTTGGTTTTATAACTGTAATATAATATAGGAATGATCATTTTAACTTAACAAAAAAATATACATTGAACAAAACAGAATATTTGGTTTTATAACTGTAAAAAAATATAGGAATGATCATTTTATACGACATTATTTAGTTTTACTCATAATTAAAATAGCAACATATTTTAACGTCCTATCTGCCCCCACCCTTTTCATGGATGGACTGAATAGCAGTATGGTAGTGATGAATTTGCATAATGATGAATTTGCGTCGTTTTAATGATTTTTTAAGATACATAATATATGTAAAAGCTAACAACACCAGGATGTACTCTCGAAGAGTACTTTTGTAGAACAAACATTTTTTTTCAAATTCATTTATTCCGTCGACGATCAGAGAATGGAACACATTGGAACCCGAGGTACAAAATTCAAATTCTGTTTTATCTTTTCTTCAAGCTTGAAAAAAAACATATTATTCCACAGTACTTTTATATTGGAGATAGAAAAAATCAAATAATACATAGTAAATTGTGATAAGGCTGCAGCGATTTGAATGGTCATAAGTTTTTGAGACATTTAACGGACAGGCCCGTCTGCGCGTGTGGTCACCTTTTTGAAGATTGTCACCACTATCTGTTAATATGCTCCCTGCATTCGTGTGCCCGGCGAAAAAACTAGTGGTTTACTCGAGCAGCAATTTCGAGATGTTATTATTTTTTTGAATGGTCAGACTGTCCTCTCATCTGATCAAAATCAGTTCATTTTTAACACAGTCCATAACTTTTTAAAATTGTCAAAACGTTTCTAACGTCGAAATCATCCCGTCTGTTATTGATTTATTTACTTTCTGCATAATATACTAGGTCAATACTAGATAGGTTTTTATATGGGTTTTTTTTTGGGGGGGGGGGCGGACACCCTATTAATATAAAGTCACGGAACGACATCTGTATATATGTATAAATGTTTAGTTTATATTTAAGTCTTAAATAATTTTATATTTTGTATGTTCTTGTTGTATATATTATGTTGTGTATGTACAAAAATAATTTATTTTTGTAAATTCGGGAGAGGAGTCTACATAGGCCCAGCCTGTTCTCCAATCATATTTCAAATGAAATAAAATAGGACTAAGAAAAAAAATCTTCTCAGACTACCTATATGCCAATGGGTTACCACATTCCACAAGATTTTCGACTGATTTCAACGCCGTGTTTTGGGCCTGTGGTGTGTTTTTTTTACACAAAATTTCTTCTCAGACCATGCCTGTATGCCCATGTGGTACAACATTCCATACAGGAGGTCGGAGAAGAAATTTTGTAAAAAGTTTGATTTTTTCTTTGTCTGGTATCTTGTGGAACTCTTGTGGTAAAAACACCACATATCAAAATTCGAAAATCTTGTGGAATGTGGAATCATACAGGCATACAAGTAGTCTAAGAAGAAAGTTTGGAAGAAAAAAAGGTTTGTTTTTCTAAGTTTAATATCTTGTGGAACTCTTGTGGTGAACCCCTGAACGCTCCCTCACCTGACTGATCAACCACCATTTTCGGATACCTGAGGAAAATGCTCCTAGAAAGGTCAACTCCCGCTTTTTGCCCACGTTTCTGATAATAACCCCTTTCTCCCCCTGGTCTTATAGTTTTATGATCAATTCAAGGATTAATAGTCTGTCGTCAAATTGGGAACACACCCTTTGGGGGTCCAGCTACCAAGTGACATTATCATCTATGGCAAGGTTTGGGGGCGTTTGTGTGGATCTTTTCACCACAAGAGTTCCACAAGATATTGGACTTAGTAAAAAAAAAAAATTTCCACAAGATATTGAACTTTTTTTTTTTACACAATTTCTTCTCAGGCTATCTCTATGCTTATGTGGTACCACATTCCACAAGATTTTCGACTTAGAATAATTTTGAAAAAGTGTTTTGGGTCTGTGGTGTTTTTCACCACCAGAGTTCCACAAGATATTACAAAATTTCTTCTCAGGTTATCTCTATGCTTCTGTGGTACCACATTCCACAAGATTTTCGACTTAGAATAATTTTGAAAAAGTGTTTTGGGTCTGTGGTGTTTTTCACCACAAGAGTTCCACAAGGTATGGAACTTAGAAAAAAAAATCATTTTTTTTTTACAAAATTTCTTCTCAGACTATCTGTATGCTTCTGTGGTACCACATTCCACAAGATTTTCGACTTAGAATAATTTTGAAAAAGTGTTTTGGGTCTGTGGTGTTTTTCACCACCAGAGTTCCACAAGATATTGAACTTAGAAAAAAAATCATTCTTTATTACAAAATTTCTTCTCAGGTTATCTCTATGCTTCTGTGGTACCACATTCCACAAGATTTTCGACTTAGAATAATTTTGAAAAAGTGTTTTGGGTCTGTGGTGTTTTTCACCACAAGAGTTCCACAAGGTATTGAACTTAGAAAAAAAAATCATTTTTTTTTTACAAAATTTCTTCTCAGACTATCTGTATGCTTCTGTGGTACCACATTCCACAAGATTTTCGACTTAGAATAATTTTGAAAAAGTGTTTTGGGTCTGTGGTGTTTTTCACCACCAGAGTTCCACAAGATATTGAACTTAGAAAAAAAAAAAAAAATTTCAAAATTTCTTCTCCGGCTATCTGTATGCCTCTGTGGTACCACATTCCACAAGAATTTCGACTTAGAATAATTTTGAAAAAGTGTTTTGTGTCTGTGGTGTTTTTCACCACAAGAGTTCCACAAAATATTAAACTTATATTAGAAAAAAAAAATTTTTTTTTACAAAATTCTTCTCAGGCTATATGTATGCTTCTGTGGTACCACATTCCACAAGATTTTTGTGGTGAAAAACACTACAGACCCAAAACACTTTTTAAAAATAATTTTAAGTCGAAAATCTTGTGGAATGTGGTACCACAGAAGCATACAGATAGTCTGAGAAGAAATTTTGTAAAAAAAAATATTTTTTTTCTAATATAAGTTTAATATCTTGTGGAACTCTTGTGGTGAAAAACACCAAAGACACAAAACACTTTTTCAAAATTATTCTATGTCGAAATTCTTGTGGAATGTGGTACCACAGAGGCATACAGATAGCCTGAGAAGAAATTTTGAAATTTTTTTTTTTTTTTTCTAAGTTCAATATCTTGTGGAACTCTTGTGGTGGAAAACACCACAGACCCAAAACACTTTTTCAAATTATTCTAAGTCGAAAATCTTGTGGAATGTGGTACCTCAGACCCAAAACACTTTTTCAAAATTATTCTAAGTCGAAAATCTTGTGGAATGTGGTACCACAGAAGCATACAGATAACCTGAGAAGAAATTTTGTAAAAAAAAAATTGATTTTTTTTCCTAAGTCCAATATCTTGTGGAACTCTTGTGGTAAAAAACACCACAGACCCAAAACACTTTTTCAAAATTATTCTAAGTCGAAAATCTTGTGGAATATGGTACCACAGAGGCAAACAGGTAGTCTGAGCAGGATTATTTGAAAGATAAAACTTTAAAATATATTGTGGAACTCTTGTGGTGAAAAATACCACAGAAAACATTTTTGTAGAATATATTTTCCCCACGTTTTTCAAGATGATATGATAAAGTGTTATTGCTCAATCAAAATAAAAAGAAAATATTTTATAAATTTTTCCAAACGCCCCCAAACCTTGCCATGACTGTTTGTTTCGGGAGCCGCCAACAATACTACACAAATTACGAATTGCTTTTTTTTTGGAGTTAGGCATATCAATACGTGTCTATATTGTCAGTATATACATGTATCAATACAAAGTTCCATGTCTATATTTTCAGTATCCATACAAAGTTCCATGTCTATATTTTCAGTATCCATACAAAGTTCAATGTCTATATTTTCAGTATCAATACAAAGTTCCATGCCCATGTCTATATTTTCAGTATCAATACAAGTTCGATGTGTATATTTTCAGTATCAATGCTGGATACAAATGAAGAATTAGTAAGAGAGAGAAGATCGAAGCATATATTAGGAGCAAACTATGACGTAAGAATACTTTCAATGCTACGTACATTATAGTTAAAGACGGAATGTGCAATTACTAAATCTACATATTGCGAGTCTTTAATATATATTTTTCTACAAACTTGTTATTACAAGATAGCTATCTTGATATTACAAGATAGGCTATCTTGTTATTACAAGATACGGGGAAGCCCATGCGTAACTTATTTTAAGGTCGCCATACACCGATTTATAGAATAGCTAGGTTCAGGGGCGCAGATCGCCAAAAAATAGTGGTGGGGACAGTCCATGGGCCGTCCAGAAAGAAAACAAAGGGAAAGGAAACGGACAGAGTGGATATGAGTGTTCTGTTCTTTAGTTTTAGATATTTTAATCGACAAAAACCAATCAATAAAGTGTTTAATTTTTAAAAAAAATGCTCTCTGAACTATTTTGTTATTGGTAAAACCTTCCCAAAATCATCGAGAATGCATATTTAGACACCATTTTGTAACAAACATTCAGAAAACTGTAAAAGGTCCACCCGACCCCAGCAATATGACATCATCGTTTGACATGATTTGTTGAATAGGTCTAGCCTCTTTCTTGGAGTCCCTTGTTACAAATGGGGCTGAAACGCATTATGCTACACGATTCATGTACCAATGGAAAAATGTTTATTTTGTCAGATAATGTAATACTCGTAGTTTCTTGTCAAATGACATAAAGTAGCTGACCAGGGGCGCCGGAACCCGGGTACCAGGGTATACAAATGGTACCCTGCCCTTTTCTGGGGTCTATTCATTTTAACCGGATCTCGCACTCATAATACATAAATTGTGAATAATCAGGTATTTGTCTCTTTCACTGTCATTTATTTTAAAGGGTTTTAGGTTGAAATTAGGAATGCTAGAGGCGCTCTTAACAGCATGCTTCAAAATTTAAAATTTTCTAGAGGCTGGGGGGGGGGGGGCATTTCCTATGTTTTGGTACCCTGGCCCTCGCGTCGTTCTGGCGCCCCTGTAGCTGACAATGTATAAAATTCTCGCTAGGAAATTATGAACCAGTTCCCCACAAATGTTAAGTATATGCCCGGATAGTGGTGGGGTTCCAAAATACCCCCTGTATACGCAGAAGGGTTGAATATTTAATTGAAGAAACAAACAGCACTGAAAGGGTGATGACGGTTATATATTCTTATAACATTATACCAGTTAGAGAAAGATAGTAACAGTCAATTTACCTTTAGTGAAAAAAGTTGGTCTCGTTTGTGATTTGGGGGGTTGGGATGGCCTAGTGGTCTAGAGTGCCGCGCTTCGACCTCTAATTAGCCGGTCACCTCTGGCTTGCTGCTGTGGTTTCGAGCCCTAGTTTGAGCGCATGCGACATGGAAATAGGGGCACCGTCTCAACCTCGTGGGTTTCCTCCGGGCACTCAGGTTTCCTCCTACTGCTAAAGGCCCCCACGCGCAAAATGATCTAGTTTGTGTCGAGTCGACGTTAAACCCCATTTCCTCCCTTCCTGTTTATGGTTTGGCCCGGGGGTTTGATGGCCGGATTGTTAACGCAAGCGCGCTATATCGTAATGTCTGTCATTGAGACAAATGGCGTGATTTCTATTCCCCGTTTGTACGGGTACAACATCGTTGGGTTTATCCGGGTCCTTCGGGTTTCCTCCACTATTAAAGACCCCTACGTGCAAGTAAATTATCAAAATGAAATTGAACCATGTGTCAGCCCAGAAATGACCTAGTTTGTGTCGAGTGGAAGCCATACCCCGTTGTTTTTATCTCTCTCACTGATAAACCACATATTCAATTCATGTGATAGATTTAATAAGTTCATTAGTATCTAGATTTGTTAAGGAACGATTCGTGCTACAATCGCAATAGTCGAGTAATTGTGGTGATCCCCACCCCATTTTAAACTTCTGCTTAAGACCAATCATTTAAAATAGCTTTTTATTAGCTTATTAGTCTGTGATATATTTACATGCTCATTTTTATTATTTTATTTGTCATTTTATTTGTTTGTAAATTTATAGTTTAATTGGCTGTCAATTTATATTTCATTTTATATGTCATATTATCATTTTATAATTTATTCGACTTGTTGCAGTTATTGTAAAACGCTACAATATGTATGTATCCTCGCCTATCAACATAAATATCAATAAAAAAACTAAATTTAACGTGAAGAGAAAATCAATTAAAATGACAAGAGCCGTTTCAATATACATGAATAAATCAATTTATCGTGAAAACAAAACTGTTTTAACGATAACATTAAACTAAAATTAAAAGTTGCAATATACCAAAAATTAATTTGACGTGATGAAAAATGAATTTGTCATGACAATAATATTGATAGAACATTAAAATAAAACTGAGTTTAAAATACTTTGTAATACTGATAAGAAAATGAGAGAGAGAGGGGGGGTGACGCCAAGTCAACATAAACTAGAGTTTTAAAATTTCACTTCAGGAGCCAACATCCAATTCATTTTCACCAGTCGTAGATTAAGCGGGGTGTTACCAAGGTAACGACAGAAGGTGCCAATGTTACAGGGTCCTAAACATTATAGTTCTGTTGTACCAACTAAATCGAACAATCATACTGACAGACATTAGCCAAAATATGTCCGTTTTTCACTGTTGATGCAAGGGCCCATGACCAATGCAGACTTAGCCAGTTTCCACTAGAAATCTAGACCAATCACCAAGTGGAACTTCCCACAGAAGGTTGCAGGATAGCCCAGGCTCCACCCTCGCGCCGCTAGATCTATTACCATGAAACTTTCGTCTTTTTGACATGAGCCGCGGGACCCTGAGCCTGGGCCCACCAGTCCCATGCCTTATCTGGGCACTGAGTATTCTCCTACATAGGATATGTTTAGCCTCGTTCATCGAATGGTTTCATACAAAAGCATTCTGGCACACGAATCGGGTGCCAATTTAAAATGTTCAATTGCCTTAAATATTGAATATCGAAAGTCCATCTTTTCACGGTATTATAGCAACTGCAATGTTGATGATTTGAATTAACCAATAAGTCGTGTTTTCAATGTCAACAACATTTAATTATGGCCTACTCGGGTGCATGGCTATGAAAAGTTTCTGATATCGACCCCAAAAAACTTCATATCTGATGGGAGACACCACCCACCCCTAAATTTGTTATATGAAAAATTTGACTACCCTTGGGGGGTACCCACCCACCCCTACCCACCCACCCCTAAATTTGTTATATGACAAGTATCTGCGGCCAAATGATAACATTTGGAGGCCATGGCTGCCGAAGCCGATGGCAGTGTCGAGCCATGTACACCAGAGTTATTGATTTTCAATGAATTTTGATAACTTGAACAGCTAAATCCATGATATTAAATTTTCGTATACTGAACATTAGCATGGAGGACAACTTTATTATAATACATGTAGTAGGTGGAAAAGGTGATTTTGAGATTATTAGATATCCAGATGGACCTCATCATTATTCTCACAAAACGTTTTACAAATTCAAAAGCGGATGAAAATTAAAAGAATTTATTGAGGCTCAAAGGTGCGATTTTTGACTTTTCGCGGAAGAAAGGTTTTTCATCACTTTAAAAAAGTAATTTTCAGTGTTTATTTGTGATGACATATTTCATTTCCTATCAAAATTATCAAAAATGTATATGTAAATTCATGAAATACAACTTTAAGACTAATTATGTTTTAATTTTCACATTTGAGTAACAATTACTCTGGTTTCCCAAGCAACTCCAAAATAGGTAGGTTTTCTCGAAAAATTCCATTTTGTCAACGTGATTTTGGTCCATTTACTTCATCAAAATTGGTCTTGACCATGTTACATCTGGTGGTTATGCATTTTAAAATAAGTAGCTATCAAGTAAGGTTAACAGAAAATAAAAATAGGAAAAAATATCAATATGCCTTCTCTCAAGAGCTGGATATGAGTTCACTTCTTAACCATTGTACGCGGCACATTGCCTACTTTTCGGGCGTTTTTGGGAGATTTTTAAAATTAGAAGAAATGGAGAAATATTTCAAAAAGTTTGTGCAATTTTTGATCATTTCCAACGGTATTTACCAGAACCCAAAAGGTGATACCACATTTTAAAGTAAGCAGTTTAAAATAATTGAAACCCATGTGATATCAAATGATTTGGATTGTGTAAGTTTGAAAAAAATCTGAAGGTGTTTGGCCTTGGGCCCTAAGAGATTGGAAAGTGGTTCACTTTCGAAAAACATTCGGCTCTTAATAAGACATAAATAAACTACGAAAGAATTAAGATCTTGAAGGGACATTTCGTTTATAACTTATAAGTAAATTAAATATGTCTATGAATTATTAAAATTACTTACATTAACTCTTGCATATTACTTAATATTTAGTTGTTATAGCAACCAACAATGATAAAAAAAAACACTCTCAAAAAGGCAATGTTGTACCATTTTCAATGGTGTTTACCATGACGAACCAAATGATTACCAGTAACATTATAAGTACGGTACCAGTAAGCATTTTATGAATTGTATAATTTTAGTGAAATATTATTGACTTTGGGTGATTGCTATAGCAACTACATAATTCTAAAATAAGACAACAGTTGTTTCACTATCACTGTTCTCAGCATTGGTAGCTTACATCATTGTAATGTTAAAAGAAGAATTCTGCTTTGACATATTATTTCTACCCAGAAGATTGGCCAATAAATTATTCTCTAAAGTAAGCTACAGTAAAAGTAGTTACTGATAGGTTATGATTAAGATGTAGGTCTACCGGTAATCATGTTATATTATAGAGGCCTATGCCTGGAATCTGCATTTTAACACAAAGTCAAAGTCAAAGAATTGTTGTGGTTTTACTTCACTTTTGAATACTTTTATTATTCCTTTAAATTGGTAGGTTATAGCCTATTGAGCAACTTCCATTTTATTTTGTAGTCCTAATAAGTCGGCCTTACGTTTTTCGGTCCTTGCAACAAAATCTCGAGAGTCTAGGTGTTAAATATATTTCCCTAAAAAAAAAAACAGAGAATTAAAATTATAATAATTAGTATTATCATTCACATGAAATACTATACTTATCATACCTAAACCGGCCTAAACCAGTAGTTGTGTACGTTTCTCAGAAACACTGACACCCATCTGTATGACTTGTACCGCACCTTTACAACCCAGATTATTAATTTCTTTGTTATACGTGATGTCTTTAGTGGTGATTTGCTCATTTGGGCTTATTTTAATGTTCTAGTAGTACACTGTGGCATGTAAATTGCATATTATGAAAAGTTTTAAGCTAGTATGAAAAGTTTTTTGGGGTCAAGAGACCCCCACCTACCCCATAAATAAAATATTTTCATAGTATGAAAATATCATTTACACCCCTCTAGACACCACCCACCCCAGGGACGATATCAAAAACTTTTCATAGTCATGCCCCCTGGCCTACCAGCTGTATCACTCTCCTTTCAAATTGTTTATTAGAATTTTCGATTAATCATTAATGTTCTTGTAGCTGTTAAAAGCTAGATTAATATACCAATTGTTCATTTGTAACACATTCAACACCATATCTCTCCACGCGAATTGGCAATAAATTGTTTATTGAATAAAACAGAAACATTTTGTATACCTGTAAAATAATATACCAATTGTTGATATTAAAACATTAAGTCTACCGTGTAATACGGAAATTGGCAACACGTTTTAGCCCTTCAATATCCAGCGTATCAGATATGCAAACCTACATGATATACATATTAATATAATCCCTACGGAATATTTTAATTATTTACTGTTATAATATAAATTATCACATATTCCCTGTTAAATGAAAATAGGCCACTAGTGCATCTGTACAACTTTATGGTCCCTGGCCTCAAGTGCCTGGGACCAACACTTTCTGAAATGTCAATAAAAGCCCTGGAATCATTTCAATTTAAAAAAAATAAACAGTAAGCAAAAAATCGGAAATAAGTGGTGGGGACACAGTATATTATGTCCCCACCACTAAAAATATTGGTGGGGACGCGTCCCGGTGTCCCCATCGGGATCTGCGCCCATGGCTAGGTTAACTTTATACTCCCACCAACTTCATATTAATATCACGATTCGTCAATTTTAATGCCCTCCTTAAAGCCATAGAACGCTATTTATATTTTACTGGAAACTTTAAATTTTGATTATTTTTTTTCCTTTGGGGCGGAGGGGGTTGAATGGTTATATAAAGCCTGTCATTGAGTCAACTGTCGTGGTTTCGAATCCCCGGTTGTACATGACAAGGAGTAGGTTCGCCTCTCCAACCTTGGTGGGTTTTCACCGGGTACTCCGGTTTCCTCCCACTGCTAAAGACCCCTACGCGCAAGCGAATTATTTAAATAAAATTAAACCAAGTGTAAGTCCCGAAAAGATCTAGTTTGTGTTGAGTGGACGTTAAACGATTTTTTTTTTTTCAACAGGAAATTAAAACTGTGCGAAGTCAAATTTGGTATATAGAAAGTATAGACACCCATGGGCGCAGATCCCGGTAGGGACACCGGGACGCGTCCCCACCAATTGTTTTAGTGGTAGAGACATGATATACTGTGTCCCCACCACTTCTTTCCGCAAGCCAATTAAATAAAATTGAACCATGCTACTGCAATTACCTAGTCTATCGAGTAAAATGAAATGAGTTTAACGTCCTACTGTGTTGCTCCTTAACTAGGTAAATGAAGAACGGCACGAGGGAAATTTTGCCTGGGCAGCGGTGCTACGGCCTACTCTTTTATCGAATTCCAATTGCCTTGGGACCTTTAACTTGCACACCAATGTGTACACGAAACCTCTGTTTTTCGACCGATCCGAACGACTAGACAGCTGTCCTTATCCGGTCCTCCGTCCTGCATCACTGACAATGTAAAACGACGCCGGAAAATCTAGATGAACTTTCACGGCCAATGTACCCGACCTGCAGGCTAGCGAGCTTACCGACTTAGCCACCGTGACCCCCCTTTTAAGATACTGATGATGGAACATAAATTGGTGTGTATTAATGAAGACAGATCAGAATCAGAAAAATGTTTCTGTCTAATGGACTAAAAAAAAACCACATAACACGCAGGATCAAATGATGTGGGTTTTAATTTATTTATTTCTTATTTTGCATATAATATATTAAAATTCCAGAATAATTTCACATGTGTTTCATAGACATTTTAAACGTGTTTAAAAATCAATCATGTCCATGTATATTTCAAATGTAGAAAGAGAGAGGGGGAGAATGGGGTTTAACGTCCACTTGGCACAAAGTAGGTCATTTCAGGACTCACATATGGTTCAATTTTATTTTGATAATTCGATTGCGAGTCGGGGTTTTAGCTGTGGGAGGAAACCGGAGAAAACCTACGAGGTTGAACAGGTGACCCTACTACTTGTCACGTACAACCGGGTAATCGAAATCACCCCAACTGACGCAATATACATTTAAACCATCTTTGCTGTGTGGGATGTAAGCGAGTCAATTGTCCCCACCACTATTTTTTTGCGATCTACGTCCCTGAAGACACCCAATCTTACTCGAAAAGTACTGGATTACCCGAAAAACAACAATTGGGCAAGCAATGGGCAAACATTGCAGGGTATCACTACTGGCAACCCGACTGTTGTCTGCCAGCTTACTGTGTGCTAGCTTTACTGAGGGAGCGGTTGTTATTTCTTGGTCAAATGGTTAAGCGGTTTGGGAACATTGAGGGGTGTCAACTGAAAAATATTAAGAATTTACTTAGGTCTCAATATGTACGATAAATGGGCAGTAAGTAACGAAAATACATTTGAAAAATTGCCCCCCCCCCTCCATGAAATGAGCTGACTGACACGGCGTCTAACAAAAGTGTATTTATAGCTTGTGGTATCTCCCGGAGAATACAATGTTTTGAAAGGGATTTGAAGCGCATTTTTGATAAATTAATTAGTTTGAATATGTTTTAGTCCAAATGTATCATCATATCACATAGTTTGTTCGCGGGAATGTAACCTTTAAGGGGAACATGACATCAATGAGGGTATGATATTAATGGAAGCATGACCTGAATGGGCCGATCTCCTAACGCAAGAGAGAGAGAGAGAGAGAGAGAGAGAAAGAGCGAGAGAGCGAGAGAGAGAGAGAGAAGGGGTTTAACGTCCACTCGGCACAAACTAGGTCAATTTGGGATTTACGTATGGTTTTCAATTTTTATTTCAATAATTCGCTTGCGCGTACGGGTCTTTAGCAGTGGGAAGAAACCGGAGTGCCCGGAGGAAAACAACGAGGTTGAGAAGGCTCCCCTATCTCCATGTCACATACGCTCACACTAGGGCTCGAAACCACAGCCGCAAGTCAGAGGTACCGGCCAGCTAAGGGTTGAAGCGCGGCCCTCTAGACCACTAGGCCATCCCAACAACCCGTAACGCAAAAAAGTAATTCGCTTGCCTAGTTATCCGATAAATCAGTGTAGGGCGTCCTTGAAATAACTGGTTAGAACACTTTTCTTTCATGTGATTGACCCTTATGGGCTACTTCGTATCTTGTAATTAAAAGAAAACTATCTTGTCTTGTAATAACAAGATAGTGATATAAAATGCCTATCTTGTAATAACAAGATACCTATCTTGTAATAAATAACAAGATAGCCTAATATAGCCTATCTTGTAATAACAAGATAGCTATCTTGTAATTACAAGATAGTCAGAATATATTTTTTTTCATTTGATTGACCCTAATGGTCTTCCGTAAATAGAAAATATTTATTAACTACAGATACTTCAAACTTCTTTATGTATTTTTCTTATACTTCAAAATGATGTTTTAAGAATTTTTTTTGTCGGAGGAAAAAGTTAATATTCACTAACTCGGTAAGCATTTGTTTCTATCCACCGGAGCCTGATGTGATGACGTCACATGTGGATTCTGGGTAAGAATAAGGGTTAGGATAAGGGTTGTGGCCTGCATATTTCGTCAGAGTCTCGAGATGTAGACATGGCTAGCCCTAACCCTAACCCTGGGCTAAGCCTAACTCTTATTCTAACCCAGAATCCACATATGACGTCATCATACCAGGCTCCGGTGGATGGAAACAAATGCTTACCCACTAACTCTATCACAGCAGACGACAACACCATGGCGGAAAATAATTACTGTTATCTTCTATAATTTCAGCCAAATTGTGATCAAAAATATAAAAGTATTAATGCCAATCATACTATGTGTTTGGTTGATAAGGGTACCGAAGTTGTTTTAACGCAAGCAGATAAAGACGCCGTACTGAAGATGCATAATGATTTTAGAAGTGCAGTCACACCCAAGGCAACTAACATGCAAAAAATGGCAAGTTTATTTTATTTTTGTTTGAAACATCAAAATAATTAAAACTGGGTATTAAACATATAGCAGGGGTTTTGGATGGCTGAATGGTTAGCGTGCCCGCACTGTATCATAAAGCCTGTCATTGAGTCAACTGGTGTGGTGTCGATGCTTCGGTTGTACGTGACAAGGAGTAGGGTCGCCTGTCCAACCTCGTGGGTTTTCACCGAGTTCCTCGGTTGGTTTCATCCCACTGCTAAAGACTCGTACGCGCAAGCTAATTGTTGAAATAAAATTATAGCATATTTTATTCCAGAAATGACCTAGTTTGTGTCGAGTGGAAGTTAAACCCCATTTCTCTCTCTCTCTCTCTCCCTCTCTCTCTCACACACTCTTTCTCTCTCTCGCTCTCTCTCTCTCTCCCTCTCGCTCTTGGAGTAGAACGGAATGAAATCATTGGAGATACCGAGGATGTCTCATTAAACTCATTGATGTAAGCTCGATTAGCCATTATTGTATGGTGACTTGTATAAATGGTTCCACTACTTACAAGTATAGTAACTACCTATGGTGGCTGATTGGTATCATGTCGTGATGTCGCGGCGTCGCCCTTCATAACGCGACAACCCCACACCACGACAACGACCAGGTTAATTTCGACTAACCACAAGTGTCCTCTCTGTCGTCATAATGTTCATATAAGATGATTTTGGAGAAATGTTTTTTGTGAATGATTTTCCAAGATTTATGCCAATCATACAGACGACAGCGTCTAGCATGTAAGACTTGGCGGAAACGACCGTATGTCCATTTGGTGCAGATAATGACAGCGTTAAACCCCATTTCATTTCTCTGGTGTCCTTGTATTTGTTATGTATTGAATGATTCCAGGTCTGGGATGACGAATTGGCCAAGATTGCTACAAAATGGGCAAAAGAATGTCCAAATGCTCACGATTTTTCTTGGGCAAGAAAAACTATTTGTAAGTACTATAATATTCAATCTATTATTTTATTGATCACTCAATAAATGCTCATTTTCACACCACTCTTTCCGTATAATAAGAATGTTGGTTCGCTAAAATGAACGTCACGTTTCCATCCCTACGTTGGCTGAGAAAGGGAGTGGTTTCCCCTTGTTACTTGTTAGTGGTGTAGGGTCTGTCCAGCCATTTTGAGTCTTTAGCTGTGTGGGGAAACAGGAGGACCTGAAATCAAAAGCCCTACTATGTGACACGTACAAGCTAAGCATCGTAATCATGCCGCCGGCAGACCTTACGCGTAAAACTATGCGGCAACCAATGCCCCTTATTTACATGGAATATTGTATGTAGATAATTACTATTATAAGGTTCTAGTATTAAACATTTAATGGGGGGGGGGCGAATGGTTAGAACATGCGTACCGTATCATCCTGACATTGAGTCAACTGGCGTTGTTTCGAATCCCCGGTTGTATGTGACAAGGAGTGGTTTTCTCCAGACACTCTGGTTCCCTCCAACAGCTAAAGACGCCTATGCGCTAGTAAGTTATTGAAATACAATTAAACCATAAGCTAGTCCAGAAATGACCTAGTGTGTGTCGAGTGGATGTTTAACCCCATCTCTCTCTCCCCCCTCCCTCTCTCTCTCTCTCTCTCTCTCCCTCTCTCTCTCTCATTCTCTCTTATATGAGAATGGCCATTACGATCGGTCGCACTATCATCGGTTGGCATAGTAACTATCTCAATAATTTAATGTCTTTGTCTTCGTCTATATAGCGTTACCGGGCGTCCATATTGGTCAGAATATAGCCATTGGATATTCAAATTTTGCTATTGCTTTAACACATTTACATGGTGAAGTGAAAGATTTCAAACTTGGTACAGGGTCTATTAATGGTGGAAAAGTTGGACATTATACTCAGGTATATTTATCATATGTCATTTAAGCTTTCCTACACGCACCTGCGTCGTCTCGAGATCATTACACACAATGACAAGCTCATAATCAACTCTCATTATTCATTTTTGATCTATTATAGCAGGAACTTTGGGCCCTTAATCTAGATATATTACATAATGTATCTTTAATCTAGATATATTACATAATGTATCTTTAATCTAGATATATTACATTATGTATCTTTAATCTAGATATATTACATAATGTATCTTTAATCTAGATATATTACATAATGTATCTTTAATCTAGATATTTTACATAATGTATCTTTAATCTAGATATATTACATAATGTATCTTTAATCTAGATATATTACATAATGTATCTTAAATCTAGATATATTACATAATGTATCTTTAATCTAGATATATTACATAATGTATCTTTAATCTAGATATATTACATAATGTATCTTTAATCTAGATATATTACATAATGTATCTTTAATCTAGATATATTACATAATGTATCTTTAATAACGTGGAGCATAATTATTATTTTAATAATTTTGACCTCATTTAACACATTGTTGAGGTGTATTAGATTCGAGATGAACAGGGTAGTTTTTTACCCTTTTTTGTAAAATCTAGATGATACCCGGTCCCTAGTGGTAATTGTGTTCCATGTTATGTGTTTGTTGTGAGTGTGTGGGGGGGGGGGGGGGGGGGGTGACCTCATTTAACACATTGTTGAGGTGTATTAGATTCAAGATGAACAGGGTAGTTTTTTACCCTCCTTTTGTCGTAAAATCTAGATGATACCCGGTCCCTAGTGGTAATTGTGTTCCATGTTATGTGTTTGTTGCGAGTGGGGGGTGGGGATGGTTGACCTAGTGGTCTAGAGCGCGCACTTCGACCTCTAGCTGACCGGTCACTTCTGGTTTGCGGCTGTGGTTTCGAGCACTAGTGTAAGCGTATGTGACATGGAGATAGGGGCGCCTTCTCAACCTCGTGGGTTTCCTCCGGGCACTCCGGTTTCCTCCCACTGCTAAAGACCCCTACGCGCAAGCTAATAATTGAAATACGAATTGAAAACCATACGTAAGTCCCAAAATGACCTAGTTTGTGTCGAGTGGACGTTAAAACCCATTTCTCTCTTTCTCTTTTGTTGTGAGTGCCAATTGCTAAATGCCGCTGAAAGAAGATATTATTTTTTTTCAGATCGTCCACCATAAATCAGCACGTGTCGGTTGTGGTCGTGGTGATTGTGATGGCTGGAATTACTATGTGTGCAATTATTCAAACGGGTAGGTTTCGATTCCTCCTTGCAGCTTGGAAAAACATGGAAAACGACCTTGGCAGAGGATAACCAGAGAATTAATTAGGCTTCGATATTTAGCATTAGTGGAGAACGATTAAAGACAACATCGTCTTGAATGTGCAATGAATTTTCCCCCCGTTTTCACACGCGTTGCCAGATCCGGTGTCAGCCACGTCACGTGACACAAATATGGCTTCTTGTAATACATTTGTTAAAGCATGGGTATTCCTTCACAAATACAATGTATTAAGAAAGATTTGAAGCACAAGTTTTGGTTGATTTATAATTCTAGTCAAATTTTCAACACATACACCCTTCCTCCGCACTTGCTTTTCATGTGTCGTATTTAATACATGTACATTAATTAATGTTTATTTATTTTATTGTAGCCAAGGCACTTATGCAAATCCTTATAATGAGGGTGAAAGTTGTTCGGCGTGTTCCGGTAAATGCTCCAATAACCAGTGTGGTAAGTTCGGCCGTTAGATATCTATACTTTAATTCAACATGTTGTTAAAGGGACATAACACTCTTGCTGGCTTGACAGGTCCAGAAAAAAAATTAGCCTTATTCTAACTACTAGATATTTAAGTGTCCTACCTGTTGTGTAAATTATCCATTACGTCATATTTTACTTGTCCAGAGAGTTAGAAAATATGTTTAAATCCAAGTTGCATTTGAAAGAAAGTGCTTACATAAGGCTTTTCAAACCATGTTACAGCATGTGGTTGAATTTTTCCAATTTTTAAAATTAGGTGTGTTAAGATGAAATTTGCATCATTTATTAATTTGAATATTGTAAAATAGTACAATTTGTTGACCAGAATAAATATTGGGACATATTATGCAGTTATAACAAGAGTGGTATTGGGGCTTTAAAGCTGTGTGGGTTGCATCAAATATTATTTTAAAAAAATTATTTAAAACATAAAACGCTAAAAGTCACTGTCACGACAAAACACTCAGTGTTATTGCATATACAACTTAATGAGTCGTGAATTCACCGAGACAGTTCATCGGGATTTTCCGACGAAGTTTCCCCTTGTGAATGGTGCAGGGTGGAGGGCATTCAATGACGGCTGTCTAGTCGTTTGGATGGGATGAAAAAACCGAGGTCCCATGTATACATTGGCGTGCACGCAAAAGATGCCTTGGCAGTTGGAAATGGGTATAAGAGTAGGCTATAGTGCCGCTGCTCGGTCAGAATTTCCTTCATAGCTGTATTATTATTTGTAGCATTATTATTAGTATTATATAAACACATTCTTTTATCCTGTAATATTGTTATTTACATATTGTTATTGTTCATATTTACAGATTGGGGGTTGGGATGGCCTAGTGGTCTAGAGTGCCACGCTTCGACATCTAGCTGACCGGTCACCTCTGGCTTGCGGCTGTGGTTTCGAGCCCTAGTGTGAGCGTATGTGACATGGAGATAGAGGCGCCTTCTCAACCTCGTGGGTTTCCTTCGGGCACGCCGGGTATCTCCCACTGCTAAAGACTAACCATATGTTAGTCCCAAAATGACCTAGTTTGTGGACGTTAAACCCCATTTTTCTTACTGTCTCTCTATTTACAGATTGTGGGGGTAAAGTGTGTTATAATGGAGGAACATTAGATATATCCACGTGCACCTGTAGCTGCCCAGCTATATACAAGGGTGACAAGTGCCAAACATGTACGTATGTATTAAATCGGATTAAACCACAGATTCTATTTCGTTTCGTATTTTTTAGTTCAAAATTTCGTTTTACCTGTATTTACTACTTGTTATTTTACCCGCGTTCTGGATGATGTGAGGGTTTAGCCAATGAAACGGTATGTTACGTCGGACAATTTTTTGGGAGCGTGAGGTGCATGGAGCTGTGGGTATCCCACTGGAAACATCAACACTGGTGCGTTAATCAAATGTCTAGCGTCATAGGACCAAAATCCGCTCGTATGAGCCCTGACGCTACCTTTCACTGCATCCGTTCAGATCTTCATACAGTTAGAGGCCATCGAAAGTACTTGAACAGTGTCTCTCAAATTGGGGTATTTATTTGTAAAAGTGACTATTGTTATCTAATTTACATCGTTTTATTGCAACCCGTCGTCAAAGATTGTGGACCGCAGTGGCTCAGTCAGTTAGACCGTGGCTCGATAACTTGGGAGGTCCCGTGTTGACTGAGAAAGTCATCGGCAAGGCCTAGCGAAGGTAAAAACGTATAGTCGTTCGGGTGGGACGCAAAACCGAGGTACCCTACACGTAAAAGTACTGTTGGAATTCAATATACATATGCAGAACAGTAGGACGTTGAATCAAAAATCCTCCAAGATTCTTACGTTGTATATTTCAATTTTACTTTCAGTATCCTGCAACTACGTGGAGGAATTTTGGTGTGCTCAAAGGAATGCTGCCGATTGTACAAAATATTCAAATTATCCAACTGATTGTCCCATGCTGTGTGGAGTGTGTCCTTATCGTAAGTCCATTAATACATTTGACATTATCGTAAGTCCATCCATAAATTATTCCCCATCCTAGGTCTATTCATAAATTGCCTCTATCGTAAGAATATTCATAAATTGCCCCTATCCTAGGTCTATCCATAAATTATTCCTTATCATCAGTCCATCCATAAATTGTCCCTATCGTAAGTACATCCATAAATTGCCCATATCGTAAGTCCATCCATAAATTGCCCATATCGTAAGTTCATCCATAAATTGCCTCTATCGTAAGTTCATCCATAAATTGCCCCTATCGTACGTTCATCCATCAATTTATCTTTATTGTCCATCGAGAAATTTGGTCCCCATGGTAAGCACATACATAAAATTCACCTTAAAAAATTTGTGAATGCAGGTAGTTCCGTTTTGTATCATATTCCACTCAGTGTCACTCCTCCCACTGCTATAAAAGAACCCCACGCGCAAGCGAATTACTGAAATAAAATTAAACCATATGTTAGTCCCGAAATGACCTAGTTGTGTTGAGTGGACGTTAAACCCCAACTCTCTCTCTCTCTCTCTCTCTCAGTGTCACGTGTGGGGATCGAAACTACGCCACTGAACTCGATGACACACCTTATGATGTAGCAAATGGAATATAACCCCTGACATTTGACCTCTCTGTCCATATTTAATACCATTTAATATGATTTACCATTTCAGCATGTAACGGAAAGAAATGTGAAAATGGCGGTGCTTTGAATGTTCAGTCTTGTTCGTGCACATGTAAAGTACCATACTCTGGTGATACCTGTACTGAAAGTGAGTAAATAAAATACACCGAATTATAAGTTGCCGAAAAAATACATTTACAAATGTGTTCAATAACGATACGAAATACCCGGCTCCATATAGGTTCGTCCAGACTGGGAATGTGTTCCCTGAGCAGTGAATGTCCTTTAAAGTTGTGTTACATGCGCGGTCTTCCGCCAAGGTCTGGCCCTCTATGTTACAATCTGCTAAAACTGCGACTGTTGTGTGGTGAGTTTAATCAGAGTTAGCCCCCTTTAAGTTGGAGTTATCCATTGTTGTGTAAAGTGGTTATCAATAATGGGGGTGGGGGTGAAACTAATGTGCGAAGCATTGCCTCTGCTTTCGGTTGGAACTAATGTGCTTAGCATTGCCGCTGCTTTTTCCTCGAAGTGTGGGTTTAGAACTAGTGTGCGAAAAATTGCTGCTGCTTTGGGTTGGAACTAATGTTTTAAGCATTGCCGCTGCTTTGGCCTCTAACTTCATGTATGTCCCTAAATAAGCAGAAATGTTCTCAGGGCTTCTGATTTTATCAATTTCTCGGGTTATCCCCTAGATGACCTCGGAACTGCCATGCGCTACTCGTCTCTGCTCAAGTTCCTGAAAACGCCATGTGTTTTAATTCCCGACGAATACACAAAGAAAAGGTGTTGTCAAGTCGTCAGATAATAGGGAAAACTCCAGGACCCGGTACACGTCGTTACAATGTGTAGATTATAAAATGGGAATCACTCGAGCTAGGTTGAATACTATAATGTTTCAGGCCCCAAGTTCACAAAGCATTCATTTTACTCCACTTTCAATCACTGTTTATGAGAATTATCTTTGATCTAGAAGTATAAAACATTGCACATAGTTTCTTATTGATGAATTCGATACATTAAAACAAAAAAGTTGTATAAAGGGCTATATTTAACTTAAAACAAGGCGAACAATTTTGAGTAAATTCTTAACTTAAGTCTGAGAATGCTTTGTGAACTCCGGGCCACGTCATCTAGGGCATGCTGTGTTGTGATTTGTCTCTACATATTGGTATTTATTTTCTAGAAAGTTGCAATAAACTAGACACATGGTGGTGTGCTCAGAAAGACCCGGCCAATTGCAATCGTTACAGCAATTATCCAAGCGATTGTAGCATTATGTGTGGTTTATGTCCTAAACGTAAGTACCAGTAGTTCTCATTATAAACCCCGAATCTAATTTAGATACAGATCTATATTTCGTTTTGATTTTTTAAACTTTCGATGGCCTACAATACATGTAGATCTAACAAGTTATTGTGGGAGCTCACGTTCTATGATGTGATGTCATATATAAAGCACGCGATCTTTCGATTAACCAATTAGCGACCGCGATGCTTTATAAAATCTACTTTTGTTTTGTTTTTATTTCTATCCGTTGATGTTAGTATAGACGTCATTTGATGGTAATGTCTACCCACAGTTCCGCGCATGAAAAGGTCAAACGGTCGATTCGACAGACCATTTGATTGGCTGACACCTCATTTTAATCTGAACACGAGTTAAATTTAAATAACAAGTCTTCGATACGAAATTGGATCAGTTTTTTAATCAGATTCTATATATAACACGATATTAGAAGTGTGGCAACACTAACCATTTTGAAATCACGTGATTTTATATTGCGGTAGCAATGGCGTATTAAACGTGATTGGGTGTTATATATTAGAGACTTTTGGCACGCGTAAATTCCTGGTCCGTATCCGTATCCCTACCAACTTTGCGTGTGACATCATTAATCTGTGTGTATTTCTCAAACATGATACAGCTTTCATACGAAAAGGGTCCGTATAAAATTGTCTTTTTTTTACCGTCGTTTTTGCTATTTTAGACCCTGAAATGTTGTACCGTGGCGTTTTCAGGAATCTATATCATGTATCCCAGGACGCGAAGATGTATTTTTGATGTGATTTAAACCATGATAAAGACTGGAATTTAATCATTATTTTGTATGTGTTTTTCTCGAGATTTTCATATTTTTCACGTTTATCTGCATGCTGGTTGATCTACGTGTTAAATTTATGGAGGCGGGCCCGGGTCCAGGATTTTTTTGGGGGGGGGGGGGGATGGCACACATTGAAACAAATGGTAATCATTAGAGTGCCGCATACATTAGTGGTTTGGTGCAATCCCCAGAGCCTTGACGCATTGCCTGGGCATAGACAATGCGAAAATCATTTTTATATCATCAATTAAAAAGCAGATACACCGGTGTCGCTGGATCGGCGCCTGGAAGGTGGGACCTTGCAAATCTGTAAATGATGTGATTCTATGTTAAAGGGGTATAAACTTTCTGAAATTATACATTTATGAAATCAAAAACTGCTGTTGAGTCGAATTCTAAGACCTGTAATAAGATTCGACGTTAATTTTGCTTAATAGCTCAGTAACTGTCGAGCGACTTCACTCCCTCCAGTAATTTGTAGGCTAGGCACTTTACTAGTACTGATGGTGATCTTGATAGATACCTGCCATCCCTAACTAAGTCAGCTCAGCTCTGCCAAAACACTAAAACTATTGACGCAACGTATCCTTCTCAGGCGAAGTGTCGCGTGCACCACTGACAAATGGAAACCACGCGGACAATCCAGAGGAACTTTCTTGGCCAACACCTTGACCGACCACGCCTTACCCAGTTAGCAACTAAACCTCCAAAAAGGCAATTATTCAACGCTTTGGAGGCATTTCGAAATCCAGGCCCCGAGTTCACAAAGCATTCTCAGACTTAAGTTGAGAATTTACTCAAAATTGTTCGTCTTATTTTAACTAAAATATAGAAATTCATAAAACAATGTGCAAAGTTTTGTGTTTCTGGATAAAAGATATTTCTAATAAACAGTGATGGAAAGTTGAATAAATTTTTAACTTAAATTTGAGAATGCTGATAGATGAATTCAATTTGGCTTTGGCTTGAAAGATTTTCAGATCTGATTTGGTGATTTAGCATTTTAAAATGTCGTTCAGGGGCCGGTTGCTCAAAGCCCCGTTATCTTTTAACGATCCGTTAACTTTAACGAAAGATTGCTACTTGAAATAAAGGCCCCGAATAATCGGGGATACAAATTTTTCCTACCGGTTCATGCTAATATTTCTTAAGGAAAAAATAAAGTATTCCATTGTGTTTTCGGTAGTAAATTTAACCCATACAATACGTTACCAAGATATGTCCGTTAGAGTTTTTAAAACGGATCGTTAAAATAACTTAGTTTTTAGCAACCGCCCCCTGTGCTTGCTGTTTGAAATCGGATGATCTATATTTCAGCCTGTGACGGTAAGAAATGTCTGAATGGTGGCACTTTGGATTTCCCAACGTCATGCAAGTGTAACTGTGTTGCACCATACACGGGTGATACATGCGAAACAGGTAATATCTATATTTAATATTTAATATATTTCCACAATGTATATTATATACAATAGATCAACTTCAGAATGGTCTGGTTGTACATACCAGAGTTAAAATTATGCAAATCCTTCATTGGCTTTTGGGGTCTATATTTTAGATAATCCTTGCGTGACATTTAGCGATTGAACACATAAAAAAAGACAATACAATTTTATATGGAAATAACAATCACTGGTTTATATACGAAACGTCGTGGTGCTATATGTATATAAACCAGTGATTGTTATTTCCATATAAATTGTGTTGTCTTTTTTATATATTTGAGATGATGGGAATGAAAACATCTGTAATTGAGTGAAGTACCGTTGTTTCGATTACCCTCTTGTACGTCTCCAAGATTAAGGTCGCCTTTCCAGCCTTGTGGGTTTTCCAAGATTCCTGGCGCTGTTAAATACCTGTACGTGGTGTGATTTTGTCATTACATGGTGTGATTTTGTCACTACGTGGTGTGATTTTGTCACTACGTGGTGTAATTTTGTCATTACGTGGTGTGATTTTGTCATTACATGGTGTGATTTTGTCATTACGTGGTGTGATTTTGTCATTACGTGGTGTGATTTTGTCATTACATGGTGTGATTTTGTCATTACGTGATGTGATTTTGTCATCACATGGTGTGATTTTGTCATTACGTGGTGTGAGTTTGTCATTACATAATCATCTAAAATATAACCACCTCAGTCCTGGAAGTTTTATTGCAACCCGTCGTCAAAGATTGTGGACCGCAGTGGCTCAGTCAGTTAGACCGTGGCTCGATAACTTGGGAGGTCCCGTGTTGACTGAGAAAGTCATCGGCAAGGCCTAGCGAAGGTAAAAACGTATAGTCGTTCGGGTGGGACGCAAAACCGAGGTACCCTACACGTAAAAGTACTGTTGGAATTCAATATACATATGCAGAACAGTAGGACGTTGAATCAAAAATCCTCCCAAGATTCTTACGTTGTATATTTCAATTTTACTTTCAGTATCCTGCAACTACGTGGAGGAATTTTGGTGTGCTCAAAGGAATGCTGCCGATTGTACAAAATATTCAAATTATCCAACTGATTGTCCCATGCTGTGTGGAGTGTGTCCTTATCGTAAGTCCATTAATACATTTGACATTATCGTAAGTCCATCCATAAATTATTCCCCATCCTAGGTCTATTCATAAATTGCCTCTATCGTAAGAATATTCATAAATTGCCCCTATCCTAGGTCTATCCATAAATTATTCCTTATCATCAGTCCATCCGTAAATTGCCCCTATCGTAAGTCCATCTATAAATTGTCCCTATCATAAGTCCATCCGTAAATTGTCCCTATCGTAAGTACATCCATAAATTGCCCATATCGTAAGTCCATCCATAAATTGCCCCTATCGTAAGTTCATCCATAAATTGTCCCTATCGTAAGTCCATCCATAAATTAGTCCTTATCGTAAGTCCATCCATAAATAATTCCTTATCCTAGGTCCATCCATAAATTGCCCATATCGAAAGTCCATCCATAAATTAGTCCTTATCGTAAGTCCATCCATAAATAATTCCTTATCCTAGGTCTATCCATAAATTAGTCCTTATCATAAGTCCATTCATAAATAATTCCTTATCCTAGGTCCATCCATAAATTAGTCCTTATCCTAGGTCTATCCATAAACTAGTCCTTATCGTAAGTCCATTCATAAATTGTCCCTATCGTAAGTCCATCCATAAATTGCCTCAATCGTAAGTTCATCCATACATTGCCCCTATCGTAAGTTCATCCATCAATTTGTCTTTATTGTCCATCGAGAAATTTGGTCCCATGGTAAGCACATCCATAAAATTCACCTTATCGTAAGTCCATTACAAAATTTGTGAATGCAGGTAGTTCCGTTTTGTATCATATTCCTCTCAGTGTCACTCCCCCCACTGCTATAAAAGAACCCTACGCGTAAGCGAATTACTGAAATAAAATTAAACCATATGTTAGTCCCGAAATGACCTAGCTGTGTTGAGTGGACGTTAAACCCCATTTCTCTCTCTCTCTGTCTCTCTCTCTCAGTGTCACGTGTGGGGATCGAAACTACGCATATTCCTCTCAGTGTCACTCCTCCCACTGCTATAAAAGAACCCTACGCGCAAGCGAATTACTGAAATAAAATTAAACCATATGTTAGTCCCGAAATGACCTAGTTGTGTTGAGTGGACGTTAAACCCCATTTCTCTCTCTCTGTCTCTCTCTCTCGGTGTCACGTGTGGGGATCGAAACCACGCAACTGAACTCGATGACACACCTTATGATGTAGCAAATGGAATATAACCCCTAACCCCTGACCTCTCTGTCCATATTTAATACCATTTAATATGATTTACTATTTCAGCATGTAACGGAAAGAAATGTGAAAATGGCGGTGCTTTGAATGTTCAGTCTTGTTCGTGCACATGTAAAGTACCATACTCTGGTGATACCTGTACTGAAAGTGAGTCGAAAATTACAACGAATTATAAAATGCCGAAAAAATACATTTACAAATGTGTTCAACAACGATACGCAATACCCGGCTCCATATAGGTTCGTCCAGACTGGGAATGTGTTCCCTGAGCAGTGAATGTCCTTTAAAGTTGTGTTACATGCGCGGTCTTCCGCCAAGGTCTGGCCCTCTATGTTACAATCTGCTAAAACTGCGACTGTTGTGTAGTGAGTTTAATCAGAGTTAGCCCCCTTTAAGTTGGAGTTATCCATTGTAGTGTAAAGTGGTTTCAATAATGGAAGTGAAACTAATGTGCGAAGCATTGCCGCTGCTTTGGGTTGGAACTAATGTGCGGAGCATTGCCGCTTCTTTGGCCTCTAACTTCATGTATGCCCCTGAATAAGCAGAAATGTTCTCAGGGCTTCTGATTTTATCAATTTCTCGGGTTATCCCCTAGCCGACCCTTGAACTGCCATGCACTACTCGTCTCTGCTCAAGTTCCTGAAAACGCCATGTGTTTTAATTCCCGACGAATACACAAAGAAAAAGGTGTTGTCAGGTCGTCAGATAATAGGGAAAACTCCAGGCTCCGGTACACGTCGTTACAATGTGTAGATTATAAAATGGGAATCACTCGAGCTAGGTTGAATACTATAATGTTTCAGGCCCCAAGTTCACAAAGCATTCTCAGACTTCATTTTACTCCACTTTCAATCACTGTTTATGAGAATTATCTTTGATCTAGAAGTATAAAACGTTGCACATAGTTTCTTATTGATGAATTCGATACATTAAAACAAAAAAGTTGTATAAAGGGCTATATTTAACTTAAAACAAGGTGAACAATTTTGAGTAAATTCTTAACTTAAGTCTGAGAATGCTTTGTGAACGCGGGGGCCACGTCATCTAGGGCATGATGTGTTGTGATTTGTCTCTACATATTGGTATTTATTTTCTAGAAAGTTGCAATAAACTAGACACATGGTGGTGTGTTCACAAAGACGCAGCCAATTGCAATCGTTACAGCAATTATCCAAGCGATTGTAGCATTATGTGTGGTTTATGTCCTAAACGTAAGTACCAGCAGTAGCTAGTTCTCATTATAAACCCCGAATCTAATTTAAATACAGATCTATATTTCGTTTTGATTTTTTAAACTTTCGATGGCCTACAATACATGTAGATCTAACAAGTTGTGATATGAGCTCACGTTCTATGACGTCAGGTATCAAGCACGCGACATTTGACCCGATAACGTCAGTCATTCGATTAACCAAATAGCGATCGCCATGCTTTTTAAAATCTACTTTTGTTTTGTTTTGATTTCTATCCGCTGGTGTTAGTATAGACGTCATTGGCTGGTAATGTCTACCCACAGTTCCGCGTATGAAAAGGTCAAACGGTCGAATTGACAGACCATTTGATTGGCTGAACCCCCATTTCAATCTGAATAAGAGTTAAATAACAAGTCTTCCAGATCCAAGAGTAGTAAAGACAACTAAAAACGAAATTTTGAACTGTAAAAAACTAAACGAAATCGGATCTGTCTTTTAATCAGATTCTATATATAACACAATATTCGAAGTGTGGCAACACTAACCATTTTAAAATCACGTGATTTTATATTGCGGTAGCAATGGTGTATTATACGTGATTTGGCGTTATTAGGTGTTATACGGGTAAATTCCTGGTCCGTATCCATATCCCTATCAACCTTGCGTGTGACATCATCAATCTGTGTGTATTTCTCAAACATGATTCAGCTTTCACACGGAAGGGTCCGTATACAATTGTCTTCTATTTACCGTTGTTTTGCTATATTAGACCCCGAAATGTTGTACCGTGGCGTTTTTAGGAATCTATATGTATCCTAGAACGCGAAGGTGGATATTTGATGTGGTATTAACCATGATAAAGACAGGAATTTAATCATTATTTATGTGTTTTTCTCGGGATTTTCATATTTTCCCCGTTTGTCTGCATGCTGTTAAATTTAGCGTAGCCGGACGTTGCAAACTGTAAATAATGTAATTCTATGTTAAAGGGTATAAACTTTCTGAAATGATACATTGATGAAATCAAAAATTGCTGTCAAGTCGAATTCGAAGATTTTTAATAAGATTCGACGTTAATTTTGCTTAATAGCTCAGCAACCGTCGAGCGACTTCACTCTTTCCAGTAATTTGTAGGCTAGGCACTTGACTAGTACTGATGGCGATCTTGGTAGATAACTGCCATCATGCTGTCATAGAACTAAGTTCAGCTCAGCTACTCTTAAATACACGGCGCATAAATCTGCCAAAACTCTAAAACTACCAATTGACGCAACGTACCCTTCTCGGGCGAACTGTCATGCACCACTGACAAGGAGAAGCCACGCGGACAATCTCGAGGAGAAAGAGAGAGAATCAACACAACTAGGTCATTTCTGGACTAACACATGGTTTAATTTTATTTCCATAATTCGCTTGTGCGTAGGGGGCTTTAGCAGTGGGAGGAAACCGGAGTGCCCGGAGGAAACCCAAGAGGTTGAGAAGGCGCCCCTATCTCCATGCCACATACGCTCACACCAGAGGTAGCCGGCCAGCTTTTGGTCGAAGCGCGGCACTCTAGACTACTAGGTCATCCCAATCCCGAGAAACTTTCTCGGCCAACACCTTGACCGAACACGCCTTACCCAGTTAGCAACTTAAGCGCCGAAAAAGCAGTAATTCAACGCTTTGGAGGCATTTCGAAATACAGGTTCTTGTGATAGATGAATTTAATTTGGCTTTGGCTTGTAAGATTTTCAGATCTGCTTTGGTGATTTAGCATTTTAAAATGTCGTTCTGGGCTTGCTGTTTGAAATCAGGTGTTTTATATTTCAGCCTGTGACGGTAAGAAATGTCTGAATGGTGGCACTTTGGATTTTCCAACATCATGCAAGTGTAACTGTGTTGCACCATACACGGGTGATACATGCGAAACAGGTAATAACTATATTTAATATTTAATATATTTTCACAATGTATATTATACACTAGAGAGTTGGCCATTCTTGCTATGACGGTTCAAAAGAAGACGACGAAAGAAGAAAATATTGAACATTTCAGTCAAATTACTTTAATCTGTACAAAGTCTTTAGCGTTGTAATATTTCACTAGAAATTGGTGCCAAATGGGTCTTCACCTTGGCATATCGTTTGACTGACAGGCGTTAACTCCAACTACATAATCTCGATTTTAGATGATAGGAATGAAACCATCTGTAATTGAGCAAGTACAGTTGTTTCGATTACCCGCTTGTACGTGACAAAGAGTAAGGTCTACTTTCTAACCTGGCACTGCTAAATACCCGTACATGGTGTGATTGTGTCATTACGTGGTGTGATTTGGTCATTACGTGGTGTGATTTTGTCATTACATGGTGTGATTTTGTCACTACGTGGTGTGAGTGTGTCATTACATAATCATCCGAAATATAACCACCTAAGGCCTTGATGTATGGTATGCTGGGAAATCCTCATACTGTACCCTACAACTGTGGATAATGCAATATACGAAGGAAACAATTATTACACTGTCAGGGTGCCCCGGCGGAAGGTTGTTTGTTTCTTTTTGCTTGGTGTTTACACCCTAAAAGATCCCTTGACATTTGGAGTTTGATTTAAAAAAGTATTTATTCAGAATTCTTATATACTGTCATAGAAGGAATTATATGAATAGTTTGGATACAGTAATAAGCAACTTAATGCTTATATAGAACTGCTTCCATTTGGAGTTTGATTTAAGAATAGACCCTGGCGCCTTTGTCTAAAGCAAAATGGCCGCCATATAGCGCCCTCGTTGGCTGATGCGCGTCCTTATTAATCCAGTCGGTGCAGAACAGTAGGACGTTAAACCCTATTTCATTTCACTTTCATCTGCGGACAGCAGCACCCCCCCCCCCCTCCTTGTTTTATCAATCGTCCAATGTTTTAGGGAAGACACCAAAAACAACTTCCCACAATTGAGAAGGGGGGGAGGGAATCGATTGGGGGATGAAAATAGAATGAATGAATAAAATGGGGTTTAACATCCGACGCTTCTGGGGGATCACGGTGGCTAAGTGGATAAGGCGCTGGTTCGCTAGCCTGGAGGTCGAGTGTTCGATCCCTGCATTGGCCGAGAAAGTTCATCTCGATTTTCCGACGTGATTTCCCCTTGTCAGTGAAACAGAAGGAGGGCCTGACAAGGACAGCTGCCTAGTCGTTCGGATGGGACGAAAAACCCAGGCCCCGTGTACACATTGGAGTGCACGTAAAAGATCCCTTGGCAGTTGGAATTCGATATAAGAGTAGGCCGTAGTGCCGCTGCCCGGGCAAAATTTCCCTCATAGCACACTATATGGCGTAAGCCCGCCTTCAATTAGCCCAGGTTAGGTGCTTAAGCGTAGGACGTTAAACCCCATTTCATTCAACTTTAAACTAATCTTGTTACAGCCAAGTGTGATCCTGATCAAATTTGGTGCACCAGTTCTAATGTTGGGACAGCCTATTGTCAGTACAGCTACTATAAACAGAAATGTGGTTATTATTGCAATGTCTGCAAGAAGTGTAAGTATACCAATGTCTCTTCTTATAAATATTGAGACGGGGGGGGGGGGGTAACGCATACCTGTTATATCATCACAAGTTTGTCATTCAACCAAGGGACAGGGGGGGGGGCTGAATGGTTAGCGTGCGCGCGCTGTATCATAAAGCCATTGAGTCAACTGGCGTGGTTTCGACCCCCCCCCCCCGGTTGTACGTTGCAAGGAGTAGGGTCGTCTGTCTAACCTCTTGGGTTTTCGCCGGTTTTATTGAAATAAAAAAAAATCATATGTTAGTCCCGAAATGACCTAGTTTGTGTCGATTGGACATTAAACCCCTACTCTCTCTCTCTCCCTCTCCTCTCTCTCTACCTCTTTCTGTCTCTCGATCTCTCTCTACCTCTCTCTCTCTCAATCAAGTGACAATGACTAGGGTGCATGGTCCGTCCAACAGTTAAAGACACCAACGTACAATTTGAACCATTTATTAGCATCGAAATAACCTGGTCAGTGTCGAGTAGACGTTAAACCACCTCTCTCTCTCCCTCTCTCTCGCTCTCAGTTGTGAGGCGGGTTGAGCTCTGGACTAGAATATCCTAGAGTAGAACTGTCAGGCTTGTTCAAGTTCGGGTCTGTCTTGTCAGGGGTGGGTAATGGAAGTATGGCTAGTCGTCCAGATTTTCATGAAAGCCCGCGGTCTATCCGGATATTCATTCACAGTAAATGGAAGCTTCCGTATGCTTGAATTTTTACTGATCCAGTTGGGGCCGTGAAGTAGGAGTTTAAACTATTTTATTTCATTCTATTTCAAATATGCATAAGTCCCCATTATAGAACTGGTCCCTGTTTCTCGAAATTCTAACTAAAGATAAAATCCAAATTTTACTAAATACCTGAATCTGATTGGCTAAGCGCTAAAATCCATCTAATATTACCCAATTAAATTACTAAAATCGGATTTTATCTTAGTTAAAATTTTGTGAAAAAAGGCCCCGGATTCCCACTCCGCTAGAAAAATTCTTATTAATGTCATTTTTTTTATTTTAGCCGATTAATGGACGAGATAATGTGTGGGAGCAACTTCAAGTCGTCTTATGTTTGTCACGGAGCATAAGTTAAAATAAATATATTCTTATTACTAAATTCGAAATTACAATCAGCGATTATTTCTTTTGTTCAAAATGTATGTTTATCCTATTATTAAAGTCATATTTAACATAAAATTTCCACAAATAACCAATGTCAGGAATTGGTCTTCCCACACATTTTATACTCAATAAAATTATAAAGCAGCAATATGTGTCTATTTTGTTTGTTTGTTATGTGTGGTTTCGAATACCTGGTTGTATGTGACAAGGAGTAGGGTCGCCTGTCCAGCCTCGTGAGTTTTCTCCGGTTTCTTCCGACTGCTAAAGACCTCTACGCGCAAGCAATTATTGACATAAAAGTAAACCATATGTTAGTCCCGAAATGACCTAGTTTGTGTCAAGTGGATGTTAAACCCGATTTATCTCTCTTGTTTTGCTTGTTGGGAGAGTGTGGAAGGGGGTCGTTTCTGAAAAGTTTATATTAAAGATTATTAAATTAAACGTTCTTCCTTGCCAGCCCCCCCCCACCCCCCTACCTGCACCACTGACACAGCGAATCATGACTGGATAATCCAAATAAATATCAATAAGGGGCGGGTTCAGTATTTTTTCGAGCCCACAATGGCCACTTTATATAAATGAGTATTTTCATGAATACCTTTTCTAACCCTTTTAAGAGCGGTAAAAGGTAAATTGGATCAAAGTTCAGTCTTCTAAAAAGGGTTAGGGTTACATTTCCCAAAAGTACTCAGTTATATAAATCAAATCGGCCATTGTGGACTCCGGAAATCCTCTCCAATCAAGACCGGGTAGACCGCGGTAGCAACATTTACCCAAACAACCCAAATCCACCCAAATCTACCCAAATCGGTTAAATCACCATTATTTCAACTCATACAATAGAATAATTTATATCTATATTTGATAATATACTGTTCTTTATGCCAAATTTGCATTTTTTATTTAAAATCGTAAGGTTTTTGTTGCAAAAATATCCCTCAAAATGCAATTTCCAAACAAGTGATTTCTTGCGGTTCGCGAGTTATATCGTTGGTTACTACTTCCAAACTTTGAAACCGCATTTTGAGGGACATTTTGACAACAAAACGTTACGACTGTAAATTAAATATGACCATTTGGCAAATATCGATATAAATTATTGTCTTGTTAGTTGAAATAATGGTAGATTTGGGTGGATATGGGTAAATCAAGCTACCCGGCGGACCGTCTGTCTGGGATGTCAGCGAATAATACTTACTTCTTGGTCAGGCTGAATTTAAAAGAAATCTGGTAATAATTGCGACCTGCTGATTATTTACGTTCAAAGTACTGATAACTGTCGCCGCGCAAGTGCGTCGGATATGCACCAAAATCTTTTCCGACGTGATTTCCCCTTGTCAGTGATACAGAAGGAGGGCCTGACAAGGACAGCTGCCTAGTCTTTCGGATGGGCCGAAAAACCGTGGCCCCGTGTACACATTGGAGTGTACGTAAAAGATCCCTTGGCAGTTGGAATTCGATATAGGAGTAGGCCGTAGCGCCGCTGCCTGGGCAAAATTTCCCTCATAGCACACTGTGTGGCGTATGCCCGTCTTCAATTTGCTCAGGTTAAGTACATAACAGTAGGACGTTAAACCCCATTTCATTCATTCATTCATGCACCAAAATCTATAGTTGCAGTACATTCGTTATAAGGAAAACTTATTCCATGTTCCAAGTTAATCAACTGGGAATTGAACCCTGTAGGCGAAATGAAATTAAATGGGGTTTAATGTCCCACTGTTCTGCTCCGAACTGTGCTAATGAAGACGTGCATACGCTATACATCAGGCCCGTAGCCAGGGGGTGGCACGGAGGGGGGGGGGGGCAACTGCCCTCCCAATACTGAGTCTTGCCCCCCCCCCCCCAATATCACAAGAAAATTGGCCTTTACCGCAAAATTCATGCAGATGCCCATGCTAGTTGGCCCTCCCTCAAACATCTTTGCCCCCCAAAAAACAACTCCCTGGCTACGGGCCTGCTATACATATACACGTACGTTTCTAACGTAACGAAAATGAATGGTAGCTGGCTTTTTTTTTTGCACGTATACAGTGAATGGCCATTTTGCTCAGTAACCCCAGCCAGAATTTGGTTGTTTTGTTAAAATTGCTATAAAGATTAAAAATTTGGTTTAGAACTGAAATAAGTTAACTATTAGTCAATCCCCACGGTAACAACAGTAAAATAATTGATTGTGTATATGTGAAATAGACCCAACCGAAGCACAAAAAAGTTCCAAGATGTCAGCGCCCATGAGCAAGGATTTTCGGGACGCTATAAACTTTTCAAAGTCGATGTAAGGAGTTAGGAATTACAAACTTAAATTTGAAGGAAATACAATTGGGGACATTGTATGCTTGTTAGGAAGGTCACAGCTGTGTAGCTGTGTTACCGACAGGTTATGGAAAGAGCCTGATTTTTAAAATTATTCCACGAATATTACAAAAGAAAAACAAGGAAGAGTGAAGCCATGATTGTTATTGTTAGTGCGTTGACCTCATGACCTGTCGATTGACTGTCTCAGAGATAACTTCTCCGCAGGTAGCGTACATATTTTACATGCATTGCAACCCATTTTTGTGAATTTCTAGGTCCCAAACTAAGTTTTAAAATGGTAGATTTTTCTGTAAGTATACATGTAGTATCAACTACAGGGATACTTGCAAACTAAACTTATTAAAACCTCTAAAAAGTTCTATGGTCGTCATATTGACTTATATGTTAAATATAACATGTCTCTCTCGACTAGACATATTTAATTATTAACCTTTCTGTAATTTCAAAATTTTATTACATTAATTTCTATTGCATTTAACATAAAAGGCATTTTGAATAGGTCAAGTCTGCCGTTAATTTATCTTCTTCGCGGTCTTCAATTGAATGCACTCTTGTCTTGGCTATCACGTGCGCATTGATAATGGGCGAATGAATACGATTGAACGTTCTTAATCCCAAAAATAGTGACAACCAGGCTGCAACGCGTGATCGACTAGATATATAAATATATCATCTAACCCTGCAGCCGAAACATGTACGTCGTGTTTAATTACGTCAAAATTCTATTCACACTACCTTCGTCGTCGGACTGACAGAACTGAATTCCGCGTCACTCGGTCCGTAGGTTGACCAAACTTCTATGTCATTTAGGTTCAATCGACATGCGCAACGAATGTTTCTAACATGTGCTATGAAGGAATATTTTTACGAGTGTAAATTCGGGAGAAAATTCGTGGATATTCCTGAGTATTTGTCACAATTGTCGTACAAGGGATTAAAATTATCAAAGTAATCATTACAGACCGGCGCTAGTGAGTTTTAATCTTATAGAAAATTGATTGGTGATCGTCGAACTAACAGAACTGAATTCCGCGTCACTGTAGGGTCTTCTTCTTCTTCTTCTTTTGGTGTTTAACGTCTGCTTCCACTTAAGTGATATCACAGACAAGACATAGGAGAGCCGAAGCTGCTTCCTGATTTTTAGAATATGATTTTGCAATCTTTCCATTCTGGCCTTAGGCCATGGATTAGGTTTTAGTGGGAAGTTCTTCCCTTTATTTAATAAAAACACATCGTTGGTAGATGATCTCTTCTGTTTCTGGATTGGTAGATGTCTTCTTTGTGGGATTTGTGTTTTTAGGTGCCAGACCTGTCTTCTCGTGGTCTCCCCTTACTCCACTATCCCACTGGTATTTGTTTTGGCAGAATAGTGTTTAGATGCAGAGCCCATCTTATCATGACTCCCTCTTACTCCACTATCCCGCCAGTTTAGTAGATGTTAGTAGTAAATTAAACTAATATAGAATTAAATAAATAAAGAGAGTACAATAAAGTTGTAGTCAAAATAAATTAAAGGTAATAAGATAAAGTAAATTAAAGTAAAGTAAAGATAAAGTAAAATGAATTAATTAAAATTTATTAGTTAATTAATTTAAAGGTAATGAATAAAAATAAAATAAAATAAAATAAAATAAAATAAAATAAAGTAAAATGAATTAATTAAAATAAAGTTGTAGAGTGGTTGGGCTTCCTTCGAGAGGACGTTTTTACTTCCCCACCCTACGTCGTATAAAAAAAAATAAGTTGAGATAAAAAATAAGTAGAAAAAATAAAAAATAAATTGAAGGTAATAAATAAATATAAAATAAATTTAAGTAAAAGTAAAGTATAAAGATAAAGTAAAATGAATAAATTAAAATAAATGTATAGGATGGTTGGGCTTCCTTCGTGAGGACGTTTTTACTCAACCATCCTACGTTGTATGGAGAATTTATCTAGCCGTGACCCTTTCTTATTTCACTAATTTACTTAGTCCAACTGTGTCCATTAGGGTGTGGATTTCTTCGAAGATTTGTAGCTTCAGATCTGGTCTAGGGAAGAGTAGGTTCTTAGTGTTGAATGGTATGTTATTGGTCTCCATCATTCTTACTAAGTCCCGTCTCTCTTCCTTGTAAACCTCGCAGTCTACCAGGACATGGTTGGTGGTACACTCTTCTCCGCACTCACAGACGATGACTTGGTGTTTGTAGTCTCGCAGCCTCTCTTTCACCCTTAGTTTCGATATGAGTCTGCATATATCTCGTCTAGGGTGATTGGTCGCTGTCTTGGTGTAGATCTCGTCATCCAGTCGGAATCTGTATGTGTCAAGTTCAACGAGATTTAATTCCCAGATTGAATTGACCTGTCTTTTGACCATACTGTAGATTTCCGTGGTGCTGTAGTCTATGAGGCGGCGTGTAGCTGTGTCCTTGAGACCCTCGCTGGCGAGTCGATCTGCCTCCTCGTTTCCTTTAATGTTGACATGTGATGGAATCCACACGAGCTCTAATTTGCTTCCCTTCTCTAGGACCCTCTGATATAGCTGCCTGATTTCCAAAATGACTTCTGGTCTTGATTCCGAGTTGTCATTTTGGATTGAAATCAGACTGCTCAGTGAATCGCTTGGAATGACGAACTTGCCGGTCTTTTGATGGGAGATCCATGAAATAGCGTCACGAATGGCAACAAGCTCTGCAGTGTACACCGAACAGTTATTGGGCAGTTTCCTGCTTATTCCCTGTTCCCCGTTTGGCAGGTATATTCCAAACGAGCTGGTGCCCCTTTCAGGATTGCGTGAGCCATCCGTGTACACATGGTCCCAGTCATCAGACGGCCAGTTGTCTTCCAAATGTTCTAGAGAGTAAGCACGTGCAGCACTGGGGTTATTTTTCTTGTCGGTTTTCTGTAGTAGATCTAGATTGACCAGTGGTATAGGGAGCGTCCAGGGGGCGACAACTGGGGGGTCGTGTTTATTTATCACGAGCTCCCCCAGTCGTAGTTCCTTGATCGTTTCTCTGATACCCTGGCTGAAGGTTTTCTTTTTGGGGTCTCTTACATATTTTGTCTTTTGTAGACTGAGAAATGTTGGGGATCTTTCACCTAGTTGTGATATCTTGACCCAATACCTTGTCGCCAGTTCTTTTCTTCTTAGGGATAGGGGCAACTCCCCGACTTCTTGTAGTAGTGCCTCTCGCCTAGTCCCGAGCCCTACGCCAGTCGCAATGCACAGAGCTTTGTATTGGATGGTGTCAAGCTTGCTTAAGAGTGTTGGCGCGCAGTTCATAAAGGCCAAAGAGCCGTAGTCTAATACAGAACGTATTAGAGCACGATATACCATCATTAGTGTAACTCTATTGGCGCCCCGCGTACTGCCCGTTAATTTTCTCATTAAGTTTAGGATTTTGGAGCATCTATCTACAGTCCAGTCGATGTGCGGTTTCCAGGTCAACCGTCGGTCAAAGATTACGCCAAGGAACTTGGTTTGGTCTTTGAACTCGATGGTTTTCCCGTTCATACACAGAGTCATTCTGTTTATCCCTCTATCCCTGCTCACAAGCATGCCGACTGTTTTATTCTCCGAGACTTTAAATCCCCAGTCGTTTGCCCATGTCATGAATTTGTCTAAGGCTCTTTGCATATTCTTTTGTAGTTTGTAGGGTGACGAAACTTCTAGGTCATTCAGGTTTAATCGGCATGCGCAACGAATGTTTCTCACATGTGCTTTTGGTAAGAATACTTTTACGAGTGTGAAATCAGGAGAAAATTCGAGGATATTCTTGAGTATTTGTCACAATACTGTCGTACAAGAGATTAAAGTTATCAAAGTAATCAACACAGACCGGCGCCGTATATAGCGAGTTTTTATCTCATAGATAATTGATTGGTGATTGCTTGCTTACTTGTTAATCTTTTGTGGCTTCACACCTATTGAATTTTAATCTCGCCGATAATTGGGTCCTTCACACCCACCGTTTAAAGGACGGACTAAGGGTTTTGAGGGTAATAAAATGTGTAGTCGAAATGGGGTGTAGTCGAAATGGGACGTAGTCGAAATGGGGGTGAACCATAATTTCCATTGAATCGACACCGTATAATCCGTCCTTTAAACGGGGTTCACCCCCATTTCGACTACGTCCCATTTCGACTACACCCCATTTCGACTACACATTTTATTACCCTCAAAACCCTTAGCCCCTAACTAATTAACAATGAACTGTTCCACTGATTAACTATTGTTAAAAAAGCTTATTCATTATATATTTTAGCTTTTTTTTTAACATCAAAGCAAAAATATAAACTCAGGGTACATTTTGTTTTGACAAAAAATTGTAATATTTAGAGATTACATTGAGTTTAATACTTGCTTATCTATATAAGATGATTTATTTTAAATTTTATACATTTATACTTCAAGTTCACTATCATACAGTCAAACAATTAGAATTCTTTTATAACAATTAGTTTGTGTATTTTCGAAGTAGAATTATTAGTTTCATGTGTAGCCTATATGGCGGGACTTCGTGAAGTCGAATTTGTAATTTCGTATGCTCGGTTTACACTATAGATTTTTTGAAGTAAAATCTGACTTTAATATGTCTGTGGAAACTTTGACTTCAAAAAATCTATGAAGTCAGTACGTTCACACTTGCAGACATTCACAGAAAACAATTTTGTCTGACAGAATGAGGTCACCGAGTGCAGTCATGTTACATAGTTATACATGTAGTGCTGTTCATATTATTACCAGCAAGCATGGACGAATCAGCCTGTTGGCTAATAATTGCCTGTTTGTTAAAAAAGAAAAAAAAAATAATTAATAAACATTCGCCATTTTGATGATCATGTGATCAAATCCCGCTAGATGGTCTCTGATTGGCTAGCGGTAATTACTTCCATCGATTTTACTTCAAAAAATCGCACAGAATAGAACCGGTTCTATTTGATCGACAAGTCGGCGAACGACAAATCTATGAACGACTTTTTCGTTCAGACTATAGATTTTTTGAAGTAAAGTCGATGGCTTCAATGTCTGCTGCGATTTTACTTTAAAAAATCTATAGTGTAAACCGAGCATAAGATGGGTAAGCCGCAAGTCTTGCTGGATGGATAAGTGTATAGAAGGGATATCGAGCGCGGTGAGTGTATTCATTGGAAGTGTGTAAAGTCAACCTGTAGTTGGAAATGTACCACAATGGATACGTTCGAAAAGTTTCAAATCACAACCACCTCCCAGAAAATGAAGACAAAATCAAATTTAAAAGTAGCCTCCGAAAACGTTCACGAGAAGAAACGAAATTAGACAATCGAACCAGTGCTTTGAAAATAGGCAATCGAACCAGTGCTTTGAAAATAGACAATCGAACCAGTGCTTTGTAAAATATTATATGTTGTTTTGTTATATAAATATTTCAATCTTTTTTCCTGTTTGTTTTGATATAATCTGTTATACGCTGTAGTCTAAATGGGGTTTGGAAGAATCTATTCTATCTATAGAGAGGGTATATAAGTAGGGATTATAAAACCACCAGACCGTATAATCTGTTGTTATAAGCTGTAGTCGAAATGGGACGTAGTCGAAATGGGAGTACACCGAAATTATAATGTACCGTTTTTTTAGGACTTCGAATTCTGTCTAATGGTTTGGATTGTTCGTATTTTAATTCAACATATCCCTGTATGTCTTCGCCTCATTATCAATAAAGGTATTATTTAATTTTATGTCAATGCCCCAATTTTAATATCAGAAAAATACGATCAGAATTTGTTGGGTTTTTTTTTTAAAAAGTCCTCCTAGACACGTGTATTATTAATTTACTAGGCCGTCTGAGGAATCCCGTAGCCTAGCTACATAAAAAATAAAGACCAATGGTGCTTGACGTTCTCCCATACTTTTTAAGTCTCCGACCTAACAAAAGCTATCAAAAAGAAATATTTTATGCCTTTTTTTTTAGATTATTTGTTTTAAATCCTACCAGACATGTGTATTATTAATTTACTAGGACGTCTGTTTGACAGTTCTGACCTACGTAGTCTCCGCTAACAAAAACAAAAATAAATAATTTATGTCTGTTTTTTAAGATGAGCTCCGTGTAAGTGCTAATTAACGTTTTTATTTCAAACTCACGAAATTAATTATTAAGACTAATTATTACGAAGCATGGCGCTTGTTTTTCTTTACCTGTCTAGACCTCGTGTTCGATTTTTGTAGCATGGCGTCTTACCCATTGCCCCCCATCCAAGATGGCGTCATTAACCGTGAAAAGGTCTAATCGATATAAGAGTAGGCCGTAGCGTAAAAATTCCCCTCATAGAACACTGTATGGTATATGCCCGTCTTCATTAGTACGTTAAACCCCATTTCATGTCTCTGACGGAGGGGGAGTTATGGGTGTGATTTCAGTGTGAAGTCTCGATTTCTAAGTAATAAACATAGTCTTGATTATCCATTTTAAAGTTAAAAATTATTAAATAATACGAGTGTTCTACTCCATTCAATATCTAAGTCATCCGGTGACCTAGAGTCGTATTGGCTCATCACGTCAATAAATACCTAAATAATAATTTATATAACATTTGCAGCTAGAAAAAAGAGATTGTGTCTTTATACCTAAATGAGCACAGATATTGTCTCAAGACTGCTGGTTTGATAAAATTCCCCGATAATTCCCCAAATCCAATGCCAAACGTACCCACATCGGCGTACGAGCTAGAGATGGTGAGGGAGAGAGAGGGAAAAATATATATTTATTATTTTATGGGAGAAATATATAATAAGAGACCTGAGGGACGAGGCCAGACACGTGGCATATATAGACTAGAATAACCAGACGCTAGAAATTTGCACTCGATTGAGACTGCATGGCTTATTTCGCCGAACATAACTGATTTGAAATTGGAGTAAAAACGGAAGCCATGGAATGTAAATCAGTTTATATACATTCATATTACAGTATTATATGCGTTACGACCCACTTTTGTAAATTTCTAGGTCCCGAATGTTAGCGATTTGGCTCCTACATTTCGGTATCAATCATTATTTTTATCATCACCCTTTCAGGAATCGTAATTTATTTTAATTGACTAGGGGGTTAAAATTCAGCATAAAGTTTAGAACATTTGTAACACTATTGTAGAGTTCATTACGTTCTATGCATCTAATTAATATCTCTTTGTTATACATTTAAAATCAGTTTGATATTCCGTTACCGCGTTTCCGTCTTGTATTAATTTTTTGGTATTATTTCTTCTGTTAATGATTTCTGCCTTCAACACGTGCCGTCACAGCACGCGGCGTCAATCATTGGCTTAATGGCGCGTGCTTTGTTTACATAAGAGGTTACTGCTTCGGGCAGAATGCTGCCTTTACTCATTTTTTATACACATTTACACTAATGGGAAATAATTTTTACCTTCAAATACGTCAAACTTTTTTTATTTATTTTTCTAATACATAAAAAAATTGGGTATTGAATTTGTCGGTGGAAAAGGTTAATATTTGAAACTCGTTAAGTCAGTGTACTAATTAATCACTAGTTTTATCTTAAAAAAACTGATAAACTATTTCGTGTTTTTTTTTTTCTGAACAGCTATTTTTTGAGGCGTTTTAACGACATACTCGCTTTCGATTTTCTTTTTAAAGATACTATTTTTTGTAAAAGGATTTTTTTACTTAAAAATTTAGAATAAAAAATGGACGAATACACAACAAAACAATAAATGGATTTAGCACCGAAATTTTACTTTCGAACGTCGATAAGGATCTTGCACAGGCCCGGCGGAGTAGGGGAGCTAAGGGGGGGGGGGGCTGTTACATAACATAAACAAAACACTTCAAAAGTAAATCTATGGTGCTAAGATAAGCTTTAACTGTTCCTGTTATTTTAATAATTAGAACATGTTTCGCTTTATCTTTTACGCTGAGATTTTATTGGTTTAAATCATCCTTGTGCAAAAATGGAATACTTGATCTATCGACCCCCGGGGGTCACAACGCACAAAGGTGAATTTAGCAAGTTACATTTTTATTATTTTCGATCATTTTCAGTGTGTTTTCATGATACAAGAATTGCCGCGCCTTCACTTTCAGTGCACATGACCTAATTTGATCTTCAACCACAAATATCTTGAAACGGACTTATTTTATAAGAAAACAGATACTCACCAATACCTTAACTTCAAATCGAGTCATCCCGCACACACGAAACGAAATATCTCGTTTAATCTTGCAAGACGGGTCTGTTCAATTGTGTCGAATGAAACGTGGAAGAATCAAAGACTTGCTGAGCTAAAACAATTTCTGATAAAACAAGATTATCCAATAAAGCTGATCGACAATGCCATAAAGACAGCTTTAGAACTAGATCAAGATAATCTACGAGTCCCAAAACAGAAGAAAGAGAACAATAACATCATGACATTAGTCACAACATTTAACCCACACCACAATAGACCGATGGACCTTATCGACATGAACAAACAGATTCTGGATAAATGCCCCAAAATGAAGAAGATTGTTTCCAATACCAACTTCATAAGCAGCTATACACAGCCAGCAAATCTAAGGAAACTGTTGACATCGTCCCGTTTTGATATGAATAAAAATATGGAAAGACCATGCGTTTCAAAATGCGGAGATAAACGGTGTGGAATGTGTAAAAACATAATGGAAGGATCAACATTCCCTATGTCAAACAACCGAGTGTTCGAAGTCAGACAAAACATGAACTGTAAAACCAAACATGTGGTTTACTTGTTAGCTTGCTCGGGATGTAAGGAATATTATATTGGCAAAAGCGACCAACAGCTGAATCTACGAATGAACTTACACAGGTCTCAAATACTACATCCGGAAAACAGAACAATTCCGCTTAGTAGTCATCTGGAAACCTGTGGAAAGGGAAAATTCAAAGTAGCACCGATATATAAATTAAATTTCATAAATGAACATCTTCTTGAAGCCAAAGAGAACAGACTAATAGAATTATTCTCCCCGAAGCTTAATGGTCGAAGATGAACATTCATTTTTTTTAAAATAATCATTCCCCTTTGACATACTAGAGTTATGTCCCTGTAATGACGTCGCGCTATTGTGTAACTAGCGACGCCATTAGCCCTGAAGAAGCCGAAAGGCCGAAAGATCTTGGCACTAATGTAAAAGTTATTTAAATATAGATTATTCCATCCAAATTTAGTATTTTTTGGTATATATATATATACATAGATTTATAGTAACATGCAAATACAAAACAAACAGAGACCCCCCCCCCTCCCAAATGCAAAAACACCAAAATGAAGTAATAATCATTATGAAATACACAATCTACTGCTCCCCATTCCTCCCCCCTCACCCTACCCCCTTCCATTGACATATGGGAACCACAAAGGAAAATCTCGATAAACATACTTTGTCAACACAGGGATTAAACAGATGAATCTTACTCTCTGAATCACCGCGATTCCCTTATTTCTTTATGCGACCTCAAAGACAGTTTGAATTTGCTATAAGATTAGACCGTAGTGCCACTGCCCGGGCAAAATTACCCTCTTAGCCCCATCAGAGCAAAACAGTAGGACGTTCAACCTAATTTCATTTCATTCATTCACGTTTCAGGACAATATGTTCCGCTGAGTTCGCCCCGACTTCGTATTTCGTTATTTCTAAACAGATAGAGAGAGAAAGAGAAGCAGAGAGAGATGGGGTTGAACGTCCACTCGACACAAACTAGATCATTTCGGGACTAACATATGGTTTAATTTGATTTCAATAATCCGCTTGCGCGTACGGGTCTTTAGCAGTGTGAGGAAACCGGAGGACCGGTGAAAACCCACGAGGCTGAGCAGGCAACCCTACTCCTTGCCACATACAACTGGAGATTCGAAACCAAGCCAGTTGCCTCAATGACAGGCTTTATGATACAGTGCGCGCACGTTAACCATTCAGCCATCCAGCCGACCTATGAGTAAACAAGTTAGCTAATATACTTTAACGGATGATCGAATGTTTGTATGCTTTTCCCATCCATTATTAACCACGGTGATGTATTTATTGATCGCAACATCCTTTGCTAAGTTAACTATGCAACTAAAATATGTGACAAGGGAATACATGATATAAAAATCGAATGAGTCGAAAAACTACATTAGTATTGTAAATATTATTTATTAGCACAACCGTAAAGCTGCACTACTTTGTGTCGCGGTAAACGATTTAAAGATAAAATACCCGGCGGTGTAAAAATGGTTTATTAAAATACTAGTTTACATTTTAAGGTTAGCTTTTCACTTGTCAGAAATAATGTCAGCTGTACACTGATCTTGTATATGTTATTCCGGTTTCTTGACCGAGTTGAGGTAAGTTGAAATAATTTGTTGTCTGTCTGTCTGTCTTAAATAGATTAATTGTACCAAAATGTACACTTAAATTTCGTAATTTCATACTTTGTCATTTAATTTGTTTACGTTGATTTCAAGAGAGAGAGAGAGAGAGAGAGAGAGAGAGTGGGTGGGGTGGGGTGGTCAAGACTACCATTTGGTGAATTTTATTTTAATAATTCGCTTGCGCGTATGGGTCTTTAGCAGTGGGAGGAAACCGCTGGACCCGGGGGAAATCCACGAGGTTAGAACGGAAATTGTCCATTTTATTATGGCAAGCTATATTACTTTTTGTATTCGATTTAGTACACCTAGACGTAAATATACATTATGGGAGACTAGATAAAGGGCTTTCAGTTCTCGCTAAGTTTTTTTATATAAAAAAAACAAGATAATGAAAAGAAATTTGCTAAAAATATTATTCAAATTGATCCACTCTAAACCGGGTATTAGCGATTGAATTTTAAGCCTAGCCTCGATCATCATTACTAAAGTCGGTACGATAAAAAAAACTAGTCTCAATTATCCATTTTTGATTTAATCATAACTGAGCGTTGAGCAGCAGATCTGATTCCAATCTAGTAAATATAGCAGGCTAGCGATGACGTAGAGAGTTGAAAATAGTCTGGATAAGTTAATCAATGCGTATTTAATAATTTAGATAACATTTCATGCATTAAGAAAGACCTGCAATGGGAAGATTTAGCTCTTGCATAATGTATGTTTAAATAATGTCCACTTGCTGAACTTTTTTTTTTCTTTAGATGCCGTCTTATTTAAAGCGCGAATTTCAAATTTTCTTAGAAAGTCAAAACATAATTATTTCTATGTATTTTGCTCAATAGGTTATTAACTCACTATTATACTATCATGGGCATTAATTCACACCCTTAAAAAGTGATTGACACGGAAAATATAAAAAAAAATTATCTCCCTGGTTTTCCTATTCTCTCACTGAAAAAGCTATGTTCAAACGTTGGAATTTGAAGTTGAAAATGGTATATCTCAGCTGTCAATAGTGAATTATATGATTGATAGGATTATTCTTCAACAAAGTAGGACTGATTCAGCGAGTCAAATTCCTACAGAAACCACCTTCATACCGAGGTCAGGGAGAATTTATTCCGAATTGTACCCAATTAAAAGGACAATAACACTCTTGCTGGCTTGACAGGTCCAGAATTTTTTTTTAGCCTTATTCTAACTACTAGATGTTTAAGTGTCCTACCTGTTGTGTAAATTATCCATTACAACCTATCTTACCTGTCCAGAGGGTTCGAAAATATGTTTAAATCCAAGTTGCATTTGAAAGTGCTTACGTAAGGCTTTTCAAACCATGTTACGGCATGTAGTTGAATTTTTCCATTTTTTAAAATTAGGTGGGTTAGGATGAAATTTGTATCATTTATTAATTGGAATATTGTAAAATAGTACAATTTGTTGACCAGAATCAAGTTTGGGACAAATTATTCAGTTACAACAAGAGTGTTATTGGGGCTTTAAATAGGAGTAAATAACCAGAAAATGTCTCATGATGCCAAAGTGGCATCATCCGGATTCTGAAATTACACAGGTGAAGATACATAATACATAATCAATATTTCAATATATTAAACTCCTTAATATTAGGGAATTAAGCAACCATTTTGAAATTGGCCCCCTAGCGAAATTAGCCGTCACTTTAAGGGGGATTGCCCACATTCTTACAAAAACAATCTTCAAACCGCGGTCCAAGAGAATCTGTCACACGTTGTACCCCACTAAATAACAAGAAAATTCCCCATGGCAGGATATTAAGATTCCCCCAAGGGTGTCAGGGTGGCATCATCCGGATTCTGAATCTACAAATAGATGGACTATATATTTCCAGGTTTGTCGATCTGTTGCCGGACTACTTTTATTTCCGTTTAATTCGTTTGCTGGGTTAAATTTGTAGATGGGTCCCTTTGACATTTACTTAAAGGGACAATAACACTCTTGCTGGCTTTACGGGTCCAGAAAAAATTAGCCTTATTCTAACTACTAGATTTTTAAGTGTCCTATCTACCTGTTGTGTAAATTATCCATTACAACCTATCTTACTTGTCCAGAGGTTTCGAAAATATGTTTAAATCCAAGTTGCATTTGAAAGTGTTTACGTAAAGCTTTTCAAACCGTGTTACAGCATGTGATGTGATTTAATTTTTCCAATTTTTAAAATTAGGTGTGTTAAGATGAAATTTGCATCATTTAATATTGTAAAATAGTACAATTTGTTGACCAGAATAAAGATTGGGACATATTATTCAGTTGCAACAAGAGTGGTATTGGGGCTTTAAAGATAGCTTTATATTTCACACATATTTGTATAATATGTAGTGTGTACTGACATCAACTAAGAGTATACTTGACACATTGTTATATAAAAAGGGTTAATAACCTAAACATAACAACAACATGTTAACAGATATCTCATGGGAATATTCTTTAGTAAAATTCCATTCAACCATATAAGGCCAGGTTGTTGACGTCGTTGGGCTCAATTAACCAATCTCTATAATTATTTAGATCATATTTAACCAATTAGGTAATTGAATGTTTAAATCCAGCAGATACAAAATTAGGATACTAGTGAGAATTCGCCAGACAACATTTGGCTGCAGAAGGAGACGGATGTAAGAGCTCCTATCAGTAAACTCGCCTAGTGAGGCTGTCTGGCTAGGGTTGATTGAGTATTGACTGTATTGTAATATGGACTATGCTGGTATGTATACCTTTGCCACATAAACGGCAAATACGAACTGTTGCATTGTTATAACTGAAGAAACCAAACGTCTTTTAAAAAACCCAGTAGGAATGAAATACACAACGTGAAGGGGAAGAAAGACAGCTAGAGACAAATTCTAGACGATCACAAGGCTAATGATATATGTAGCAAAAACAATATGCGTGGGTCGTTTGTAGGGTGTGACGACAGGTTTTAACTATCGACGCTCTCTACGTCAGACAGAAAGACCCATGGTGCTACAATAAGACGTGTGCAATAATTTCAACCACCGTACTGGTTGTTCGAAGCTAAATCAAAAAAATGGCTGAACCGTTCTAATCTCTCCGTCTCTCTCCCTCTCTTGTTTCTGCTCTGTCTTTTGTCGTCTGCCTAACAGTCGGAAAACTCCTGATTATATAGCGCCGGGGAATAGATAAGACACGTGGTCATGTATGCAACTGTTTCGTTTATCTCACCATGGCGTGTTTGCTGAACAGTGCGTATTCCTTTGAAGTAATGTGGATCTTGTACACAGATCATAATATTATAGTTTGTAAATGACATCTGGGATTTTAATATTTAATTAGATCAGAGTCAGTTCGTGCCTTAACAGAAGTTTGTTAAACAGTCAATATCATATATTATCAATATCCAGCTAATCACCTAAATGATTTTAGTCCCGATATGACCTAGTTTATGTCGAGTGGACGTTAAACCCCATTTCTCTCTCTCTCTCTCCTACCTAAATGATTGTTCAATTTGATGAAAGTTATAGAGTACTTGTTACAAATCGGGGGACCTGGAGAAAATCCACTCCTTGCCAAGTGCATGTACAAGTTTTAAAACTGTTCATTCGTATTTATAAGGGCTATAAAACGATTTGAACTAATGATAAGGTAGTGATCAAATTGACTAAAACGCTCAAACTGATCGACCCACAACCGACCCCGCCCCAAGGATGAGGATGTTGAAACACAATGTGCTTTCTAATGTCACGGTGACAGCAGTGACACAATATCATACATGTACTTATTTTCACACAATGTATTATAATTTCCATGCCATGTTTTGTTTTATTATTTTGGAGGCGGATTTTTGCGCATGCTCCCGAGTTCAGATAATGATGTCATGTTTGGCCATTGACCATGTAGTACGGGTTAAAGTTGAGGGAGGTGCCACCCGGAGAGGTAGAAATTCTCATGTGATTTTTCTAGACCAGTTTTTTTTATTCTGAACAAGAATATATGAGGTAAACAGGTCAAATGCTGAGCCCTTTTCCGTTAGGGCAATTTTTCAAAATCGCCGCCAAAATCCCATATACATAGTGACTATATGGGTTTATAGTAAGTAACAATGATGCATGTTTAACCACTTTTTGCATTAGTAAGTATCAGAGTTATTCCAAGAAAAGCTGCGATTGTAGTCCAAACTCTTGAAAGTGATGAAAAGCGAGGGCGCTCCAGGTGGTCCCTCCATCCATTTTAACCCGGACTAATGAGCAAAACTTCTTTACTACAAAATTTGTGTAGAATCTGCGTCCAGGATATGAACAATCGCATTGATGCTAAGACGGTAAGTTTACATCATCTTGATTTAAATTGAACAAAAATTCGAATTTTCAATGTCGAAGATTTTGGAGGGTTGTGAGTTACACGCTTAGGACCTGTAAATAAATACTGTTTAAACCAAGGACAAGTGGGAAATCGAAAACCACGCCATTCGATCACAACACAAAGGACCCCAACAAAACATTAATAAAAATGTAAATTAAAAATAAAATTTCAGACCATCACGCACACAATGCGTTAATGGAAATTATAGTTTTTCGTTTTTTTCTCAAAACATAAATCAAAATGTAAATCAAAAATACAATTTCAGACCTACACGCACACAATACAATTGTAAACAAACTATACATTATAGTTTTTATGGTTTTTCCTGAAAAGTCCAGTTATAATTGCCAATTAACACCTAGTAAAAATGAAAGTACACTGTCAACAGACAAGAAGCGCCTGCGGTGGTCACCATCCAGACTTCTACTTACTTATTTCCTTTCTTCGGGTAAACCTATGGATATACTCAATTAGGAGTTGTAAACAATAATCGCATTAATCAATTAACGATGAAGGGCAATTTATATAGACAGTACTGGCGTTTAATAATCTCTTATTAAAGGTTCAATACCACTCTTGTTGTGTGTGAGTGAGAGAGAGAGAGAGAGAGAGAGAGAGAGAGCTATTTATTTTCTGGGGCTGTCAAGCCAGCAAGAGTGTTATTGTTCCTTTAATTGGAGTTTATAGGTTGATTTGATTTTGCAATACACAACCTGTCTTTGTTGACAAAGTTACATCTACAGATAAATCCAAATTTTAAAAAAAAAACGAGTGTTATCGTCCCTTTAACGAGTACTCAGTAAGATTTCATTGCCCGTCGTGAATAGAAGAAAGTGTGGAACTAATTAGTCTTGTCCCGTCAGTCTACCTGAACTTCACATCTTTTGGAACACAAAAACACAATAACTGCTTATTAAGGTTATTAATTATTATCATCTATTTTGAGATCAAGGCGGTGTTGAAATGAAATGAAATGGGGTTGAGCGTCCTGTTGTTCTTCTCCTACTAGGCTAATGAAGACGAGCATACGTCATACAGTGTGCTATAATGAGAGACATTTTGCTTGGACAGGGGCACTATCGAATTTCTGCTGACAAGGGATCTTTTACGTGCATGCCAATGAATACACGGGACCTCGGTTTTTCGTCCCATCCGAACGACTTGTCAGCTGTCCTTCTCAGGTCCTGCGTCATTAGCAAGGGGAAACCACGTACAAGAATCCCGATGAACTTTTCTCGGCCAATGCAGTAATCGAACACGCGACCTTCACCTAGCGAGCCAGCGTCGTATCTACAGGGGAGTGCGGGGGGCGCCCCCCTACCGAAAGGTAATGCCCCCCCCCGCTCAATGGTGTCTAGATACGGGCCTGTGAGGGCGGTTTGCCGCTCATAGTATGTTAGGTTCAAACTAAGCGGGTTGCAGCTGCCGCGCGCGGGAACGGCATAGTATGTCACTATGTAAACGGCATAGTTAGACAGGTCCGGCCAGGACAAAGCGTAGGCCATGGGCGCCTTGGCACGAGCCGAAACGGAACGCACAATGTGCCATGACAGGACATGGCTCCCTCAATGCAAGTTCTGGTTTCGTTTAACATCAAGATGTTTATACATTATATGTTAGAAGAAGTTAAAACTATTAATAGATGTTTAACTAATAGATGTCATCTGAACTTGAATGAAACAATACTGTAACAATGTGATGGAACCGCAGCGTGATAATTACGTTATTGGTTAGATGTTTTAAATAAACAATACCAATACCCGTCAGGTATCACGCACTGTTCAATACAAATAGTTATGCATTAAAATCAATAATCTCGCACTTTTTTAATTGTCACGTTTACAAAACCAGTGATATTGAATTAAAAAAAGCCAAGTGCGAACAATACGAGCCATTAGACAAAATTAGAAGTCCTAAATAACGGTAAAGGCAAAATAATGTAATAGTTTCGATTATGTACATGTACATGTATTTTAGTAAACTACATGTAATTTGAATTGTATTGTTTCGATTATATACATATTGTGTTTTAGTAAACTTAATGTAATAATGTTGTTTTATTGGAGGAAGGGGGTGGTATAAGTTCTAGCCTGCTACTCAATACTATAAAAAAAAACATATAAATATTTTTTTTTAGGTAGAGACGGACCAAGGCTCTGATGGTCCCTTTGCGGAACTTGTTTGTCGTAATAAAACTAAGACAGATATCGGTCGGCAAGTGACACTCAATTGATTCTCAGTGGGAAATAGCAACAGCCTATTGCTGGATAGAATGCAAGCTGTCATCAAGGCTTTCAGAAACCACTCCCTTCTGGTCGGTCGCCGGCTCATTATTCTCGATGATAACATTCGTGTTTTCATCGACTGAGCCTTTCGTCTTTGCCTTTGGGCCACGTCAACGGCGAACCGGCCTACGTTGATATGACGCAGCTTGCACGTAATGAAAGACGCATTGTAATGCAAGGCGAGTGAGTGAGTAACTCCCATAATTTTGTCGAGGGAAGGGGGTGCATACATACCGACCCTAAATAGAAACTAAAATCTGGGAATCCCATTGCTGGCTGCAGGTGCTGCTGGTATGAACAGTGATGACCAGCGCTACGGTGTCACTGACCGTGTGAGACTTCTTCTCTAGTAAACGGCCGAGACAACCGAGTGAGGTTCGTCGGAAGCGTAGTCCAGTGAATTAAATAATGTAAAACATCAAATTTAAAAAGGTCGTCAAAAATTTTATGGGCCCCATATTTGCTGGAGCCCTAGGCCGTGTAGGCTAATCCGCCGCTGTTTTTTACGGATCACGTACAACTAAAAATAAGTATATGCTTAAAGAAACATACAGTTGGTCAAATTATTTATTTTACATTATCTATTTTCGACCTATTATAGCAAGAAGGGCTAGCGCTTTATCTAAATCTTACATAATTCATCTTTAAAGCCCCAACACCACTCTTGTTGTAACTGAATAATATGTCCGAATTTTTATTCTGGTCAACAAAATGTACTATTTTACAATATTCCAATTAGTTGATGATACTAATTTCATCTTAACACATCTCATTTTAAAAATTGGAAATTTTTTAACTATATGCCGTAACATGGTTTGAAAAGCTTCACGTAAACACTTTCAAATGCAACTTAGACTTAAACATATTTACGAACTCTCTAGACAAGTAAAATAGGTTTTAATGGATAATTTACACAACAGGTAGGACACCCAATCATTTCGTAGTTAAAATAAGGCTATTTCTTTTTCGCGACCTGTCAAGCCAGCAAGAGTGTTATTGTCCCTTTAATCTAAATATTATTATTGTTGTTGTTTTTATTATTATTATTATTATTATTATTATTGTTATTATTACAAAATTTATATAGCGCCCCTTTCACAGGTGTGTTCAAGGGCACTTTACAGTGTAACAAAAACATACATTCAAAACATAAATAACACCAAGAGTGTTAGAAATACATTAAATAAGCAATTATTTCTTAAAAAGGTGTTACAATTTGTTATAATTATAAGCCTTTAAAAATAAGAAAGTTTTAGTCTGTTTTTTTAAAGTAACTAGTGATGATGCAATTCGAATATTTAAAGGTAGTTGATTCCATAGAACAGGCGCTTGATAACTAAAAGAACGTGCACCATAACCAGAAAGGTTTACAGTTTTTAGCTTAAAAAGTAATTTATCAGATAAACGTAGGGTTCTGTCTGGGGTATATAATTCTAAAAGTTCAGATAAATACTTTGGTGCTAAATTATTAAGGCATTTGAAAGTTAAAAGTAAAATCTTAAAATCTATTCTATACTTAATGGGCAACCAGTGCAGCTGAAAGAGAACGGGGGTTATACTTGTATATTTATTCGTCAAGGTTATTAATCTAGCAGCAGTATTTTGTATTCGTTGGAATTTGTTAATAAGTTTAAGGGGTAAGCCAACTAATAAGAGGTTTGAAATTGTCGAGTCTTGACGTCACAAGGGAGTTAATAAGAGATTTTGTTGCATCTCTTGATAAAAAGTTTCGTATTTTACCAATATTACGAATATTAAAATAACAAACTTTAGATATATGATTAACCTGTGCCTCCATATTCATAAAATTATCAAACATCGCACCAATATTTCGACTAAAAGCAGTAGGGTTAATCTCACAATTACCTATCTATAACAATGGATAATTTAGAATGTAAATGTTTATTTAATTGACATTTCGACCACAAAAGAAGAAATTCTGTTTTATCATCGTTTAATTTAAGAAAATTCTTAGACATCCATAGTCTTAATTCACTAAACAAGTTTTTTTTTAGATAGGTTAAAAGAAATATATAACTGGGTATCATCAGCATATAAGTGAAATTTAAGGTTATATTTATCTACAATATTGCTTATAGGTGATGAGTATAATATAAAAAGTATCGGACCTAAAACTGATCCTTGTGGAACACCAAAAGATAAAACAGTTTCTTTTGATAATTTGCCATCTAATAAAATAGATTGTGCCCTACCCACTAAATAGCTTTCTAACAGTTTCAATGCATCACTCTTTATATCAAATCTAAAACGTAATCTATGAAGAAGGATAGAATGGTCAACAGTGTCAAATGCTGCAGATAGGTCCAATAAAAGCAAAAAGACACACTTTTTATCATTTAATTCAAGAAGTATATCATTGGATACCCTTGTTAGGGCAGTTTCAGTACTATGGAATTGCTTATATGCACTTTGAAATGGCTCATCTGAGCAGTTGTCTTTTATATGGCTCTTTAGTTGGATTTCAATTAATTTTTCAAGTAATTGTGAAATGAAACTAAGATTCGAAACTGGTCTTTAATTTTTAAAGATAGTGGGGTCCAGATTCGGCTTTTTAATCAGTGGAATAACATATGCTAGCTTAAAAACATCAGGAATAATACAGGAATTAATACTATAGTTAATAATATCGACAATAACATGAATAATTTCATCTAAACATTCCTTGAGTATATAGGTAGGTAGAGGGTCTAATGTACATGACTTGGAAGGTGGCGATCTAATCACTCTTTTAACCATATCCTCAGATACAAGATGAAACTAATTTAAAGTAGAGCAAACATAAGAGGTATCAAACATATGTGGGTTGTAATTTATAGCATCTAGCCCCTCTCTTATAACTTGTATTTTAGATGTGAAATAGTCAGCGAAACAGCTAGTTAAATCAGACGACTTATCAATGCTCGGAATAATATTTTTCTGCGAATTATGACCCAGTAAAATATTTACAATTTTGTATAAATCTTTCTGCTTATTTGTACCATGTTCAATTTTATCAGAATAAAACTCCACTTTAGCCTTATCAATCATATAATTCACTCGGTTTTATAAATGTTTAAATATCTGTTTGTGTATTTCTAAATTAGTTCTTCGCCAGACATGTTCAGCTTTATTCCGTTCTCTTTTGGCTTCCAGTATAGTTTCGTTATACCACTGGGTGTTGGGGCGAACCGTTACAGTTTTTGATTTCAAGGGAGTTACTGATTCAATAACTTCAGCTTACTTGTTATTGTAAGCGACCGCTTTATTGTGGATGTTTTCAATGGATGTTATACGAATACGTAGTATCTTACATAATGCATCTTTAAATTATGCATTTTCAATCAATATATTACTTGAATATTTGTAATCATCAGGAGAGTTACGGAAACCATAATGGTAAAACAACACAATGGCTTCTACTGGATAACGTTTCTATCAGGTAAATATGTGTTAATAAGTTCTCTCTTTCTTTCTTTCTCTCTATCTCTATATCGCTCTATCTCGCTCCCCCCCCCCTCTCTCTCTCTCTCTCTCTCTCTCTCTCTCTCGCCATAATGGTGAAACAACACAATGGCTTCTACTGGATAACGTTTCTATCAGGTAAATATGTGTTAATAAGTTCTCTCTTTCTTTCTTTCTCTCTATCTCTATATCGCTCTATCTCGCCCCCCCCCTCTCTCTCTCTCTCTCTCTCTCTCTCTCTCTCGCCATAATGGCGAAACAACACAATGGCTTCTACTGGAACCTTTATATCAGGGGCCTGTTTCACGAAATTTTAACTAAGATAAAATCCGATTTTAGTAATTCGAGTGGATAGTATTAGATTGATTTTAGCGCTTAGCCAATCAGATTTGAGTATGTACTAAAATTTGGATTTTATCTTAAGTTAAAATTTCGTGAAACAGGCCCCTGGTAAATATGTTTTAATAAGTTTACTTTTTTTAAAAAACAAAACAAATGAGGAATGGAATGAAATAAAATGTAATGACATGGAATGGGGTTTAACGTCCTACTGTTATGTACCTTACCTGAGCTAATTGAAGACGGACATACACCATACAGTGTGCTATGAGGGAAATTTTGCCCGGGCAGCGGCACTACGGCCTACTCTTATGTCGAATTCCAACTGCCAAGGGTTTTTAAAAACAACTTTGGTAAGCATATTATTCAAGAGAGGGAAATGGAGTTTAACGTCCACTAGACACAAACTAGGTCATTTCGGAACTATCGTAGTTTTTTTTATTTGGATAAATCGCTTGCGCGTAGGTTATATTTAGCAGTGTCAGAAAACTTGAGGACCCGGAGAAAACCAAGGAGGTTAGACAGGCGACCCTACTTCTTGTAACGTACAACCTTTTAAAAAATTGAAGATGCTATTGCAACAAGGTGGAAAATTGCCCTTGTTTTCATTTAACAATATTTGATTTCTTTTAGAAATTAATCTATTTTTAGAAGATTTTCTTAAGAACTAGTTCATTTTGATCACTTTTTCATTTATATGACGTAGTGGGAAAAGGGAATTCCCGGGAATTAAGTGTGGGGAAGATGGTTCTTGTTTTTTTATTATTTATTGGTCCCTCTATATCAATTTTGTGGGGTTGGATGGCCGAATGGTTAGCACGCGCGCGCTATATCACGAAGTCTGTCATTGAGTCAACTGACGTGGTTTCGAATCCCCGATGTACGTGACAAGGAGTAGGGTCGCCTGCCCAGCCTCGTGGGTTTTCTACCACTGCTAAAGACCCCTTACGCGCAAACGAATTATTGAAAAAAAATAATAAAGCATATGTTAGTCCCGACATTCCGAAATGACCTAGTTTGTGTCGAGTGGACGTTAAATCTCTCTCTCTCTCTCTTACTCTCTCTCTCTCCCTTATATGTTAATTTTACTGGTCTGGTCTAAAAATATGCAACAATACTATTTTTCGCAGATTATGCCAATTATCTACCGAGAATTTTGTCGGGTATAAGAAGGGAAGTGGAACAGGGGGTAACATTGTCAGGTCTAAATATTCAGGCCAGCTCAGATTTTCGCCTAGTTCACAAGATGAAGACTAAATATAATTGGGGACGTGAATTTGGCTCGTTGTTCGTTATTCGTTGTTCGTTATTGGCGAATAACGAACAACGAGCTGGTTCGTTGTTCGTTATTCACCAGATATGTAATTAGTAACATAATAAAGGCACCTTTAGAGAGAATATGCCGGAGTGGGTTTTTATGAGTCTAATTGGTAAATAAATCTTCAAAATCTTCGGAAAAAAGATTCTAACAGTCTGTTTTTCTACCCGAACGACTAGCAGTTTCATAAGGTATCTTATTATAGACTGTATGTTGAAAGGGTTTATAGAATAGACATTAAGATTACAAGCGGTGTATAAAACAGTTTGTCATATATCAAAGTAATAGTTCTTCACCTGTCAACATATATCATTGACGTAAAGCAGGTTCTATAGTTATAAGAGAATATTAAAAATAAAGTTATTAATCATTTTAATCCGTAAACATATATCATTGACGTAAAGCAGGTTCTATAGTTATAAGAGAATATTAAAAAAAATATATATTAGCTTTAGTGAAAGAGTTATTAATCATTTTAATCCGGAAAGTTTTACAGCAAAGGTGCGTGTATACGGACATATTTCAAGAATATCGGCAATTCAAAAGGTGAGTATACATTATGGGAGGGATTTGGTGCAACGGTTAGAGAGTAGGATTTGTGACCTAACGGTTGCAGGTTCGAGACCCGAATTGTTCGCCGAGTTCTTGTGTCCTTGAATAAGACACTTCATCCCTGCATTCCAGTCTACCCAGCTGTAAATGGGTACACGAAAAACTGTTGCGCTCCTTGAAACTTCAAGTTGTAGCTGCATATGTTGAAGCTCTTTCTAAGAGTTGTAAAGGGAGGTAATCAGGCTTACCTGTATCCTAGAGACCGGGATAGTAAATTATCGCGCTATGAGCACGCTTTGTGGATTTGGCGCTATATAAATGGACATATTATTATGAACAAAGAGGTTAAACCAGAAGATAAATATCTTATTTATGTTTTGATTTCAGGTGCTTTCATTTCAAACTCTAATTCACTTGATTTCAATCCAGTTAGGCTACATGATGGTCTGTTTCAAACATATGCTTAAGGTTTCAATAGTATTTTCTCGTATTCGACCTTTTTTGTCTTCTTTTTTTTAATGATAAACTTGGTGAGCCCCCACCCCTTCGTTGTTAATTATCCGTCATGCTTACTGTCTATTGGTTAAATCAAATTTAATTGCCTTCATTATTCAAACTGAATTGATAGCAATGTCATTTTTCACGCGAATATACCAATAGCGAATTATATGACACTATTTATAAAATCAAATAAAAATATGAAAAAAATCAATGAATTGGTTATGAGATTGCATGTAGCCAAGTGATAGTTAATTTAATAGGCTTTGTGTAAATTATATCATTGTGTAAATAAAGTATCACCATAAATCTATAGATATGTATTCTTATATTAATATACTAGCGTTAACTGTTTTGAAATGAACTATAATATTATATAATATAGCGAATACCCTATTCTCGTTAGTCTTCTGGATTGATTTTGTGTCAAAATATCCACCATTTAGCAGCTTAAAATGTATCAACGGAATGAATAACTTTTAATGAAAATTTAATTCAATCCATTAATGTGCATTTCACAGATAATATTGGTCAAAGAAGCGACCCTTGGTTAATACTATGCTGGTAAATGACTAATTTTGTTGTCAGTAAAATTTTATAGAATTGAATCGTTATACCGTGATCTTATGAATTAAACGACAGTTAACCGTTAGCTATATAGAATTTTGATTCTGTAATGGACTTGGAAGGATAACAATTTCATAAAACACGATTTTATTAGATCGACCATACAAAGTAAAAAGCCCAACAAAAGGAATAGACTGTTTGGCGATATGTTTAATTTGAACTCTTACGTATTGAAGCTAAAAAATACACTTGAGTTTTAAACAAGACTCTAAAAAATATTTAAAGCCCCAATACCACTCTTGTTGTAACTGAATAATATGCCCCAAACTTTATTCTGACCAGCAGATTGTACTTTTTTACAATATTTCAATTAATTGGTGATACAATTTTCATCTTAACACACCTAATTAAAAAAATTGGAAAAATTCAACTACATGTACATGTAGGCACATGCCGTAACATGGTTTAAAAAGCTTTACGTAAACACTTTCAAATGCAACTTGGATTTAAACATATTTTCGAACCCTCTGGAAAAGTAAAATATGATGTAATGGATAATTTACACAACAGGTAGGACACTTGAACATCTCGTAGTTAGAATAAGGCTAAAAAAAATTCTGGACCTGTCAAGTCAGCCAGAATGTTATTAAACCTTTAATAGATGGGGACGTGAATTTGGCTCGCTGTTCGTTATGTTACTAATTCCATATCTGGTGAATAACGAACAACGAACCAAATAGACTCATAAAAACCCACCCCGGCATATTCTCTCTAAAAATGTTTTTATTTTGTCATTAATTCCATATCTGGTGAATAAGGAAAAACGAACCAGCTCGTTGTTTGTTATTCACCAATATGAAACTGCTAGTTGTTCGGGTAGAAAAACAGACTGTTCGAATCTTTTTCCCAAGATTTTGAAGATTTATTAACCTATTAGGCGTGTTAAAAGCCACTCCCGGCAAATCTCGCAAAAAGTGACTTTATTATGTTACTAATTCCATATCTGGTGAATAACGAACAACGAACCAGCTCGTTGTTCGTTATTCACCAATATGAAACTGCTAGTTATTCACCAATATGAAACGGCTAGTTGTTGGGGTAGAAAAACAGACTGTTAGAATCTTTTTCACAAAATTTTGAAGATTTATTAACCAATTAGACTCATAAAAACCCACTCCCGGCATATTCTCTCTAAAAGTGCCTTTATTATGTTACTAATTCCATATCTGGTGAATAACGAACAACGAGCCAGCTCGTTGATCGTTATTCGCCAATAACGAACAACAAACCAGCTCGTTGTTCGTTATTCACCAATATGAAACTGCTAGTTGTTCGGGTAGAAAAAAAGACTGTTCGAATTTTTTTCCCAAGATTTTGAAGATTTATTAACCAATTAGACTCATAAAAACCCACTCCCGGCATATTCTCTCTAAAAGGTCTTTATTATGTTACTAATTCCATATCTGGTGAATAACGAACAACGAGCCAGCTCGTTGATCGTTATTCGCCAATAACGAACAACAAACCAGCTCGTTGTTCGTTATTCACCAATATGAAACTGCTAGTTGTTCGGGTAGAAAAAAAGACTGTTCGAATTTTTTTCCCAAGATTTTGAAGATTTATTAACCAATTAGACTCATAAAAACCCACTCCCGGCATATTATCTCTAAAAGTGCCATTACTATGTTACTAATTCCATATCTGGTGAATAATGAACAACGAACCAGCTCGTTGTTCGTTATTCGCCAATAACGAACAACAAACCAGCTCGTTGTTCGTTATTCACCAATATGAAACTGCTAGTTGTTCGGGTAGAAAAACAGACTGTTCAAAACTTTTTCACAAGATTTTGAAGATTTATTAACCAATTAGGCGTGTAAAAACCCACTCCCGGCAATAACGAACAACAAACCAGCTCGTTGTTCGTTATTCGCGAATAACGAACAACGAATAACGAACAACGAGCTACCTTCATTAGGGTATAAGGTCTGTCATTGAATCAACTGCCGTGGTTTCGATTCCCCGGCTGCACGTAACAAGGACTAGCGTCGCCTGTAAAACCTCGTGGGTTTTATTTTGGTTCTCCGGATTCCCCCCCCCACTACTAGATACCCCTACGCGCAATCGAAGTATCGAATAAATTAAGGTGCGTCCCGAGATGACATTAGGGTCTGATGGACGTTAAACCCAAAGCCCAGTTTTCCCGGTTGCACGTGACAAGGAGACGGGTCGCCTGTAAAACCTCGTGGGTTTTGGTTATCCGATTTTCCCCCACTACTAAATACCCCTACGCGCAATCAAAGTATCGAAATAAAATTGTAAGTCCCGAGATGACACAAGGTCTGGTGGACGTTAAACCCAAAGCCCAGCTTTAACAGCGGCGGGGCCTTGGGCCTGACTAGAATCGTGGGGCCCCTAACACGAGGTAAAGATTTTTTCATATCCTATTAAATGGCATGTAGTCGGGTCGATATATGAAAAATACCTCCTCAACCCTCAAAAAATTGCAGCGAAAGGTTTCTCAACTGATTCTTGTAAGGTTAAGTGTACTTTATAACATGCTTAAAGTTACCAAAGTAGGACCCCGGGAAAAGTGGGGGGGTTTCAAGATGGTGTCCAAAATGGCCACCGAAACGTCTTAAAATGATTATAACTATGGAACTATCAACTCAAATTTGATAATCTTGGTGTCTTTCCATAGGTTTTTGGGGATCAAGAACACATTAAGATCATTTAAATTATGTTGGCTTATTATGTCAAAAATGGCCGCCAAAATCTCAAAATGACCGCAATTTCATAATTATTGACTCTTTGACGATCTTGATGTCTATCCCATGGTTTCGAGGGACAAGGAACACATTAGGAGCACTTTGGATATCACTGAGCTGTTGACTCATTATGTCACATGACCTTCAGCTGTCCACTATCATAGAATTAATTTCAGAGCGTTCAGTTTTGAGTGTCCTCCTCAGTATCGACGTCTTGAGTGATGTTAGAATTGTCAAAGATTTGCTGATCGTCCTTCTTCATTACTCCAGAACAGACAATGAAATCATCTACTTCCGTTCAAACAAGCAGTCAAAAGAACATACAGTGTATAACATTAATTTGTTGAAAGAAACCTTAGGAGTCGATGTGTGCAAGAATTTGCTCTTTTTACATGTCTACTCAGGCTGTGATTCAACTTCAAGGATTTTAGGCATCAGAAAAAAAGTCCGCCTACAGGAAATTAGTGAAATCTGATCCTGTCACGAAGTCCTGTGCTAGTGCATTCACCCTTCAAAACAAATCACAAGAGGACATATCAGATCTTGTCAAAGACCTGAGGGTTGATCTATTTGGTGGCAATCGAATAATACGCTATCATCACTGTCATATCATTTTCCCAAAGAAAGTGGAACTGTTGAAGCATCTGTCATTCCTAAGCGGCTTCCCCCAACATCACCTGCAACAAGATTTCATAGCCAACGTGTGTACTTTCAAAGTATGGTATAGACGGGAATGGCACATGAAAGTGACCTAACTGAATAGGGTTGGAAACAGGAAAATGATCAGTTAATTAAAGTTATGACCCTGACGAACTCATGGAAATTATTCATTGCAACAAGTTATCTCGATGCAGCTGCAGACGCTACACTGCTGTATGTGGCCCCTGTCTGCCAAACTGTAAATTGTGACAATTCAAACAACGCTCAATATGTCGGTACTGAGGTGGAACATGACAGTCAAAACTGTACGCTCTGAAACTTATTCTATGTACAGGAGTGTTTGTGCATTAGGTGATAGTGGACAGCTGAACGGCATGAATTCAATTTCGAAATAATGAAACGGCTTAGTGACCCCCAAAGTTGTCTTAATATGTCCCTTGCCCCAAAAAACCTGGGGATAGGCATCAAGATGATCAAATTTGGTTCAATAGTTATGGACTTGCGGTCATTTGGAGGTGTTGGCGGCCATTTTTGACATAGAAGGCCAACATCATTTTTAATGATCTTAATGAGTTCTTGGTCCCCCAAAACATAGGAATAGACTCCAAGATCATAAAATTTGAGTTGATAGATACATAACTATGATCATTAAGACGTTTCGGTGGCCGTCTTTTTGTGGTTAAACTGTATTTTGATCTGACTAATGCAGGCATAACATACAATTAAACAATTACAGAACATCTGGTCACAGACGACGCTAGATCCATTACCGTGGAAGTTTCATCTGGAATTTGAATGAACCGCGGGGCCACCTAAATGTGTAATCTGGGCTTTGGTCCCCTCCCCCCAACCTCTCTCTCTCTCTTCATGCCCCCCCCCCTTTTATTATTAAAACGTGTCTATTAGTAATTTAGAATGAATTCATATAGGCTTTATGGTAGCTGTGATTGGTGAAAGGCAAAATCTAGCACTGAATAAAACAGCATACCAAAGCAGTTTATACAGCACATATGGTGTGACTGGATATGCTTCTAGAGCTGTTGATGGAAACACCAATGGGACATATTTTTCGGGAGAATCTTGTTCACATACTAATGCCGGCCAACGTAACTGGTGGGAAGTTGATTTAGGAACAACATTTGATGTGAAAGAGGCGATTGTCTACAACAGAGAAGATTGCTGTCGTAAGTTGTCAAAGATACATTATGGTAGATTAGATACAGAGCTGGCAGTTCTCACTGTAATAGTTAAAAAATAGATAAAGTAAAGGCAATTTGCTAAGCCGAGAAATAAGCGATCGAAAATAGATAATGTAATGACAATTAGCTGAAAATTTCAGTCAAATTGATCCACTCTGAACCCAGATGTTAGATATTAAATTTTCAGCCTTGGTCATCATAACTAAAGTCGGTACGATAAAAAAAACATAGGCTCGATTATCCATTTCATGATCAAATCATGAATGAAAGTAGTGCAGCAAATGGGATCCTAACCCAGTAAATATCGCAGTTGATTATGGTCTGGATAAGTTAATTAATAATTTAGATAACATTTAAGGCCTAAAAGAAAGACCTGTAAATAGACAGGATTAACTCTTGCATAATGTATGTTTAATGTTCATTAATCATTCATGCCCTTGTAAATATATGAATAATGACTGAGGATAGGGGTGGTATTCCATTAAATATGGGAGGGGGTAGATGGCCAAAAGGTTAGCACGTGTGTGCTGTAGGGCGTAGTTGACGTTTTTGGCTGGCCCCCGGATCCATTTACTTGATTTGATAATTATTTATTTTTTGCAATATCTATTTTCTGTCTTGTCCTCAGGTTTATCTTGTTTTGCGTGCACTACGGTCCTCCTGCACTTACTATAAGGTTTGTCACTGAGTCAACTTGCATGGCATGGTTTGTATTCCCCGGTTGTACGTGGCAAGGAGTAGGGCCGCCTGTTCAACCTCGTGTGTTTTCACCGGGCCCTCCGGTTTCCTTCCACTGCTAAAGAACCCTACGCGCAAGCGAATTATTAAAAAAAAGAACCATATACTAGTTTGTAAGTCCCGAAATGACCTAGTTTTTGTCGAGTAGATGTAAAACCCCATCTCTCGCTCTATCTCCCTCTCTTATTGTTAGCTCGATTACCCGTTATTGTATGGTGACTCGTTGTCGTAGAATGAACATTAATTCATTTAAAATATTTTATTTTATTTTACTGATTTTTCGTTTCGTTTAATTTGCGGTAGAAATTTGTAGATCAGTTGCCACAACAGTTGATGCTGGATTCGCCACGATTGAAAAATTAATATTTTTGATGTATGATGTTTAATACATTTTGAATAATAATCAGAAGTTTCAACGAATGACTTTTGTTTTGATTATTTATTGTTTCAATGTGGACCTAGTAAGTTTTTTTTAGAAGTTTAATCGTATTTTATGACACTCGTTATTGTATGGATCCCCTGTCGGAAAATGTCACTGGACCCCTTGTATCATATTTTGGCAACAAATGCAATGGGTGTGTCAGTATGGTAGACAAACGGGAATATTTGGCACAAACCAATAGAATCATATTTTTGTTTGAGAATGAAATGGTGTGTAACGTCCTACTATTCTGTTCCGATTAGGCTAATGAATACTGGCATACGCCATACAGTGTTCTATGAGGAAAACTTGACTGGAAAGCTGCACTACGGCCTACTCTTTTATCGAATACCAACTGTCAAGAGATATTTTACGTACACGCCTATGTGTACACGGGGCCTCGGATTTTCGTCCCGTCCGTACGACTAGACGCAAAAGAAAGTTTGGCAGTTGGAATTCGAAACGAGTAGGTCATAGCGCTGCTGGTCCGAGCAAAATTTCCCTCATAGCACACTGCACGGCATACGACCACCTCATTAGCAGAACAATAATACGTAAAACCCGTGTCACTTTTGTTTATATGCTATATTTATAGAAGAGAGACTGAGTAACTATATTTTGCTTGGAGGCGTGGACTGTGGCCCTTCTAATACCAATAAATGTTTCACTCAATGTTATCATCATGAAACAGCAGACCTTATACAAATTCTTCAACCAGACAATTGTACCGCTAGATATATCAGAATAGTTACACAATTAAATCAACCATTGGCCATTTGCGAGGTGCAAATTTTCAATGAGCTAAGTAAGTATTGTTTAAATTAAAATTATCTTGCGACAATCGAGGTTTTTTTAGACGGGTTTTCCGAGTAAATAATGAATCATCATTGAACAGACCTTGCTTCATTAATAAGGGCAAACAAGGTTTTACACGATAAAAGATAACCGCCCAAACAATGTCTTGGACGTAGAGTGGTCAACTTGGAAATCATCGGTGATTCTGGCACTCTACATCTAGCCTCGGTTGTATGACGGTAAATGATATATGTACTTACACGTATAAAATTGCGATGCGGCTACCGGTTTACTTTTTGGAAAATTGCCGCTTTTAGAAAGATGTTCTCAAAGTTGCGTCGTTCGAAGAGTGAGTATAATTTTCATTGCAAAGTTGTCATTTTTTAAAGAAATTCAGATAAACTAGAATGAAAAATAAGCTTCAGACTTGCAAATCTTTGATACAAAATTTCTTCCGATGCGTCGCCATTGGTGACGCCGTTAGTAATTCGGGAACTTGAAAGTAGTTCGTCATACAGCCGAGGCTAGATGCAGGGTACCGATGTCTGCTGAGTTTTATCGGGTGTCTCCATTGTTGTTCACACGCAAATGACCATTTTCCATGTACGTGTTTTCGCAACCTTGGTAACCCCTGTGTTCTCATTCCGTTCTACTCAACTCTACCCTGGGTCAATCCATAGAATTTCCACGATTTCAAATTATCTTCCCATGGCCTGGTGGTCTAGAGTGCGTCGCTTCGAACTCTAGCTGGCTGGTCACACCGGACTACCTGTTAGGGTTAGGATCCCTGGCGTGAGCGTATGTGGCTTAGAGATAGGGGCACCTTCTTAACTCGAGAATGAAAAGGAAAACTTGTGTTTGTAAAATTGTACTTTAGGTCTATGACCTTTATCACTGAAATAAACATATTATTATTATTATTATTATTTTTAAGTAAGGAACTCTTTTAAATTTACCTTGTGACAATCCAGGTTCTTATATGGTTACTTAAAATAAACTTGTCCCATTTGGATTTACAATGAGCTGGGTACGTTTACGTTTCGTTTCGACTACCCAGGTGCTTAGGGGATTTAGTGGGTAGATTTACGGACATAAGATTAGAGTAGGACGTTAAACCCCATTTCATTGGTGACGTTTTGTTTCGATTACCCAGGTGCTTAGGGGTCTTTAGTGGTAAAATATACAGACACAAGCTAAGATTAGGACGTTAAACCCCATTTCATTTGGTGACGTTTTGTTTCAACTACCCAGGTGCCTAGGAATCTTTATACAAGTTTAGAGTAGGACGTTAAACCCCATTTCATTTAATTTCATTTAGTGACTGAAAAACAAATTTTTAGCCTTCAGATGATTTTAAGTGACCTGAGTGAGTTGTTTGTCGTGTATTTTGTACACGGTGAACAGTCCATATGCTGATTACACTATTTTGCTAGATTACACTATTTTGCCTATACCGTTTTTTAGGACCAAATTTTGTCTAATGGTTTGGATTGTTCGTACTTGGTTTAATTCATTGCCTGTAATTCCAAATTATTTCAAAAAGTAGCTTGTGCGTACTGTCTTTTTAATACGCATTGAAATGGTTAGACTTTGTGGAAGTTACTCGAACAAGATACAATTCGGGAATTTTTGTGATAACATTGTCTTAAAACTGATTTTTCATTCGCAGTTCTAGATGAATCAGCATCCGAGGGGGATGTCACATCTCTGGATAGAGCACCAATTTCAACAGAAAGTGATTCCATATCTCTGGATACAGCACCAACTTCAACAGTAGGCGATTCCACATCTCTGAATACAGCACCGACGTCAACAAAAGAGGATTCCATATCTCTGGATACGGCACCAACTTCAACAGTAGGCGTTTCCACATCTCTGAATACAGCACCGACGTCAACAGGTGGTGATTCCATATCTCTGGATACAGCAACGACTTCAACAGTAGGCGATTCCACATCTCTGAATATAGCACCGGCGTCAACAGTAGGTGATTCCACATCTCTGAATACAGCACCGGTGTCAACAGCAGGTGATTCCACATCTCTGAATACAGCACCAACGTCAACAGAAGGGATTTCCCCATTGCTGAATACAGTAAATCAAAGCATCATATATTCCCTAACACAAGAAACCATAACCGCGACAAATATTGAAGAACCGACCGACAACGGGGTAACTCTATCAACCGACCCTACGTTATCAATTGGACAGTCCTCCACACAGAAGGTAACAACGTCAAGTCCAAACAACAGCACACTTCATAACTGTTGGATAGACAATTCAATTGATACTATGTCGCCGAATGTGTCTTGTGTACGTTATTGTCCCCTACTGTCTCTAAGTCCGGAGGAAATTGAAATTATAAAGCAGTTTACAATGGATATTAAAAAGAACCTGACTGTTCCTGTTGAGATGCTATCCAGCACCAGAAGAAAGAAAACCAGCGCAGATGACATCCGGCCTACCGCGGTTTATTGGGGATATTTAGGAATTACTATTATAGTTGTCTCCCTTGGTGGGATTGTTCTATCAGATATTTATACTGTTTTGTTATACATTTATCAATATCTTAAACGATAAATGAATGAATGAGTTTAACATCCACTAAGTCGCATTGGCACATGTTGGAAATTAGACTGATCCAGTCTCTTCTATTTATTTTACATTTCGATTTATATAAAAGTATTAATTTTTAGTAAAACAACACTTTCGTTTCCATTTGTATAAAAAAAAACTTTGAGTAAACCTGTAACGAGCACCAGAGACTGGACAATTTGCGAACTTCACAATAAAATGGGCGTTTTTGCCATGTTTTTCGTCCTACCTTATTTGGAATGATTGACAGTTATCAAGCACGCCCCGAGTCACGTTACATGAATCATGCGTCTCGACTGGAGTGCAAAGCAGTCATGCTGAGACCGTCTGAGGGTTGGTGTTACGTTGGTGTTAGATATGTCGTGATCACGTGCACGACGTCACACAACCTACATAATGCAGATTGACCTACTAGATGAGATTGAAGCTCTATTTGCCCAGTCTCTAGAGATTACGTTTTTTTAGGGTTTCTTTTTTGGAGAGGACTGGCCAAGTGTGTGGAGAAGACTGGCCACCAGTCTAGTTGGAAATACGAAAACCGTAGAAATTGCATTCCTATTGTCTATTGACGAAATGCTAGAATCAGCCGTAGTTGCTATAAATTGGGGACAGTTATTTAACCAGGGCCCCTCGATAACCAGTCACATACACCACACCACACGACAGTAACCAGTGTCACACTTCACTGTCTTAAAGGGAAAATGTCGGTGTCAGTCATTATTACGACATATGTGAGAGAACTCATGTTTAGACATGTTTATTAAATATTATTTTAACACAGATTGCTACGATAAATGCGTTATGAAGATTTAAAGAAAGTAAAGTGACGAACGCAAAAGGAGAACACGAGTTATCCCTCTATATAACGGACTGAAGTGATGGGTGGTCACAGATACACAGACATATTTTAGCGACTAATATTTTTTTCGAAGACCAAAAGTTGTTATATGAGACTTCTGGGAGGATATATATATCACAATTTAAACAAAATAATAATAAAATTTCTTGCATTACCATGTTTTAATTAAGTATAGAATAAAAAAAAACAAGGGAATGTTCGAACTATTTCTTTATTCTGGTCAACAAATTGTACTATTTTACAAAATTCCAATTAATTGATGATACAATGTTCATCTTAACACGCCTAATTTAAAAAATTGGAAAAATTAAACTACATGGTTTGAAAGCTTTACGTAAACCTTTTCAAGTGTAAGTTAGATTTAAAATATTTTCGAACCCTCTGGACAAGTTAAATAGGGTGTAATGGATAACAGGTAGGACACTTAAACATCTAGTAGTTAGAATAAGGCTAATTTTTATTTCTGGACCTGTCAAGCCAGCAAGAGTGGTATTGTCCCTTTAAATAGGTTGCTTTTCAAGTGGTAGGCCTATGTTTGAGAAATTTATTTGGTTAGAAATTAAATGCAATGGGATTTAACGTCTTACTGTTCTGTTCCGAAAAGACAGGCATGCGCTATACAGCGTGTTATGGGGTAAATTTTTCCCGGATAGCGGCATTACTGCCCACTCTTATGCCGAATTCAAACTGCCAAGAGATCTTTTAAGTGCACGCCAATGTGTACACGGAATCCAGGTTTTTCGTCACATCCCAACGACTAGACAGCTGTTCTTGTCAGACCATCCGCCCTGAATCCCTGACAAGGTGTAGGTTATACTATGACGAAACAAGGCCAAAGTTATTTTTAGCATCTCTCTCCCTTTCCCCTTTTTCCCGCTTTTGCATGGCGATTTTTGTTGACTTTTTGGTGTAGAATTGAAGGGGGGTGGGGTACAAATACATTTTCTGGGAGGTTTTGGCGAATATTCATGATTTTGAGGCGGAAAGATACAAGAGTTGTGAGGTTGGTTACGTTGAAATATAGGGCTGGAAATTGCATGTTTACTTGTCTCTACTTCCAGCTTGTGTATCTCAAGTTTTCCGTGGTGAGCCTCGTACATGCTTCTGGGCAAGAGTTTGACACATGCTGCTCCATTTGCGGCTGAAAGCGTTCTACCCAACGAAAATTTGGGAAAAAGGTAGAAAGGTCTAAGAGACGAGAATTAACATTAAAGTCAATGGGGAAATAATTAGTGATCTGTGGCCATACTGCACGCAGCGATCCATCTACGTCACACTTCGACCTCAGGCGTAGCTAGCTGTAGATAGGCAGCCTTAGTTTGGGGTGTAATGTACATGTAGTTTTTTGCTCTATGCAAAGATGTTCCTGAAGCAACGCCCGCGAGTTTTACAACATCTAACCGTTGCTTCAACACTGGACAAACCTCGAACTTTTACGCTTGTGTTTACACGTGACTAATTGTCCAATCAGAGGACGTGGCACATAACACACTCGCACTGTACTGTCGCCGAGATCCAACTGGCACACAATAAGACTCACCACACAATAAGGGACAATCAACTCCGCATACAATAAGGAATTCGCTGGATGACCATGACTTTAGTGACATCACGTGCTCGGTACGGGCTACACCGAGCCTTCGATAAAAAAAATTAATTGAAAGTAGTCTATTTTTAGTAACCCATTTAACGAAGGAATCCGATTGGATTACGGTTGGGGCCTATACCCAATCAAATTAAGGGCCGACAAACGACAAATGCTGAGTGAAGGGCTTGATAAGATGTATGTAGTTAAGGCGAGATCAAGCCTTCTATTGATGATGTATTAATGACATCCCTGATCCACAGTGGTCTTATTCCATTCTACTCCACTAACTCCTGGTTTAATCAGGGGAGGGGGCACATTTTTAAGTTATTTGCTCTGGATGATTGTGCTATATTTATCGACCAAACCCATAAATCGATAATTGCAAAGGAAGTTGATAGAGGGAAATAACTCTCGTCGGGTGAATATAGGAGGCAGACCACCATTCAATTTCACACTCTCGGTACCCACAAATTGTAGTTCGTCTATTTATAGCAATTCTATCTCCTTCTCTTTTCTCCCCCTTTGCATGGACATTTTTGTTGATTTTTGGGTCTAGAATGGAAGAAGAGGGTTTGAATTAATATTTTCTGCCAATTTTTGATAAGTATTCATGATTTTGAGGCGGAAGGATAACTGAGTTATTAGGTTGGCTACGGTGATATGTACGGCAACTAGTAACATGTTTTGGGTATGATTCTTCAAGTTGGTGTATCTCAAAATTTTGGTGGTCAACCTCATACAAATTTTGGTGCAAAGACATGCTTGTTCCTCCGTCTATAGTGAAAAGCATTCAGCCCAACGAAAATTTGGGGAAAAGTTGGAGGTGGGCAAAGTGGCCAGAATTAACATTGAAGTCAATGGGGAAATCAATGGCGGTCTGCCTCCAAGTAAACAAAACGCAAGGCTACCCTTCAAGCGACATGGTCAGGAATTGGCCATAAGGCAGCTTAAATGAGAGAAGTCCAAATTAAACTGAATGCGTATTTATTAACAACAAATTACAATTATAATATAATATATAAATAAGACCAGACAGTTGTTTATTATTATGTAGGTTCAAGAGTTTTATTGAGGATCGTTCGTTCGTTCGCTCATGGACTTTTACGTCCATTTGCTACGTATAAGTTCAATAATTACTAGAACTGCGATGCAGTTATAGGGGGTTTCACTGGTGCCACGTTACCCTTGAACGAATGTGACTTCTCTTACCAATGGAAACGTTAAATGGATTACCACATGAGCAATGCTGTAATAAAATCGACGCAGAATTAGCCAATAAATCCAGCCATGAGTTCCATTTATAGAACGAGAGAGCAACACAATGACACCACTTCCGTTTTCAGAAAAATATTGAAATTGGATGGTAGTTTATGAAATCATATATGACATAAGGCATCACATGGTGAAATATTTATAAAAATCGAATAAGTAACACTTTTGTGGACCAAAAACCATGAAAGGTGACTTGTAGAATGTCAGCTATTTCTCCGCAACTGTACAAGTTTAAAACGATTTTGTGATATTCAATAATAATTTATTGTTTACAGTCAGTCGCATTTGCATATCAATGGTCTTTACATTATTAACACAAAATATCGTAAAACAAAACTAAAAAGCTATAAAAAATACCGCATGACTGCATGGGTTCATTCTATTTGTTGATTGGACTACGATTCATTTGAATAAAATATTTGTTTAGGGGGCTAAAAATACAGTTTTTGTCCAATTGACCTCAATTCCTGTTTCATTTACATCAAATAAAGTTACTCGTATAAAAAAAAAATTAAAATTAGTTATTGACTCTTTTACAAGCAAATTAACATGAAAAGGGACAGATGCAAATTGCCCATTTCTCGGCAACTGCTCATATTATAATATAAAAGCCTGAATGGATTGTAAATATTTTAGACAGTAGAAACACTTGTTTGATATCTCTATCTCCAAAGATTCGTCGAAAATCAAAAATCTAAAGAATCGTAGCACTTGGCCTTGTATCAGACTATGTCAAAATGTATCAAATGTTAAGACACGTTGGTTATACTTAATATTACGATAATAATTTTTTTTAAAAAGACAACATTTCGCATTGTTGCAGTAAGTTCGAAATAGCTTCAATCTCTAAGTCACGCCCACTCTTCCGACAAGTAGGTTCTGAAAATGCTCAAGTGGAAAATAATAATAATATTAAAAACAATAATCTAAACAAAAACAATAGTGTTTTGCACAAGCTACGCAGTGTAAAATCCTAATAATCCGAACAAAAACAATTGGTGTTTCACGCAAGCTACACAGTGTGAAACCCTAATAATAAGAACAATAATCTGAACAAAGGCAATAGTGTTTCACGCAAGCTATGCAGTGTGAAACCCTAATAATAAGAAAAATAATCTGAACAAAGGCAATAGTGTTTCACGCAAGCTATGCAGTGTGAAACGCTAATAGACATACACTGTAACAGAACGAAACATTTCAGGCAAAGAATGAATAGTAATAATAATTTAAAGATAGTAAGCTGGCACTGCCAGGCAGGATACGCCCACATTTTCGAGAGATGGATAGAGAACAAGCAAAACCGAAAGTAATTTTTCCTACAATCAAAGGCTATAATTCATTAAATTAAAATTTGATATGCGCAAATATCGAAAAGAATCAACATCTTTAGGTTATAAACATGCATTTCTAGTTTCATCAAAATCGAATTAAAATTGTGACCTATACCCTGGTCCACAACCTTGACATTAAGTTACAATTTGATATTGGCAAATATCGAAAAGAATCAAGATCTTTGGGTTATAAACATGCATTTCAAGTTTCATTAAAATAAAATTAAAATTGTAACCTCTACAGGGTTCACAACTTTGATATATCATATTTTAACACTATTAGCGTACAAACGGCGGCCATTTTGTCTGGCAATTATGGTCTGATTTCCCTGAAATTCAAACTCAACCTTCCGTATGGTGTAATGGTGATAAAGTCAAGCGTTTTTTTAAATCAGATAATAATCGTGACCTCCAGAGGGACCATAGGCGATTTTTCGGACAATCAGGGGCCATAATTCAGGAAGTTATGATCTGATATGTGCAAATAACGAAAGGAACCAAGATCTTTGGGTTATAACCATGCATTTCAAGTTTCATCAAAATTGAATCAAAATTGTGACCTATACTGGGTCCACAACCACTGAGATCCACTAAGGTTGTCATTTGTGCACCAACCCCATATATTTCTTTATCCTTTGTGTTATTTCTGTGCGAACCGGAAGAAAATTAATTAACCGACTATTTCTCGGTATTAGCAGGTTAAAATTGTAAATAAGTTGTGTTAATTAACAAGTGTTGAAAACTGTGTGAGGGTTGAGTTAATTAACGGTAGGTTTGAAAAACTGTGCGATGGTACGTTTTCTGTAGAGTTGTGTTAATTAACCGACTGGTAAAAAATGAATGTCAATAGTGTGTATTGTTTAATTGGCGTGTTTTCTCGCTGGTTGCGATAACTGCACCAAAAGGAGTATAATCAAGGACCAGTAGGCTTTATCTGACACGTACGTGTTAAATCAAAATGCGGGAAGTAAAACTGTTTTACCGTGCGATTTATCTTTCATACCGTGTGTTTTACGCAGGTCTTTTTAAGACGGGTCTTTAGACAGCCGCGTTTGCTCGCTATGATCTACGTTTGTATTGCGTACCATATAATATTATTATAAAGTTGCATTAAATCAAACAAAATTAGGAATTTAATCTATCGTATACGAAAAGGCGAATGTAATTTCGTCATTTACAAATATCCAGGAGCCAGCGCCAAACAAGTCATAATAGCCGTTTTTATTCAATTACAGCAACACATATGCCCGAATTGACACGTAATATGCGTTTTATACTGCCACGCATTTAAGTATATAAAAAATGTACGGAAAGTGACTATAATGTTGTATAGATATCCCGCACGGAAACCCCAATTTGACTATTCCCGTGTATATAGCGAACAAGCTAAATTTCCTGTATGTGTATAATTACTTATTCATTTGTTTCTTTCTTTTCTTTTCAGGTAGTTGTATAGATATCCCATACAGAAACCCCAATTTGAATATTCCCGGGTAGATAGCGAACAAGCTAAATTATATCACTAAGGAAGGTTAAATTCGAATTTCGGTAAAATTCGGAACAAAATTGCCATACAAAATGGCCGCCGTGTGTACGCGAATACTGTTATAAAATGGTATATCAAGGTTGTGGACCCAGTATAGGTCACAATTTTGATTCAATTTTGATGAAACTTGAAATGCATGGTTATAACCCAAAGATCTTGGTTCCTTTCGTTATCTGCACATATCAGATCATAACTTCCTGAATTATAGCCCCTGATTGTCCGAAAAATCACCTATGGTCCCTCTGGAGGTCACGATTATTATCCGATTGAAAAAACGCTTGACTCTATCACCGTTACACCATACGGACGGTTGAGTTTGAATTTCAAGGAAATCGGACCATAATTGCCAGACAAAATGGCCGCCGTTTGTACGCTGTAAGTGTTAAAATATGGTATATCAAGGTTGTGGACCCAGTATAGGTCACAATTTTAATTCGATTTTGTTGAAAGTTGAAATGCATGTTTATAACCTAAAGATCTTGATTCTTTTCGATATTTGCGCATATCAAATTGTAATTTAATGAATTATAGCCTTTGATTGTAGGAAATATCACTTTCAGTTTTGCTTCTTCTCTATCCATGTCTCGAAAATGTGGGCGTATCCTGCCTGGCAGCGCCAGCTTACTATCTTTATATACTTAAATGCGTGGCAGTATAAAACGCATATTACGTGTCAATTCGGGCATATGTTTTGCTGTTATTGAATAATATACACACGGCAAATTTAGCTTGTTCGCTATCTAGTCGGGAATATTCAAATTGGGGTTTCTGTATGGGATATCTATACAACTACCTGAAAAGAAAAGAAAGAAACAAATGAATAAGTAATTATACACATACAGGAAATTTAGCTTGTTCGCTATATACACGGGAATAGTCAAATTGGGGTTTCCGTGCGGGATATCTATACAACATTATAGTCACTTTCCGTACATTTTTATATACTTAAATGCGTGGCAGTATAAAACGCATATTACGTGTCAATTCGGGCATATGTGTTGCTGTAATTGAATAAAAACGGCTATTATGACTTGTTTGGCGCTGGCTCCTGGATATTTGTAAATGACGAAATTACATTCGCCTTTTCGTATACGATAGATTAAATTCCTAATTTTGTTTGATTTAATGCAACTTTATAATAATATTATATGGTACGCAATACAAACGTAGATCATAGCGAGCAAACGCGGCTGTCTAAAGACCCGTCTTAAAAAGACCTGCGTAAAACACACGGTATGAAAGATAAATCGCACGGTAAAACAGTTTTACTTCCCGCATTTTGATTTAACACGTACGTCAATTTTGAACCGATTTTGATGAAACTTGACATGCATGTTTATAACCCAAAGATCTTGGTTCCTTTCGATATTTGCGCCTATCGGAACGTAATTTTCTGAATTATGGCCCCTGATTGTCCGAAAAATCACCTATTTTAGCTCGTGGTACCTCTGGAGGGCACAATTATTATCCGATTTGAAAAACCGTTCGATTATATCACCGTTACACCCTAAGGAAGGTTGAGTTCAAATTTCGGAAAAATCGGACCAAAATTACCATACAAAATGGCCGCCGTTCGTACGCGAATACTGTTAAAAAATGGTATATCAAGGTTGTGGACCCTGTAGAGATCACAATTTTAATTCGATTTAAGATGAAACATGAAATGCATGGTTATAACCCAAAGATTTTGGTTCCTTTCGATATTTGCGCATATCGGATCGTAACTTTCTGAATTATGGCCCCTGATTATACGCAAAATCGCCTTTGTTTAGCTTGTGGTCCCTCTGGAGGTCACAATTATTATCTGATTAAAAAATTCGTTTGATTATATCACCGTTACGTCCTAAGGCAGGTTGAGTTCGAATTTCGGAAAAATTGGACCAAAATTGCCATACAAAATGGCCGCCATTCGTACGCGAATACTGTTTAAAAAATGGTATATCAAGGTTGTGGACCCAGTAGAGGTCACGATTTTTAAGGAAACTTTAAATGCATGGTTATAACCCAAAGATCTTGGTTCCTTTCGATATTTGCGCATATCGGATTGTAACTTCCTGAATTATGGCCCCTGATCATACGCAAAATCGTCTTTGTTTAGCTTGTGGTCCCCCTGGTGGTCACAATTATTATCCGATTTAAAAACTCGTTTGATTATATCACGGACGGACGGACAGGGGCGACGACATAATACGTCCACATGAAAATGTGGGCGTATAAAAAGTCAAACATGTAGATGTTATACATTTTTGAAATCAGCAAAATGTACCACAGATTTGACTGAAATTTTCAACATGTTCCCTATGCATTATCTTTATTCTTTAAAGTATTATAGTGAGAACTGTCAGTTTGTTTTTTATCCCAATAATGCATGATGTATCATATGTAAAAAATAACCTTTGTATACCGATTTACGGTAATACAGTCAGTTAAACATATATTATGCAAGAGCTAAATCTGCCTATAGCAGGTCTTTCTTTCGACCTTACATGTAAATGTTATATGAACTATTAATTAGACATTAATTAACATATCCAGACCATAATCAACTCTTGATGTCAACGCTAGCCTGTGATATTTGTTGAATTATGATCTGATTTGCTGCATAGTTTTCCTTCTCAATTTATCGATTAAAAGAATAATCGAAACTATGATTTTGGTCGTACCGACTTTAATAATTTAGTATTGATGATCGAGGCTATGCAAAATTTTCGATCGTTTATTTCTCAGCTCAGCAAATTGCCTTTACTTTATGTAATTTTTAATTATTATAGTCAGAACTGCCAACTCTATATCTAATCACCCATACTGTATCTTTAGGTATGGCAAGTTCTAATATGTTTCTGTAAGGAGCCTTTTTGGGCATAGGATTTTTCACACAATTCGCATTTGAAAGGTTTTTCTCCAGTATGAAGTTGAAGGTGACACTTAAGCCCACTAATCTGAGCAAATGATTTACTGCAAACATCACATTTAAAAGGTCTGTCACGTTTATGACTTCGAACATGCCGCTTGAGAGTATTGCCCGCTTGAAACGACCTATCACAAATATCACATTTAAAAGGCCTTTCTCCAGTGTGAATCCTCAGATGGCAGGTTAGATTACTCTTTTCTATAAATGATTTTCTACAAAAAGCACATTTAAATGGTTTTTCCCCTGTATGTGTCCTCATATGCACTTGAAGAATCACCTTAAGAGAAAAAGCCTGATCACATATAAGACATTTATAAGGCTTCTCACCGGTATGAATTCTCTTGTGGACTTTCAGTTTACTTCTTTGTATGAATGATTTGTCACACTGATCACACTTGAATGGTTTCTCTCCAGTGTGGATTTTCAGATGTCCCATCAATTGAGTTTTACTGGTGAATGATTTACTACAGACGTGACACTGGAAAGGTCTTTCTCCTGTATGTGTCCGCATGTGGATGATCAAAGTATAATTACATTTAAACGCTGCGCTACACACTTCGCATATCAATGGCTTAACGATATCTCCTGTGTGAATTTTGCCATGATTTTTTAGAGAACCCTTTCCTTTAAATGATTTGCCACAAACATTACACTTGAAAGGATCTTCGCCTGTATGGACCCTCATGTGGTATGTCAGTTGGACCTTTACCCTAAATGATTCACCACAAACATCACATTTAAAAGGTTTTTCTCCAGTGTGAATTCGGTTGTGTTTTTGCAACTTATGATTTTGACTAAATGATATGTCACAATAGTCACATTTGAAAGGCTTTATACCACTATGAATTGTCATATGTTCGTTGAGATTACTTTTTATGCCGAATGATTTACCACAAACATCACATTTATGAGGTCTGACTCCTGTGTGAACTTTTTGGTGGTGATTCAATGTACTGCTTCGATTGAAAGTCTTACTACAAATGGTACAAGTGTGAATACAGACATGCTTCTTTAAATCACTTGGTTTTTTAAATGATCTGTTACAGGTATTACAGAGAACCATAGTGGATTTCTTCACAGGTCTGTCTATATTGTCCGATATATTAATCTGTTTTGTTTGATCAATCGTATCAGAGGTACTACACATATTCAACTGTTTTACACCATTCTGAGATGTATTCAACTGTTTATCACCACTCTCATTTGTATTCAACTGTTTTGCACCATTCTGAGATGTATTCAACTGTTTTTCACCATTCTGAGTTGCATTAAATTTTTCTTCAACATTCTGAGATGCATTCAACTGTTTTTCACCATTCTGAGATGTATTCAACTGTTTTTCATTATCATTATCTGTCTTCCCTTCTTCAACTTTTATTTCATTGTGGCCTTCACCTTCATCCTTACCAGTCCTCTCAATTGTAACATATAATCCATTGAGATTCTCATCATTATCAGTCTTCCCCTCAACAAATTTTATTTCATTGTGGCCTTCACCTTCACTCTCACCAGCTCTCTCAATTGTAACACATATTCCGTCATAGTTTTTAGTATCATCTTCTTCTTTGATATGTGCATGATGCAGGCTCATTTTATTATGTTTTTCTAATTCAATGTTTTCTTGGTGAAAAGTTTTAACATCAAGATTAGCCTGTAATTTGAAATAAAATTAATTTAAACAACATTCATATAAACAACAAGAGCAGCAGCAGGGGCTGTTTTCCAATTCTTCCTTTACTCCCTGTTTGAAATGCATACTTTAGGATTTGTGTGATGGAAGCAAATGTTTAAAGGGACAATAACACTCTTGCTGGCTTGACTGGTCCAGAATTTTTTTTTAGCCTTATTCTAACTACTAGATGTTTAAGTGTCCTACCTGTTGTGTAAATTATCCATTACCTGTCCAGAGGGTTCAAAAATATGTTTAAATCCAAGTTGCATTTGAAAGTGCTTACGTAAGGCTATTCAAACCATGTTACGGCATGTAGTTGAATTTTTCCAATTTTTAAAATTAGGTGGAATAGGATGAAATTTGTATTATTTATTAATTGGAATATTGTAAAATAGTACAATTTGTTGACCGATATAAAGATTGGGACAAATTATTTAGTTACAACAAGAGTGGTATTGGGGCTTTGAAAAGGAGCAATAGCAAAAAATTGTCAAATTTAAGCAAGAGCGCGAGAGAGAGAGAGACAGACAGACAGAGAAATGGGGCTTGACATCAATTGACCCAAACTAGGTCAATTCGGGACTAACATATAATTTTAATTTTATTTCAATAATTTGCTTGCATGTAAGAGTCTTAAGCATTGTGAGGAAACCAGATGAGGTTGGCCAGGCGACCCTACTCCTTGTCACCTACAACCTGGGATTCCACACCATGACAGTTGACTAAATGACAGGCTGTATGACTGATACAACACGCACATGCTAACCATTTGGCCATCCAACCCCTGTCAAATTTAAGCCTAACCCTGTTCATTGATAACAACTTCTTAATTTATTTAAAAACAATTTTTTTATGTTGCACTGAAGTCAACGCACCACTGATTCAAAGACAAGATTTCGATTTCAGACCCCCAAAATTTAATAAAATAAAAATTGTATATTAAAAAAAGTACAAGTCCGATTCTAAAAATTTAAACGGTTTTGAAATTATAATATTCAATTGATACGGTAGCTAGTAAGCTACAGTTTTAACTTTGATTTTGATACGCGTAGGATCTGCGCGATCTGCACGGTGAGTAAAGAATGCGCCAACACAGGCATAAGAAGAGGCTCAGACAGAAGTCAATGTTACATACTCCCACTTTTAAATCAAATAATCATGCATTTACACAAATTACCATTTTCAAGTCAGGGTTATATTTCGTGTAGAACAGGGATCAAGCTTCTAAGCAACGCGGTTACGCCATGTTGAATGTATTAAAACGTGGTTGTATATACTGTTGTGACCGGGATCTGTTTTAACCCGAGTAATTCACTATTATTCATTTTCTACCCGTCAAATCACTTCTAGGTCCGCTACAATCACTGATAGGGATGACATCGACGTGGGTTAAAATAATGTTTTATTAGATTTCGGGCACTTTATTTTCCCAACTAGATGGAATAATTTTTGCCTAAAAGTTATGGGGCAGGTGTCCATCCCCAGTTGACCTTCTTCCGATCTTGTTTATGAATTGTCAGCATCAATCTTATGTTTGGAAAACACTTGTTACCTATTAATAGGCTATTTATTCAATTCAAACAAAAACTGTCATTAATTTGTCTATATATTGAAATGCATCTTCTTTTTTTTTTTAGCAAAATACAATTTTGTCTGGGGTCCATTTGCTGACTCCACTATTTTTGTTAAATACACTATTTTACCTATAACGTTTTGTAGGACTTAGAATTCTGTCTTATGATTTGGATTATTCGTGCTTGTTTTTTTTTTTATATAGACCTGTCTATAGATAATGAATGACATTATCACAGTAAACTCGGTAAATATATGCTGCAAAATACAATACTCGATATGTGATTTTATAGGCAGTAAAGAATATAAATGACCCCCCCCCCTCCCCCATAAAGACACCCTAAACAATACACACACACCCTCCCAACCCCCCCCCCCCCCAAAAAAAAACAACAGTTTATATATATACCAGGTCAATAGCTGCTATTAGCTATTTTTGTATTATTCGAAGGACTAGACAGTCACTTGACACATGTGAACCGAGCTTGATTGGCTCGAATTTGATTTCGCTCATATTTAGTAGGTAGGTCTAAGGATGAATACCAAGAAGATTTAAAGCTCCTTGATGAATACCATTTTCCGTGCATTCAGATCACTACTAGTAGGCTCAGGGCAAAATAAGCACGTGCTTAGGGCACAAATGGAAGAGCCGCACCACATAAATTTCCATAGCCAAATTTCCAATGGTACCTCATTGTTTAAGGAAAAAATTCGAGTTCGTCAGAAGACTCAGACCTCAGTAGTGGCCCGGTTGAAATAAATTTTTGTTTATTTTTATTTCTCAAGTATCATCTTAAACCTCTCTATAAGTAGGAATGAGAACTATTTCCAAAAACAAACCACGTAAATTAATCATAACTTTACCCTCAATTTTATATATTGAATTACACATATAGAATATAGGTCACCAATACACTCTTTTTTTCTTTTTTTTTGAATTGTTTTTTTGTTTGTTTTGTTTGCTGTTTCGGAGTATGATGTCTTGTCGTTATATTTGTCCTTTATGTAAATCATATTTGGCGCAGTCCCCCTGCACTAACTATTAGGAGTATTAGGACCTCTAAAAGGCATGATCCGGCCCTGATTAGGCTACTAACCTGATACCGATTTAATAACACGGTACATTTTAAAGTACGGTCGTGTCGGTAGGCCTAAATATGCTGTAGCCTAATTAGAATAAATGATAAATAGAAGACTAAATCAAACAGCAGGGTCATTTCAACATAGCTTCTAAAAGCAGGAGAATCCCATCATTGGCTGCATATCCCATATGGCATAGCCCTGAAGCCTGGGAAAAGGTCTAGTGGGGAGTAGCCTATATATAGAATCCCGTCTCGTCGGACAGTGCAGTATTCATTGCTTAACGAAGTCGTGACGTGTTGGTATTGTGACGAAATACATGCCGTCAGAACTTCTCATGGTCACAACTTTTACAGACACTATAAAATAGTTAAAAATGCCCAAGCCCAAATGTTTTGTTAGTGTGTTAGGTAACTTATACTTATAGGGCCTATAGGATAGGCCTATATAAAACTTAAAGAACCAATCATGAGTCAAATTGTGTTTTCAAAATTCAATACAACATGATTAAAAATATAATAATCAAATCATATTTAAATTTAATTTGTCTCAACTTATCAATGAGGGAAAGAACCAAGAAACAAAACATTTTTTGTCCTTTTGAAAATCGAAGCCTAAGTAATGCAACAAAATTATTAATCTCTATTAATTACTGTGCATTTATAATCCCTGTACAATACCTGGTATTAAAAACGTTGTAATAAGTTGGACCAGAATATTAAGACTACTACAATTTACTGATTAGTTTCTATCGGCCGCGTGGCCTAATGGATAAGGCGTCTGACTTCGAATCAGAAGATTGCGAGTTCGAGTCTCGTCGCGGTCTACTTTTTTTTTCTATTTCCTTTTTTTTTCTTGTTGCATTACTGCTTGGGAGAAAAAAATGATTAAAAAATAAAATAAATTCTTAAAATGTGCGAGATATGAAAAAGCTTTTATCGTTTGTTTCTGTAAAATCACGTGACGGAGTACAAATTGTTTACGTCATGACCAATTACGTCATGTAAGCGCTGACAAATCATTACTTAACTCAAAATAATTATTATTATGTTAACTCTGACATGAGTGAAACACTGTAAAATCCATAGAGGTCTACGAGCGAATTACTGATCTGAGATTGAACCATGGCATATGAACTTGTTGTCGAGTCGACGTTTAAAGTAAAAAAATAAAGTAATCTTTAACATCGGTACCGGTACATGTAATAGTATAATAACAAAATAACACGAGCTCTACTAATATTATTAGTAATAATATAAGGAGCTCTTAAACCGACAAAATCTATTTGTTGTTAAAAGCTCGATTGAAATCGGTGTGGATCAATTCCCGTATTAGGATACCGTAATCATTTTTTTTAAAATGGACGTTAAATGTTAAAATTGAATTGAATGCAATATATATTAATTTCAAAAATATTTGTGTGTAGCCGATTTAATATTAAAAACCATTCGTTTCCAACTGTTATTGTGCATTATTCGTGCTGACCCGATCCTCATCCCAAAATAATAATGCACATTGTCTCGCTGTTAAAGATGGCGGTCAACGAAAACGATCTCCAAACGGTGGGTGATATTTACACCGTTTCGTTTGAAAATACTTGACACTATTGTATAACAAGTAACAGGCTTTGCTTGCCCTTATAGTTACGGGATCGGTTGCTCAAAGCTCCGTTATATTTTAACGACCCGTTAGCTTTAACGAAGAGATAGATTGTTGCTGGAAATAAAGCCCCTACCTAATCCAACAAGTTAGATGTTACTCTTTTGATATGCTGACAATGTAACATCTAACATCCGAACGGTCAAAAGCTCGCCGCAGAATTTGATAACTAGTTCACTTTTTTCAGCGTACGGCAAAACTCCCAATTTTCAGTTATCTGCAACACTAACACATTAAACTTACATATCATATCCATCTACTTTCCACAAAATCTGTTTTCTTGTCTATTTTAAGAGATTTCACAAAAATACTCCGAGATACCAAATAACGAACGATAAAACCGGAAATCACCTATATTGGCGAGAGGTGAAGGCCGGCAACATGCATATTAGCAACAGGGTTCAACACGAAACGAAATCAAGAGTTTATTTGAAGGCAATCCTTTTAATGTGCAAGTCATTGATTAAAAAGACATCAATATGATCAATAAACAAAAATCATGACATGTTGTTTTTATTTCGATTCTAATAAGATTTAGTGATGTTTTTTTTTAAAAAACTAATTTTGAGGCTCATGGGGGCTCTTCCACGGATTGGAGATCACGTGGCTAAGTGGGTAAGGTGCTGGCTCGCTAGCCTGGAGGTCGGGAGTTCGATCCCTTCAAACACTATTTTACTTTATGTGCAACTCCTATCTACAAAAAAAATTCATACCTAATCCATAGAAATATTTTACAATAATGCATTTCGTTTCGCTAAAACAAGTGTTCTCATTTTTTAATGCGGAGGATATGACGTCAAAAAGAGGTCAAATTATCCCAACATGGCAACTTTATGAAATGGTAGTGTGTGTGTCACAGTGTGATATTGGATAAACCGGTTTCACTGAACAACGTTTGTTTGTCAGTAAGTGTCATTGTTGCTCAAGGAGGATCATACAATAAGGTAGGACATGCATTCAGATTTGATCGACTGGCGCCTTTCAGCTCGATGCTTTATCGACTGAAACCTTTCAGCTCGATGCGCAAAAAATTCAGTCGGACGGTGCTCAATGGTGGCACTACTGTTGGCACCTAGAGGTTACGTATCGACGAAACCTCTAGACACCCTGGAGTAGCCCCTACCGAACATTCTGTGGTGCAAATTTTTCCTACAGATTTATGCTAATATAAAAAATAAAGTATTCTATAGTGTTTTCTGTAGTAAATTTAACGGGAAGTTAACAAACAACAGGTTACCAAGATATTTCCGTTATAGTTTAATGGATCGTTAAAATACTGTAACTTAGTTTTGAGAAACCGACCCCAGGTCTCAAAACAGGCATTGCTTGACTTAGTTCATCTCTCCACGTAGGTCTCAATATGTACACTGGCCCTGTATATTGTCGTAACTAAAGTCAGCCCCTGCAGTCAGTTTTACAAATGTACTGGTAAATTGTTTCTGCTTAACGGCCGTGTGTCAGTCGCTGTGAACACCTGACCAATTTAAGTGAACATTTTAGTGAGAAAATAAGACCTTGCTTGCCTATAGTATATTAGTTAAAATACTTTTAACGTTAAAATTGATACAGTCTAAGACCCTTTACGCAAGTTCAAATAGGCTCAAACGCACAATTGTCAACACATACCATTACAGTTTGGTAATTCTATGACAAACAGTGAAGACGGGACCACTAAAATAGATACCGAACAGATTTTCTTTGTGGTAATGCGTTCTACATATGCATAGCGATGTATTTTGTATGACATACAATTACACAAGCGGCCATGAGTAGCCATGACACTTCGCAAGTTAAAATTCCGCATAGCAGTTTGGTTTCATTAAATCATGTAATTATGCGCTAAGGCCTCACCTTTATGTCAATTGGAATTGATTTATTATATGTTAAGCTATGTGCAGTACTGTTTTGGGTCAATTAATGTGTAAATTAAGGGAACTACAGGCCAGAAACTTTTTGTAGTCATTTGACCAAACCACCACTGAGTCTGAAGTGGGCAGAAGACATCAGTAGTGGAACCATTTCTAATAGTATATGTGCAACACAACATGCTGTTCAAAATACATCCCCTTCTTTTAAAGGCTTGGCTGATGCCATCGAAATCTAATTACAGGGTACATATGTACCACACAAATATACGTAATTCGGCCATATAAGACAAAACGAAATTAGGGTCAAATTACAAATAAATAAACCACACAAGAGGGTTTAATATAACAGCTGTTTATTGATTACTATACAGTAAAAACCTCCTCGACTCAGATAACAAGAGGTAGACAAAGTAAACTTCTAAGGCCGGCAATCCAAGTCTCACTTAGCATGTTTTTAGAAAGATCCGCATATATTTTTAGTTTGTCATCTATAAAAGAAGAACGTCATTAATCATATAAATTTGGAGATTAGCATCAAGTCTAAGTTTACATGTCATATATATTTGGAGCTTAACATAAATTTAAAGTTAACCAAAGAAATAAAACAAAGATTGTCATATTTATAGAGTTTAGCATAAATATTTTGAGTTGACAAAAAAGTTGCAATTGGCGCCCCATATATAAGGATGAGGCCAAGAGATAAATGGATACATGTACTGACACATTGGCGTGGAATTGGATATGAAGACAATTTTATACAAAAGAATTTAGAAAACTAGGGTGGAAAAATCGGAATTCTCATAAATCTGAAAAATATTACCCATTTTCATTTTGCTCTTTTTTTTTAAAATATACTTTTTTTTAATTACAGAAAGCTAAAACCAAACATAGGTGTCTTGTATGTGATGAGATTTTTTTATACTACAGTGACCTAGAAAACCACAACAAAATGCATGTTAAAGAAGAAATAAATGATATCAGTGATTTAATGGTCGACAAGTCAACACAAACAAACGAATGTGATATATGTTCACAAGTTTACAGTTCTCCGAGCGAACTTCTCTTTCATATGAAAGTTCATACAGCCGAAAAACCGTTCAAATGTAAAATTTGTAATGAATGTTTCAGAATGAGAATCAGCCTGGATTTTCACATCAAGAAACATATTGACATAAACACTATGAAAAAGGAGGTTTTTGTTCAGCCTTCTAATACTGATTCTAGTTCGTCTGAAGATACACGGTGTTCATTAGCCCAGTCAATGCAGCAAAGAAGGAGGTTAAACCCCATATCATTTCATTCATCAAAGGTAGATAGCACAATTCAGACTGGAGACGAACCGACTAAAAGTGAAGTTTGTGGTAAACCGTTTAACAATTTGTGTGGGTCAAATAGCATGATGGGTAATCCTGGAGTAAACTTAAACGATTTGAAATCTTTTGATAAAGATAAACATTGTCGGCCTAAAGCCGGGGAGAAACCATTTAAATGTTTTACTTGTGGGGCGTCGTTCAACAAAAGTGATAAACTGGTTCTTCACATGAAAGGTCATGTCGATATGGATGAAAAACCACATGTGTGTCATATTTGCTGTAAATTATTCAGTAGTGATTCTTTACTTCAAAAACACAAAACAATACATTCTGAAAATAACCAGTATATATGTGATGTTTGTGGTAAATCATTTAGCCGAAGCAGTGCACTAATCATTCATGCACGAAATCATACTGGTGAAAAACCTTTTCAGTGTACTGTATGCGGTAAAACTTTCAAATTGAAAAATCTTTTGGAACGGCATGTGAGAATTCATACTGGCGAGAAACCATATAAATGTGATGTTTGTGATAAATCATTTAGTCAAAGAAGCACATTAACCGTTCACACACGAAATCACACTGGCGAAAAACCCTATAAATGTGATGAATGTAATAAAACTTTCAAATTAAAGAATGGTTTGGACACACATATGAGAATTCATACTGGCGAGAAACCATATAAATGTAATTTTTGTAATAGATCATTCAGTCAGCCTCATAGTCTTCAGATTCATCGAAGAACGCATACAGGAGAGAAACCTTACGTTTGCGATGTTTGTAGTAATTCATTTACTTCTCTCAGCCAGCTTCAAAATCATTTAAGGATACATACTGGAGAAAAACCTTTCCAATGTCCAGTGTGTCGTCGGGATTTCAGTAGACATGATAAAATGAAAATACATTTTAGAAGCCACACTGGAGAGAAACCATATAAATGTACTGTTTGTGATAGGTCATTTGCTAGAAGTGATCATCGAGAGAATCACATGAAGACTCATCCCAATAAAAATGCCTAGAACACCGGTTAGGGGCATCCATAAAGTACGTACGCTCAAAATGGGTAAAATTCAGACCCCCCTCCCCCCCTGTACGCTCCTGTAGGCACATTTTGCCATTGAATTAACGCACCTGTATGCTTTTGGCGTGACCCCCCCTCCCCCCTTCAAGCGTACAAACTTTATGGATGGCCCCTTAGGCAATGCAAACAAAATATTCTGACTCTCAGATACCCCTTGTTTTTTAGAAAGTGCCTCATGACCTGTTTTATATCATTAATTACCTGATGTTAATATTTTCCCTGAGTTACAGGAAGCCAAAATTAGAAAATGTTTATGACAATTATCAATGAATGAATGAATGAAATGTTGTTTAATAGCTCCAACCGACATTTTTGCACCAATCATATGGTAAGGTTTTTTGAGACAAACTAGAAACGAATAATCACAATATCAATTATCAATGACACTAGATAATCAATCATACATGTACATTCTTATAAATGACATGATGAGATAAATTTACTGCCTAGAAATGTGATGTGAAAATTATTATAGCGCAGTAGTGACTTGATCCTTTCACAAAATAAAAATGCAAAAATATTATTTTTCAATGGCCTTATTGGTCATTCATTCCATGTCAAGTGGGCCAGGGGTGGGAAATTGACCCCCTCTAAAGAAAATCTGGAAAAAATATATGTTATTGTACATGTTACAACTAGTAGAAACCATGTAAAATTTGTGGTCTGTAACTTGAAAAAATTTGGTGTATTTGTTTATTATTTTCTGGATTTGGTAGTGCTTCAGGAGCTGGGCACATAAAACACTCCTTGGCATAAATTAAATTAAAATGATAATTACTATTTTTGTTTGTTGTTCACATGAAATGAGATTTCATTTCTTACTATCATTCACCAACAGGAGGGGTGATGGGTGGCCGAATGGATAACGCATACGCGGTGTGCCTGTGTATCATAAGATCTGTCATTGATTCAACTGGCATGGTTTTCAATTCCTCAATTGTACTTGACAAGAAGTAGGGTCACTTATCCTTGTCCAACCTCATGGGTTTCTTCCAAATAAAATTGAATTGTGTTTTAGTCCCAAAATGACCTAGTTTGTCTGGAGTGGAGTTAAACCCCAACTCCCTCTCACTCTGACTCCCCCCCCCCCCCATTGTCAGGACTAATGAAGACATGTAGGGAGTATGTCATGCAGTGCCAGTTGCTATGACAATATTGTCTACTTTCATTTTGATTTTCAACAGATCTTGAATGTGCTGCCATTGGGTTTTATCGTCCCATTCTAACAAAGAAGCCTAAGATCAAATAGAAATGAAAGTATATGAATATTGGTTGAAAGCGGAAGAGATTTGGTGATTTCCCTGCAGTATCAGAAGAATTTGAATTTGCTCCATAAGTAAGGCTCTTGCTTACGAATTATTTCAATTCAAATCATTCGTGGTAATATCTTTGGGAAAATTATGAATAAAATAACATGAGTTGATCCTAGATGACTCGAGCGTGTTAAATTGACGGTTAACCCCGCTTACATGCCAAGCCCAGAAACTAAAAGGTTTTTATGAATTACTCGGGTTCGGAAGATCCATGTCTAGATTATATATACATCCAAATTCTGAATAAATGTAAAATGGCCGGTACATCATTTCTGTAACTTGGGACATGTAGTATTTATTTGTTTTTATTAATAGGGTTGTGATTGCAATTAGAAGAATGCCGTATTGTATTGTACCAGGTTGTAGCCATTACGAATTAGCACAAAGAATTGGGATACCTTTTCATACTTTCCCTAAAAATAAAAAACAATGTCAACAGTGGCTTTTGAAAATTAACAAACAAAATTACCCGATTGATACACCTCGGACAAATTGAAGAACTATCGTGTTTGTGGTAAACATTTTGTGCCCTCAGATTATGAGAGAGACCTTCGTTGGGAATTGACCGGCGCTAAACCCCAGCATGCATTAAAAAAGGGTACTGTTCCTAGTGTGTTTTACGAATCTGAGCCCGATCAACAATCAGAAAACAGTAAAAAGAATTCAAAAGTACCACCCTGCAAAAAGATTTCAAAAGTACCACCCAGCAAAAGCAGTTCAAAAGTACCACCCAGCAAAAAGAGTTCAAAAGTACCTCCCAGCAAAAGCAGTTCAAGAGTATCTCCCAGCAAAAACAGTTCAAGAGTACCTCCCAGCAAAAACAGTTCAAAAGTACCACCCAGCAAAAGCCGTTCAAAACTTCCACCCAGCAAAAAGAGTTCAAGTGTACCTCTCAGCAAAAGCACAGATCTTCAACAAAATTTACCTTCTACTAGTTTTAGTTCTTATTCTTTACTACGTCAACAGCTGTCTACAATTAGCCAACCTGTTCAGTCCACATGTATACCTTCACCTGTAAGTTTTTTAAAGGGTTATCAACTAAAATACATGAAAGCGAACGGTACCAGTATGTTAAATTATTTTGCGATATTCTGTTACAAGTAGGGCTCATCGGGGGGTTGGATGGTCCAATGGTTAGCATGTGCGCGCTGTATCAGAAAGCCTGTCATTGAGTCAGCTGGCAAGCTTTTGAATCCTCGATTATGTGACAAGGAGTAAGGTCACCTATCCAACCTTGTGGGTTTTTCTCCAGTTTCCTCCCACTGCTAAAAGTCCATACTCGCAAACCATATCTAATTCCCGAAATGATCTAGTTTGTGTGAAGTGGACGTAAAACCCCATTTCTCTCCCTCTCGCGTGACAAGTAATCGGTAATGTTGATTCTTTGGGGTAGCAAGATTTACCCGATTCCACTGAAATCTACCTTAGCATGTACCGTACATGGATTTCAACTCACATTTCGGGGGACATTTTGACACAAAGGCGCCGATGATTTTGGGTCCAAGTATTCAAAATTTATCTTCCAAAGACACAGGTATAAATTATCACGATAATATCGTTAATTGTGAGATTTGACCGAAATATTGTTATCTTGATATTATATCACCCAACCCTTCGGTAATTTCTGCAGTTTAACGTCCACAGTATCAACCTTGGTGGCCGTTGACCAAACCCTAAAACAATGCATCTTTAAAGAGCATTATTTTATATATTTGTAGGTTACAAATGATGTTATAAAAACAGTTCATGAATGTCTCATATGTTATGAAATATTTCTTCAACATTCATTTCTGGAGTATAATGCCCACTTTCACCAAGGGTGATATCGTAGACAATTACGATACCACCCTGGGTGGAAGTTGACCCAACCCTAAAAACAATGCATTTTATATTTGTAGGTTACAAATGAAGTCATAAAAACAGTTCACGAATGTCTCATATGTGATGAAATATTTCTACAATATACAGAGTTGGAAAACCACAACAAAATCCACATTAAGGAAGAGAACTTGGATGATATTAAAACATTTCATCAATGTGTTGTATGTGATGAAATTTTCAAACAACCCCACAAACTAACAGTCCACAGTAAAATTCATGTGAAAGAAGAGAAAACTGATGAGGACTTTGATATGAATTGTCAAGAGGCGCTAATTAACGTAGAAAATAATACTGTAGTACATTTTAATGATGTTAAAACTGATGAGGTGCCCATGGATGGGATTAAAGTGCCGGTGCATGGATTAAAACACAGTAAAATACTTGATAAAGATATGAAAACTGATGATATTAGCATGGTCGAGTTCGAAGAGCCGATAGAAGGATTTAAACTTAATAATTTACGTGTTAAAGAGGAGGAGACCATAGCAAGTGCATCACACCTGTGCACATCTGGTAAAATTAGTTCTATGCAATACAACGACTTAGAGCAACATTTTAAAGAAGAGGAGTCTTTACCAAGTATTTCACATCAGTGCACAGTTTGTAAAATCAGTTTTATGCAATACAGTGACCTGGAGCAACACACATGTACTAAGAGCAGTGACTCAATGGATCTGTTAAATTGTGAAACAAATGTCGAGTATCATGATGATACAGGAGTAGAGCTAAAAACCGAAAAACCTGAAAGTGAAAGTCGCAATCAACAAAGACAAAATCGAACAACAGCCAATATGGAAGAAATGTCATTTCACTGCAACATTTGTCAAAAATTATTTCAATTTGAATCTCATTTACATAGACACATGAAAAGTCATACCGTAGGAATGCCTTTCCAATGCAACATTTGCCAAAAATTATTTCAGCTTGCTTCTCATTTACAGGAACACATAACAAGCCATGCAGAAGAAAAGCTTTTTAAATGTGATGTTTGTAATAATGCATTTAGTCAAGATGAGAATCTACAACGACATCTTAAAACTCACATCGGCGAGAAGCCCTGTAAGTGTGAAATTTGTTCTAAATCGTTTAGTTGTTTAGAACAGCTACAAAACCATTTCAAGATCCACTCCAAAGATAAGCCTTATAAATGAGATGTTTGTGATCTATCATTCGCTGGACATTTCGCTCTAGCAAAACACATGAAAACGCACATTGTGGACAAACCCTGTCAATGTGGGGTATGTGGAAAGTCATTTGATGATAAGCCTAAGTTATTGACACACATGCGAATCCACACAGGAGAGAAACCCTTTAAATGTGATGTTTGTTGTAAAACATTTAGACAACTTGGCCATCTTAATAGTCATGGAAGAACTCACACAAGCGTGAAATCCCTTGACTGCGAATTTTGTGGAGAATCTTTCGATCTGAATAACCATCTGCGAGCACACATTAAAACGCATCATACTGGAGAGAAAACCTTTCCGTGTAAATACTGTGATAAGTCGTTTAATCGTAATGGTCATTTAGACGAGCACACTCGCGTCCATACAGGTGAAAAACCGTTCCAATGTGGTATTTGTGGTAAATCTTTTAGTAATAAGAGTCATTTACAGGGACATATGAGGACTCACACCGGAGAGCGACCCTATCAATGCGCAATCTGCAGTAAATATTTCAGGGAGACATGCAGTCTACAGAGACACATCAAGACCCACAACAAGAAAACACCTTATAAATGCGGTGAATGCAACAGGTCGTTTACTTTTAAAACTGATTTGCAAGTCCACATACGAACGCACACGGGGGAGGCCATCTTTGATTGTGATGTATGTGGTAAATCCTTTACTCTGAAAAGCTTTTTATTAAAGCATGTGAGGATTCATATGAAGCAAACCTTTAAGTGTGACGTATGTGATATATATTTCAGTACGGACGATTTACTGAAAAAACACAGTAAAACCCATACTAAAGTGACTGACAAACAGGTTGTGAATTAAGCACTGTGGAAATGAAATGAAATGAGTGAAATGGAGTTTAACTTCCTACTGTTTTGCTCCTAAACTGGGTTACAGTGGGCTATGAGGGAAATATTTCCTGGGCAGCGGCAGTGTGTACACAGGACCTCGGTTTTCCATACCATCTGAACAACTAGACAGCTTTCCTTGTCAGGCCCTCTCTCCTGCATCACTGAGGGTTACCGAATAGTTAACATGTGTGCATTGCATGTTTTCGATTCCCCGATTGTCTTTTGTATATGTAAGTGACAAGGAGAGGGGTCGCCTGTCCAACCCTCGTAGGTTTTCTCCTGGTCAACTGGTTTTCTTCTACTGCTACAGACCCCTACACGCGAGCAAATTGTTGAAATAAAATTGAGTGCTAGTCCTGAAATGACCGGGTGTGTGTCAAGTTGACGTTAAACCCCATTTCTCTCCCTCTCTCTCTTGAATAATAAACATGTTTACCAAAGTTTTCAGGTATTTTTTTTACGGAAGATGTAATGCTTGCTTTTCAAATATTCAGCAGAATATTCAGGGGTATAATTAAAGGATGGATATAAAGTAGGGTAAGGGCTTATATTGAATACTGTCAAATTTCAAAATACGGCAAAACTAGCGCTTGAATCCCAAAATTCTGAATAATAATAATTACTAGTAAACGATTGCTGTCAATTTTTATAGCAGCATGTTTGGCTGGTACATGTAATGTGTATGGTGGACTATGGTTGCCATAGCAAATAAATATTATTTTGATAAAATTTTATATTATTTTGATAAAATTTATATTATTTTGATAAAATTTATATTATTTTGATAAAATTTATATTATTTTGATAAAATTTTATATTATTTTGATAAAAAAAATTATATTATTTTGATAAAATTTTATATTATTTTTTAAATTATTTTCAATTCTATTTATTGTTATTTTTTTATATTCATTTAAATAATTTTTTTATTTTATTTTTTTTTAATGTGTATTTATAAAAAACTTTTTTATTTTTTTCATAAAAAAACTTTTTTATTTATTTCATAAAAAAAACTTTTTTATTTATTTCATTAACCCTATCCCCGCGTTTACCGCCCTCAGGCGGTTTTTCAATTTCGACTTTGCCACGAATACCGCCGTGAGGCGGGTTGACACGAATCGACCTAGAACAGGTTCTAGCAGACGATGTCACATAAAATAACGCCTGGATAATAGAGTCGATCTTCTTCCGGTAAATTTAACAACAATGGCTGCCATCTTTCCGTTTAAAAACTAAAATGTTTAAAGCTTTATTTCAACCGACATTCATCAAATTTTCTCACGTAAATTAGTAAACAAAAGATGGCGGCACCCTCACGCCTACGAAAGCTGACTGCGGAGCAAGCACTTTTAGCCTTGTATGATATGAATGACTCGGATGACGAAGAATCTTTACAAGAATCGGACATTGAAGACAGTTTCGTAGCCGATAATCAGGGCACAGATAATGTTTTATCTTCAGGAGAAAGTGAACCAGAAGCGGGTTCTTACCATGCACAAGATGAAGATATTAGTTCAGAATCAGATAATATTGACCACAATAACGATGTTTCTAGTGACTATCATGGTTCTAATATGAGTAACACTAACAGTTCAGATTCTGATGAAATTGAAAATATAACTGGTCAAGCACAGCCACAACAGGTGACCCAACAAGCCCCAGTAATAAGGGGCGGTATCCGTGGGCGAGGTCGTGGGCGCGGACGCCCAAGGGTTCGAGGAAAACCAGGCCGTGGTGTTAGAAACCGCGATATTGCCCAACCAGACAGACAGTGGACCGATGTTACAGTCAATGATATAGGGCCTACGCATCATAGATTTACACCAGAAGATGAACCAGGCCCTCGAAATATTGATCATCTAATGGACAACGAACCAGAGGCCGTCGATTTTTTCAAACTCTTCTTTGACGATGAACTGATGGCTAAATTGGTTACTGAAATAAACCGCTATGCTGCAGAGAAGATACAGAATACCATTTTGAAACCTAAATCACGTTTACGGCGATGGAAGGACACTGACACGCATGAAATGTACAGATTTATAGGCATTCTGCTGAACATGGGTATTGTAAAGAAGCCATACGTAGACTCATACTGGACAGGTGAATGGACATCGGCTGTACCGTTCTTCAGGGATGCAATGGACCGTGATAGATTTTGTCTTCTTTTCCACACAATGCTACATGTGGCACACACAGATCCTAACGAACCTGTGCCTCAGAGAGGATCCAAAATACAACCGATCGTAGATGACATTGTAAAAAAATCACAGTATTATTTTGTGCCATTTCAAAATATATCGGGCGACGAAAGTATGATAGGCTTCAAAGGGCGTGTTTGTTTTAGACAATACTGTCCTAAAAAACCGACAAAGTGGGGGATACTGGCTCGAACTTTGGCAGACACTACTGGATATATGTTAAATATAAAAATGTACTACGGCCAGACTGATGATCCAGTTCCCGATGATGGATTATCGAAAACATCCCGAACAATATCACAATTAGTGGAACCCTATTGGAACCGTGGATACCATATTCATACCGATCGGTTGTATAATTCAATACCTCTAGTCGAGCATTTGGAAACAAAGAGGACGCATTTGACCGGTACTTTGCAATTAAACAGAGTCGGCATACCAGATGAAGTGAAGGCGCCATTGCAACTTCACGCCATCAAAGCAATGAGAAGTGATAACATTTTGTTACTCAACTGGAAGGCAAAATCAAATCGAAATGTAGTTATGATCTCTACATATCATGTTGGTAATAAAACACAAGACGTTGTACGGCGACAGAGAGGAGCAGCTGATAATATAGTAAAGAAACCAGTCGCAGTTATGGGATATAATTCAAGCATGGGTGGCGTCGATCTTAGTGACCAGCTGAGCGGGTACTATAGTTTCTGTCGCAAGTCGATAAAATGGTGGAAAAAGGTGTTTTTCTGGTTAATTGAAGTGACTGTTGTAAATAGCTACATTTTGTACAAGCTGAGTATGCCTGCACCAGTTACAAAACACAAACTGAGCCTTTTGACATTTCGAAAAATGCTTGTACGGGGACTTGTGAGCCAGGCTGTGGCAGTGCCTGGAGCACCCCCCAGAAAACGTGGAAGGCCTCTAGAAGCCCCAGCACTTCAAAGACTTGATAAACAATTCCATAGAATTGAAACTGGAGCTAAAAAACGCGAGTGTAAGGTATGCAGCAACAGAAAAGAAAATCGTCGCCACGAGACACATTTTTTCTGTGGGACATGCCGGGATCAACCCGCCCTCTGTGCAAATAACTGTTACAACATGTATCATACCTCAGTTGATTATAAAGCTAAAAACTAAGTGAGTAAATAAAACCAGTTTATATTGAACTAAAATGTTATTTTGTATTTTTCAGGGGGTGTTTTTTGCAGATTTTGGGGTCAGATTTTTTGACCCCTTTATTGAAAAAAACCCCTTTACCTACCCCTTACCATGAAACTTCCCTAAAATGATCAGCAAATTATTCCCTGGGCTTTTATGAACTCAGAAAACTTTACTTCATCAAGTTATCTTTCTTAGTAAGAAAGTTATGGATAATTCAGCTAAGGCGGTGGAAGCGCCAAAAATTAATTCCATGGATTCTCCTGATTTTACTTCTTATAATTACGCGGGGAAAGGGTTAAAAACTTTTTTTTTATTTTATAAAATTTCATAAACTTTTTTTTATTTCATATAAAACTTTTTTCATTTTTTTTTTTCATAGAAAACTTTCTTTTTTTTATTTCATAAAAATATTTTTATTTTATTTCATATTTATTTTTATTTTTTATTTCCATAAAACTTTTTTTTTTAATTCAGAATTTTTTTTTTTTTAACACATTCCCTTCTTTGCCATATTGTCCGGGTTATCCAGTCGTGAGTTGTATCTGGGAGTTGTCTCCCTTAGTTGTTCCAGTCTATTGTTTACTTTTGCTTGAGGCATGAGTTTGATCAATTTTGAATACCAGTTTACTTGCCACTTGGGCCTAAAAGCTTGTTTTGAGTGAGGTTTTTTTTATTGTGTATGCAATGTTAAGAATCAAAAATGGTCAGTGGAAACACGACCTAGAACTGAGGGATTGTTTAGCAACTTATGTAGCTAGAAGACTTCGACGACATGAAATAATTGACTTTGTTCGAGATCAATTTCGCGAATACTCCTGGAGTCTGCGATCTCTAGATCGCCGAATGTCATTTTTTGATATTAAATATACAGACTATACAATTGATATTGGGAGATTAAGGAATGCAATACAGGAAGAACTCCAAGGACCTGGGAGCCTTTTGGGATATAGGGCAATGCACCAAAAAGTAAGAGAGGTGGGTAAGATTGATTATGTTATTATTTTATTATATTGATACCGTATATAATTATGCATTTTATAGCCAAACTGGGATGAGTTGTCTTATAATTTGAGTCTGTAACCATGTTTTAAAATTGGGATGAGCAGTCTTTTATCTTGGGATGATAAACTTTCAATGGCATTTAGTAATTGAAGTAGAGTATGTCACAATTCTATGGAATACAATTACTGCTTATTACTGAGCGAGGTTTCAACTAGACTTCTCTAGTCGTTATCATCAAGCAATGATAAAATACATGCACACAACAATATGTACTTAATCTAATGCTGACAAACCAGAGATCTCCCTTAATTTGCACGTACCTAAAGGGAATCTAATTTAATTAAGGATTATAAAGTTAAAACGCTAATAACAACATTTAATATATATATAAGACCACTTTAACTGAAAATAAAAACAAACTGACTAATTAATTAATTGATCTTGGGATGAGATGTCTTTTAATCTAACTTGGGATGAGTTGTCATTGGGATGAGTTGTCATTGGGATGAGTTGTCTGTATACCGTTTGGAGGTACAGTATGCCCACACAATTATTACCAGTGACATATTTCATAGAGCAATGATGACTCTGACTTTCCTGTAACTAAAACCTTGGCCGTAAGCATATAATGTATGGTAACATATTATGCATTCATAAATATATTGTTTTGCAGATCCATCACCTTAATGTCCCCAGAGACCTGGTGTATGCAGTTATGCAAGAATTGGATGCTAGTGGATTGGAAGAAAGAGGTGGTGTTGGAAAACCCAAACGTCCAAGGAGGGAAAGGAATTTTCATTCAGAAGTAAGTCTAAAAAGCTCTGTACACACTGCCAACATTTCTGGAAATATTTTCAGGAACATCTTAGCAACACACCTAGACAACAAAAATTTGGCCCTGCATACACATGGCAACAATAGGACAACATATAGTATGTAGGGCAACATAATCATTCATTGCTGGTAGCTGCCGTTTTTATACATTTGTTTGGCTATTTTGTTTTTGTAGAATATGTTCTCTAATATGTTAACTGCTAATTTTTTTTCCTTGCATTCAGCATATTAAATACTGGTAAAGTTTTAAAAACAAAGGATCGCACAACTCGTTCATGTGTACTGGGTTTTTTTCGTCGGCATCTGGTAATTCAATTTTACATAATGCAACATGACATCATTTAAGTTAAACTACAAATCTTAGCCTCAAATAAACAGACACTCAGAATTTTCTCATTTTTTATTCCTTCCACAAATAACATTCAGATATAAAAATGGTAAAAACTTGAAAATAGGAATGATAGAATGTGATTGCATATTTCAATTATTCAGCTTACTGTTAAACAGTTAAAAATGACTGTCCTTGTTCTAACCTTAATTGCACATATATTTATGATAACCGTTGTCATTTTATCCGGATGCTTTTGTGGTAATACTATTTTTTTATTTAAAAATAAACATAATTTGAAATGTTACTATACCTCACACAAGTGAGAATGGCGCTTTAACTAGATTTAGTTTTTTATTTATCCTGCAGTTTATTCTTGATAATGATATTATTTGTTTTTCAGGGGTCAGACTATACACTGTCATTAGATGGCCATGATAAATTATGCGGCTACCAGAAATCCACTTTTCCCTTGTGTGTTTATGGTGGTCAAGACACCTATAGTGGGAGAATTCAGTTCCTTAAAGTATCTACTAGCAACAATGATCCAAAGATAATAGGAAAATACTATCTTGAATATTTATATGAAACTAGAAGTAACCTATTAAATTATTTCTAAAATTGTAATGATTGTCATCATAAGGTAGTTAGTAGTAAATTATAAATGACCTATACTTCAAGTACCCTATGACAGTCTGGGACGAAAAATAAAATAAAAATTTCGAAACTATATTCGCTCATGAGAGCAAGACATAATGTCACCACTCTGTTTTAATATCCTTATTACAGTAATATTTTATAAATTATAACAATAAAGCATTATTGTCATTTTGTTATGGATGATCAAGGCTAATACTTTTACATCAATTGTAAGCATTCATTGTGTAAATTTTATGGATAATGCTTCTAACAAAGACTCGCCAGTATAAACATTTGAGAAAATTGAAATTGTTCAAAAATTGTTTCATACCAAGAAATATAATATTCTAGAAGTTTCAATATTCGCTTCAAATGATACTCAAATTCAGATGTACATGTAGTCTAACGTATTCAAAGAAGATTTTCAAGCATTATGTATTTTATTTATAGTGTCCACATTCCAGCTATTGTACCCAGAATGTCTAATTCTTTCTTATAACATTTTATAGGATTGCCAATAAGATTACGAGTTGACAGAGGTACAGAAACAGGCGATATGACCACAATGCATTGTTATCTAATTGACAAGTATCTTGAAGTTGAGGATGCAACAGCTTTCGTTCTATATGGTCCTTCCACTGAAAATAAAATTGAACGGTTTTGGAGAGACTTACATCACAGACTGGAGATTTACTTCAAAAAACAGATTTCTGGTCTTCTAGAAAATGGAGATTATGATCCATCAAATGAAAAAGATAGGTAATATAATTACTATTATTACTGGAGAAGATATACCCATCAGTGATATTTTATGCTGATAAACACAATTCAAGTGGAAAATGTAAGCCTTGGCCATACATGGTGTATTATATAGGACATTATATCTGCCTGTCCACAATTGATGGCACATGGTGCCTTTAATAGTATTTTCGGGGGTCCCTATCAATTTTTGGTGTAATTTTGAAACAAATTATTTGAATAATACCATTTACATTAACAAAATACAATAATGTACACCTTGTATAGACTAAACTAGGTAATCTTTTATTTTTACATGGTGGTTTTATGGGTAGCCAAGGAGGGTCTCTGTCGTTTTTCACACAATTCTGAACAACTTGTTTGAACTTAGTCCTATTACATGACACAATTTTTGTGTGAAAGCTACTTTGTGGGTGTGTTAACACGCTTTGCGTAACTATCTGATATAAATCCTTTCTTTGACAATACAGATGACAATTTATGTCTAAATTAGCAAAGTACTCTTAGTATACAGATGTCTAAGCCTGTCCAGCTTCATACTCCGCGCAGCGTTTCGTTTGATTATAGGTAATCACACTACACACTGCTATTATGAGTGGATATTGTTGTGTTATATTTTGATTGGTCAGTAGTCCGACTACCAACCAATCCCTACCTACCATACAAACGCTTTACATTTAAAACGAGTGCCAGTATTGGACCAAATATGTTTACATAACGTTAAGTCATGGCTCACGCTTTTATTATGCCTAATTAACCCGTGCATAGGAGAATACTGCAGTAAAACTAATTGTGTGACAAACGAGGCTATCAAGTCGAATGAAATGTAAACAATACTGTTTGGAAACGAACATACTTTCACCGTTTTAATACCTTAAATCACTGTCCAACGTTTTAGGGAAGACTCAGATTAAACGAAGGACTGTCATGTTGCTGTACTTAAGTGATAGCTTTTATTGAACGGGGAGAATAGACACACTCCCGCAAAAGTTCAAGAATCAGAAGTCAATCCAGCAATGGCCAAAGAGAGATTTCTCGGGCCATTGCTTCAGGAATATGGTCCAGCTTTAATACAGTTTTAAGGGAGTGTTTGCTGTCCAAAGTGTCTTCCTCAATTATACAGATTTCAGTAACATTAGGATCACCAAATAATGTCCGGTATAGGTCAAAAATCCACAACTGACATTATAAACGTACAAATTACTGATTTTTTAAAAAATTTTCAGATTACTGCTTGCTTATGTATACATACCAATAATTCAAAAAGAGTTAGATATATTTAGAGACACTGTGTGGAACAATCATCGTTGCAGAAGAAACAATAACAAACAATTACCCACAGGAATACCAGAACATTTGTACTTTTATCCGGAAAAATATGGTGGTGTGAATTGTTCTTTAAAAGTCTCCGATAACGATTTAAATGAGGTTGCTGATTTGGCCAATATTGGTGAAGTAAATTATCTTACAGACGACTTCAGAGATGAGTGTATGCGCCATATCGACCCAACAGAAATTTGTTCTAATGATGCTGATAAAGCTTATTTATTTTTGAAGACTAATTTCAACCCTGCAAATGTTGCTTCAAGTTGAAAGTTCAATCTTTCTGTTTGTGATATGTGGATCTTGAAATGATTTTCATGGTGTTTAGCCAAAGGAACAGTTCATCCAGACAACCACATAAACCCCATACCCTTTCTTAGAGGAGGAAAAACACCCCAAATTTGGTGTTGTCATAAACAATTGTGAAATACTTGTAGACTGGTTAGTAACCACACTGGAAAGTTAATAGGTGGTTTATACTGTACTACAACGATCACTAACTGTGTTCAGTATATCACATCAGGCCATTATGTTTTTTGCTTAAAGTCTTAGGTTAACAAGACATATATTATAACTAAATATGGCACTACCATTCTTTCCTAAAATTTGCTACATGTATCTTTATTGACAAATTGTTGTACTAAAATCGCCATTTAAAGCGAAGAAATATTTTTTTTGTAAATAATCTACAACCTTGTTTTATACAACTGAAGGTTACCCATAGATTATTATGAACATAATCTATATCACTTCATGAAAGACGTGTTGATAATTGTTCTGTACAATTTGAAGCCAAAATCCTTTAATTTTCATGCTGCTTGCTCTTACATGTAGTTGACGCCATTACTTTTTTTAGTTTATTTTTCGATTGCTTACATGTATATTGAGTTATTTTTCTGGGCCTTAAAAAAACTGTAATGCTGTGTTCCTGCATTATGATTTATAACTACGAAACCGTATGAGTTACTAAGATCCAGTGCTTGTGGTTTCAAAGCATGTAAATAAAGACATCATACTGTATTGATACTTTCGACATCGTTCATATTCTTTCCTTATGCCTATTTAGATATACATGTACATGTATTGTTATAATCATGTTGATGACATCTATTATTGTAACAAATGTATTACTCTTTTTGGGTATATAATATATTCCTTGTAAATGTATGTCATTATGCAGAAAATGTACAAAAGTGGTATGACCATGATAATTTTTTTGCCAAATTGTTTTCCAAACACTTATGAAATATAAAGATACATATTGAAATTCTCAGGGAAACTTGATGGGGTAGTTTCAAAACAGTTGAAATTTTGAATTCTATTTTGGGACCTACTTGTGATTTGACTATGCGAAATGCAACATATTATTATAATTTTATACTCATTAGTAGATTATTGATTTGGTTCAGCACCAATTTGCCGTCACATGATATAACCTTTAAAGTAGTTACATAATACATAAAGTATTAGGGTTCAGTATGCTAACAAAAACTCTAAACTGAAAATCTTTATTATTGCCAATATAGCTTTTTAGAACTCTACTTTACAATAACAAATATAATATTTAATAATAAAACAATAATTAATTATTGAAAAACAAAAGGAGATATGTTTGATAAAAGTACCATTCCCGCTAAGTATCCCTAAGTGTTGGCTCATATTACATGTATGATCAATCTATGATTGTCAAAATCAATTTTTTTAAAATTTATAAACATCCATGCACACAAGTAGTTTATATAATATAAGTTGTTTTTTAATCTTAGCACCTGGTAGTTCATATGACGCTGTGTGACGTCATTCAAATTAAAAATGAGTCTTGAATAAACTCAAATTGTTCTCACTTTTTAAACCATCCACAAATTGATTTCAAAAATAAAAAATATCATGGCAAAAAATATTGTCTTCAGAGAGAGAGAGAGAGAAATGGGGTTTATCGTCCACTCAACACAACTAGGTCATTTCGGGACTATATTGTCTTCAGGACACCTTTGTGTGACTACTAAGTTTTAAATAAAAAAAAGCTTTATTTGAAATAATTTTAATTTACTTTATACAAGTAGGAATGAGCCCTTTACGCTCATCTAATGTGATTGAAGTACAGAGAAGGCACATTATCTGTTAACATGATTAATATGCCTATAATATTAAAAGAGTGTGTCTGGCAATTAATTTTAATCACCCACATTGCGAAATCAATTGGATACTAGCTAATTAATCAAATCAACCTAGATGTGTTTTCTTGTCCCAAATATTTATTATTTGAAACAGGAACAAATTTGGGTTAAAAAAAATTACTAACAAAGCTTCTAGAAAAAGTAACAATGTAACAAATACAAATACATAATTTACTATGTAATTAATTTTTTTTTTGTTGAAAAACTAAACTCATATCCTCAAATACTTGCATTTTCTAAGTATTTCACAGTACCAAATAAAATATTAAACGATTCTTTTTGAACCTTCTGCATTATGTAAACATGAATGTACTACTATTATGTCTTATTCAAACACAAAATGTTCAGTATTAAAATATTCAAATGTTCATTGGGTTTTTTTTATTTGTTTCCTTTTAATCCTAACATTGTACAGTATGTATTGCACATGTGCTGTTTTAATATAGACGTTGCTATTTCGGGATCATATAATTTATATTCGGATCCTTGGATGTCAACAACCATGAGACTCTGGTCTGATCTTTCGTAAGTAAAATGCACAAATGATTCTGCTTTCAAAGAGAGTTCTAAATCTGGTGTGTTGGCTTTTACAATTACGCCTGTGTTATTTACGTATTTCTTGAAGTCACCAGGAATATATTTTTCAATGCTTACAAAGTCATTCCTGCTTGTTTTGGCAAAATATACCTCATTAAAGGAAAAAACGGGTCCATATTCTGGTGGTGATTCCATTTTAAGACTTAAAGCAAAGTTATTTGCAAGTGCATTCATTTGTACTGACTTCCTTGTGTGGTTCTCAACTGATCCAAACACTGCTTCAATGGTTTGTATCTGATCTACCAAATATTTTTTTAAGACATATTTTGTTGACGATGATAAGCCTGATAAAGATGTGGCATTAAAAGCTTCACGGAATCCACCACTGCCAAATGGCTTTGTACAAACACTCATTTTTACTTCTATCGGCTCACACCATTGTTTTGTTTTAATGTCAAATTTTTCCAATGACAGTTCCATCACTTCTTTCTCTGTGTACTCTGGTTTTATGAGTTTTCCTAATTTTAGCATAGATGATAGAGAGACAGAAACTGGATACTGGCTAGGCCCATCAGATTTAGAACTGTGTGAATGAGATTCAGCAGGTATGGAATATAGTACTGTGCTATCAGGACAAGCTGATCTTCCATTACTATTACGATTACCAATTTGGTCTATATCTCTGCTACTAGGCATATTATTAGCACTATGCCTACTAGTAGTAGGCCTACAAGACGAAATATCTGTGTCGGCTTCCGCTTGGTGATAAAAACGGATATGAAGAACTTTGTTAATATTTTTTATTTGACTTATGTCAGATAGGGATGGGCCTCTTTCACCTGCCATAATGTCACAAGAATATTTCTCTGCCGGGATGTCAAATCCCTTGATGCATGCATCCCTTATGGAATCTAATGTGACATCACCATTAATCTTGACCATTGTCAGCGGTCCCATTCTTTGGTATTTCTGGCACTTTCCTTCCACATTTTCAGACAATCGTTGCACTGTAATTGTCACGTCTGATTCTTCGGCCTTAGTGCCCTTTGCGGCGATTTGCCATCGCCTTTTTCATATCATCCCACTTTCTTTTGTTATTAGGTTTTGACATTTTGGATTGTTTATTGAAAGTCAAAACTTGACAATCTGGCTACTTCGTAAGGGAGACAACTCGCACTCAGATATCATTGATTATGGCTGGATAACCAAGCCGTTGTGGCAAATGGCAAAGAAGGGGATGTTTTAAAAAATAAAAAAAAAATTTGTGTGAAATTAAATAAAAAAAAAATTTTTTGGGTGAAATTAAATAAAAAAAATTTTTTTAGAAGATTAAAACAAAACAAAAAAAAACAAAAAAATTTTATGAATTGAAAAAAAAAAATTATTAATAAAGATTTTTTTTTTATGAATTTAAAAAAAAAAAGAAAAGTTTTATGGAATAAAAAACAAAATATACAATAAAATAAAAATTTGCTTAAAATAAAAAAAAAATTGTATGAAATAAAAAAAAAAGAAATTTGTCGTGAAATAAAAAAAAAGTAATTTGTCGTGAAATAAAAAAAAAAAAGTAATTTGTCGTGAAATAAAAAAAAAGTAATTTGTCGTGAAATAAAAAAATGTTTTTTTATATGAATTTTAAAAAAACGAAAAGTTTTATGGATTAAAAAATGTTTTTTTATCAAATAATATAAAATAGTATAAAATTTTATCAAAATAATATTTATTTGCTATGGCAACCATAGTCCACCATAAATGTGTCTAGGTATTTATTTTAAAGGACAATATTTGTGCCATTCATTATCACATATGTGATAGAGCTGGTTAAACACATTCCAAATATACTTTTAACCCAAAGGTCATCGCTACGATAGTTAAGTATTACACGCTACCCAAATCAGCAGTGACTTAACGAGAGGGAAAACACGGGTGACTGCTCTATTTAACTGACTGAAGCGACGAGTGATAAAAGACACACGGCTAAATTTCTGCTCACTAATAATTCCTTCGAAGACCAACAGTTGTTATATTAGTCCGGCGGCCAAAGCTGGGGACCCAAATTTTTTGAGATAAGTTTTTTTCGCGACGGTTTTATATGGAATCGGACCCGCTGAATCCATTTTTCGCTACTGGATCACTGTCAGCCTGGAGGGTTTTGAGTAATTAGCTAATTACTAATTAAATAACTAATTAAAATACCATTCGTTTAAAATGACACATACATGTCGAAATACGCCGCTGTTTGTAATGTTTTAAATAGAATAGGACCCCTGAGTCTATTCTAGATACTAGTTCACTATCATCCAGATTGTATTTCAAATAATCCGGCAGTCGTTTACGAAATAACAGGGGGACCCAAATTTTTCGAGACGAGTTTTTTTCGAGACGGTTTTATATGGAATGAGACCCGCTGAATCCATTTTTCGCTACAGGATCACTGTCAGTCTGGAGGGAGGGTAAGCAAGTCGCTAATTACTAATTAAATAATTAAAGTTGTAGTTAATCCCAATGATTTACCATCCCCTTTTGCATAGGGATAATTCAGCACGAGTATTAAACATTGTGGAAATGCCCCACTTATGTCACCTACGGAGATCGATCACACAAACAGGGTGTGTCCACTTATTTGTGGGTGTGTCAGTCCAGAGACTGGAGTTTGGAGTCCAGTCTCCTACTGGTGGGACTACTAGCGGTGACCGGGGAAAACAAAATGTGTGTATAATAATTGGATTATCAAAAGCTGTCCCCAGGATGATATTTTTAATGTATGTATCGTAAGTGCATGCTGCAGAGTGAACCATATCAATCTATGTGTGTGGTGCTCGTTGACTTGTATGAAATGTCATCATTTTGATGCCGAAATCAGAACAACTTCGTCCCTATGCAGTCACAATAAATGCTGTAATTTTGTGAAGCCCTGATCGCTCATCCTTCATCAAAATGGCTGAAAATACATGTTATCTCCAAAGGGTGTATGAATGTACAAGTGACAAGGCGTGGGGAGATAATCAACCACATATAAAAACAAACTCCCAGTTACACATGGGTAATGGAACTTTTCATCTAAGGTCAAGAAAGGGTTGCTCCCCTTCCAAAATCCCATAATTCATGCATTATTATAAACGAACATGAATCGTGACGTCAAATTAAGATTAATAAAATCCATAGATATGATCATTGAAGAAAGAAATTTAACATGGCAATTTTTTTAATTGATATCATAGCAATTGTTTTAGGGCAATTTACCTCTCTGACTGAAAAAAAACCCAATTTGTGCATGATCAAGTCCAATGACCTAGTTATTCTCAAAAATTGACAACCGTCCCAGACTATATTTGGACATATAGATTATAAAGGGACATGTAGCTATTTTGAATATCAGTTTCATTAAATAAAACAGTTAATTAATAATGTCATTTTAATTTTATTGTCATTCAATCTTATCTTAATACAGATCTATATTTTTGTTATACTTTTGATGGCCTAACTACATGAAGATCTGACTGCTATAAAGTGTTAAAACCAAACGATATACCACCCTCTTACTACCTCTCATTCAAAACAATTGAAGGCTAGGTTTCGCTTTAACTACGTACATCTTATCAAGGCCTTCATGTAATACCCTGCATATTTCGGAAACAATTTTGATTGGTTACCCACCCTACTTGGGCGCCTATCAGATTACATTACGAATACCAAGTCTTGTGCTTTTCAGCTAAAATGTCTACCTGTGATAATCAAGTTTCAAAGTTCAAGGTCCGTTCAATATTAAGGTTTCCGTTGAGGTCGCTATGTGACTACCTCAGATTGGAGTTTGGCGCTAGTATTCGGCGTATCTGCAGAAACATACTCATAGCTATAAGTTTGGGAATTGTAAAATGATTTAGCAACGTCCAGATGTTGTGAAACCGAGTGACGTTTTGACTAGGCTTCTATAGTCATTATCAAGCAATGATGAAATTTGATAATGATTAGAGAAGCCTAGTCAAAACGTCGCTCAATTATTAACAGTAATTGTTTCTATAGAATTGTAACCTGTATACTCCAGGGGGTTGGGATGGCCTAGTGGTCTAGAGTGCCGGCTGCGCTTCGACCTCCCACTGCAAGCGAATTATTGAAATAAAATTGTTGAGTGGACGTAAAACACCATTTCTCTCTCTCTCTTTAAGCAATAATTGTATTCCATAGAAATGTGACCTGTATACTCCAGTTCAATTACTAATTGAAACAAAATATAAATATCAAAAGAAAAAATTTCTAACATTAACAATATGGGATATGAGTTGTTCATTAACAAAAACAACTATCATTAACTAACAACTATCAGTATGTAGCTGAGCCAAAAAAATTCAAAATATCATTTTGTTGTAAAATCTTAAAAAATGTTACACAAAAAAATTGTAAAAAAGTGGATCAATGGTAAAATCGCATAAATAGAAACATGACAGGCGTACTACTATTAAATCCATCCGCCCTAGACAGAAAAGTGTCACGGTCCTGTGCTTTATCATCAGACGGTGGGATGGGATTGGCATTCAAAGTGCGAAATAATGAAATTGCACTAATGAAATTGAATCACAATGTAATCAATCCTATTAATTCATAATAAACTTTTATGTTAAATGGGATTGTTGGATTTCTCTCTTTAAAAAGCTCAGTGTGTATATGTATGCCTACGTAATTTGGAGATGATGATGACATCATGTATGTCAACTGTCAAATTTCTTAAACAAGAAGGGGGTTGGATGATGGCCTTAATCAAATGGTAGAACATCATATTTAAAATGTCTATTTTTCATGTGTCTGTTTAAATACGTCTTCACACTAAATGCCTTGCTACACAGATCACACTGATATGGTTTTTCTCCCGTATGGATTTTAATATGAATCTGATAATAACTTTTGATGCTAAACGACTTATTGCACACATCACACGTATAGGGTTTTTCTCCGGTATGCATTCGGGTGTGATTTTTCAAAATGTCGTTCCGGTTGAATGATTTACCACAAATTTCACACTTAAAGGGTTTATCGCCCGCATGAACTCTGAGATGTTTCGTTAAACTGCTGCTTTGGCGAAACGATTCTTCGCAAATGTCACACTTGAATGGTCGGTTTCCGTGAATTCTCAAATGATTTTGTAAACCTGTGGCTTTATTAAAGGATTTATTACATATATCGCATTCATAAACGCGACCTGAATGTTTTTTCAACATGTGTTTCATCAACCCACAATTATATCTGAAGGTATCGTCACAAACTTCACACCTGAATGGTTTTTCGCCTGTGTGCACCCGTGTATGCGACAAACATTGCTCTTTATGGTTGAACGCCTTCGGACAGAATTCACATTTAAAGGGTTTTTCTCCCGTATGAATTCTCATGTGCCGTTCAATATGCACCAGAAAATTAAATGATTTACTACAAACTCCACAAGTAAACGGTTGTTCTCCAGTATGATTTTTCCTGTGTAGTTCTAGATTTCGTTTATTGCTAAAGAACTTGCTACAAACATCACATTCGAACGGTTTTTCACCAGCGTGACTTTTCAAATGTTCTTTGAGTCGACAGCCATGTTTGAATGTCTTGCCACATAATTCACACTCATGGCTGAATTTATTTTCATTTTCTGAATTTAATTTTACGTCATCGAAATCATCCGATGAATGTGAAGTACTTCCGATACCTTCTTCTTCTTCTTCTTCAGCATGAGCTTTACAATGTTCTTCTAAATCGGCTAAGATTTCAAACTCCTCTCCACACAACCCACAGTGCATAATATCTCCAGCCTCTTCCTCCTCCACCCTTTCCTCTTGTTCTTCAAAGTGTACTGGTAGTTGACAGTCATCATAATCTGTTTTCTCATCGTCGTCCGTTTTGTCTTGGACAACATGTCGTTTATTGTGTTCTTCTAAGTCGCTGTATTTCTCGAACGTCTCGTCACCTTGGGTACATCGATGTGTGGATTTATTAGATGCCTGCAATAAGAGAGAAAGTCTTACAATTCAATATAAGAGCTAAATATTTGGGATCTAGAAGTCGACACAAAGCTCAGTGATAACATATTTTTGATAATTTTATTTTTTTCTAAATATTAAATATTCTTTCTTTTTTATGGATTGAAAAATTAAATACTGTCAACGTGTATATTGTCTCTGATTTAAAACATTTAGGCTATAGATGTCACATTATTTTAAGTTTTTTACTGAAGTTTGTAATTGTGCATAAAACTTATGAATGTCAAGTCAATAGTTTTAGCAGAAAAAAACATAATTAATTAAATACTTTGTTCTTTTGTGCAAAACGACTCAATATGTAATAATTATGTGATACCAAATGGTGCGAATCGACCCAGTTAAAATACCCCGAAATTTCTATTTGAGGTAAAATAATCTTTAATCTTACCATTTTTTGTCGTACGGACAACTGTTCATATACCAATTAAAAATACAAAATAGACATTGATTTTTTATTGCACAACCCATGCATAAACAGGTCATCGCCAAACCAGTTGAGCTCGGAGATCTGACCCCTTGCGGCCTTCTAGTTCATAACTCGGGACGTACCGTACCGAGTTAAATCACTTCCGCATCACTTTCATCATATAAACTTCCCGTATTATGACACTCCTTTGTGCAATTCACTGCAAATATTTTTATATCAAACTATCGGATAGTTCTACTTGCAATTTTTGACAACTTTCCGTTGACTAAAGTGATTAATACCGTCTTTTCTACGATTATTTCTCGCAAGATTTAGACGCCATCTTTGTTCTCATTATTGCCTCGATTATCAAGACTGGAACTAGATTGGGATGTTTCGAAGCAAAGCTGGAGATCTTTCGTCCAATCATAATTTTTGTTTTATTTTTCTGCTTCTTAAAGATACATTTCCGTGTACGAACCAGGTGATTTGGTGATATAATTGGACTAAAAACATCAATCACAATTTTGCTCTAAATCTCTCTCAAAACACTGCTGTCCACAGGAAACACTTAGAAGATGTAAAAAAATCTAAGTGCTTTCCCCAAGGGATCCAGTATTTTTCTCGTAAAATTGAATGTTTCTAATTTCCATATATATTAAAATTGCCATACTTTTATTGGAATAAAACACACGATAAATTCTTTTCTGGGAACCCATCTTTAATATGTCTCTTTAAAAAAAGAATTTAAAAACATAAGATACATATCTAATTACACAAAGACACATCGCTGAACAGGGTGGCAAAGCTCACTTCTCAGCCTGTAATGGAAATTATTTAAATATTTTAACTAAACTTTGTATTTTTGAAACTGTTATCTCATGTATCCTAAATTATGGGGCTGAAGTTTGCGGTTTTCATTTGGAACATGATGTAGAGCAAACACATGATATAAAAACAACCATAAATTCCCACATGGTCTGTTATGAACTTAGATGTTTTACTTTTGAAATTGTATCAGCGAGATTAAGAGCAGGCAAAATAGCAACAATTAAGCGGTGGTACATTTTACCGCCGACTACCGCCAACCAAATGCTTTTTACCGCCGACCAAATGCTTTTTTACCGCCGACCGTCTTGTAATTACCGCCGACCAAAGAATCGGGAGGAAACTAGAGAATCTTAGTAAACCCATACAAGGTTTAAAATTACGAGAATCAATATAATTTAATATATCCCCTATTTAGTATATGATAAATAAATTTTCACATTTTTTGTCAAATATATCCCATGTTATATTGTTTGACGAATGTATAATAGTTACTCTTCATATTATCCTTAAATATGCAAGGATTGTCTACTGCATGAGTTAGTTACTCCTTATATAGTTACACTCAATCAGCTTTACAGAGAATTACTTACGAATTATCTGTCACAGATGACTGTCTTCAACACGTGCATAATCGTGCATTCACTTCGCGTGGCGTCAGTCATTGGCTCAACGACACGTGCGTTGTTTACATAACACGTAACTGCTTCGGGCAAAATGATGCCTTTTACTCATTTTAATACCCATTTACACTAAATATGAAATATTATTTTAACTACAGATACTCCAAACGTCTTTATTTATTTTTCTTATACTTCAAAAAAATGTTTTAGAATTTTATTTTGTCGGAGGAAAAAAGTTAATATTTTGCCGAATTAAGACGCATAGATGTCATCTTTATCAGTTATACTAGCGGCCAAGCGAGTTAGGCTGTGTGCCATTGACAAGGAAGCCAGGATTGTTTATTGCGTGAGTTACTCGGGCTGGCTAAATCCTAATCCAGTTTATATATACAGCCAGGCATTTCAAGAATTTGCAAATGGTGACAACAAAATGAAAACAAGTGCCCTTTGAACGTTTTATTACAAAAGATAGCGTAGTTGCACTTGTTAAACATTATTGAGAGTAGAGCACAAACAGTGAAGAAAAGTAAGTCCAGGACAGGGCACCTGGTTGCACGTGCTGATAAAAATTATGGTAAATAATATTGAATTATCCACACAAATAAAAAAAAATGCAAATCATCCAAATGTCATTTCACATTATACTTGAGCTATGGATGTCAGAAAGAACCGACTGTCACAGGAAATTGTTTATCAGTTTTATTACTTCTCAATACTATCAACCTGTTTCAAATGATATATGCTAAACATCACAAGTACCTATGAACACTACAATATTATTAATGTCACGCTCCATCGGCCATACTCTTATGGGATACATGCTATGTATATGATACAATATCACTCATTTACTCTCCCACTACAGCTGTAGTCTTATTCTTTGAATGGCATTTAGTAACTGGGTAGATAAATAAACTAACACATACTTATGGAAAAACAGCTACTGATTTATTTAGGCGACGTTTCGAAGAGTATTCTCTCAACGTTTTCAAGCTGTAGTCTTGTTGTTTTCTCACACTTGTGCACTGACCCATGATATGATATAGAAGTTTAAAAATAACACACATATAGAGAGGAAATAAAATGAAGTTTACAGTCCTACTGTTCTGCTCTGACTGGGCTAATGAAGACGGGCAACATACGCTATGCAGTGTGCTATGAGAGACATTTTGCCCGGACAGCGGTGCTACGGCCTACTCTATATTGAATTCCAACTGCCAAGAGATCATTCACATCCATGCCAATGTGTGCACAGGACGTTGTGCACCTTAATTATTCCTCCCGTCTGAATGACCCGGCAGCTGTCCTTTTCAGGCCCTCCACCCTGCACCACTGACAAGGGGAAACCAAGCTGGTAAATCCTGGTGAACTCTAGGCCAACACCGGGAGTGAACCCATGACCTCCAGGCTCCCAAGCCAGCATCTCAACCACTTAGCAACCGAAAACCTTTACAAAAAATATTTATTGCTTCTAATTGTATTAGTCAAATCAAAAAATGGCCAGACCTTTTTTTAAATTTACACTAAATTAAGTGTAGCCCTAAAATTGTAAATACATTGAGCATATATGAATTTCCTAATACAATGTACGGTAAAGATAGAGAGAGAAATGCGGTTTCATGTCCACTCGACACAAACTAGGTCATTTTGGGATGAACATATGGTTTAATTTTATTGCAATAATTTGCTTGTGAGTGTAGGGGCCTTTATCAGTGGGGGAAAACTGGAGGGCCAGAGAAAACCCTTGAGGTTGGGCAGGCAGCCCTACTCCTTGTCACCGGTTTCTGAACCACCCCAGTTGACTCATTGACGGGCTTTATGATACAGCGCGCACATGCTAACCATTCGGATCACCCCCCCCCCCCCCCCTTGAATTTTAGTATAGATTTTTTTTAAAATTTTTAATGTCTATCTCATTTACTTCAGGAAAATAATACAGTTAAAACTTTTCACCAATGTGTTGTATGTGATGAGATTTTTCAACAATACAGTGATCTAGAAGTCCATAATAAAATACATGTTAAAGATGAGAGAACAGAGGATGTTGAAAACCACAACAATGTAACTGTAATAGATGTGACAACTGGGGATATCGAAAACCACAACAATATTCTTATTAAAGAAGAGACGAGCCTTGAATCAAATGAAAATTACCCTGTACATTTTGAAGGAGAGACAACAACGGATGACGTTGCCACATTTCATCAGTGTGTTGTATGTGATTCAATTTTTCAAAAATATAATGATTTAGAAAATCACAAGAAAATACACGTACAAATTAAAACAGATCCAGAGGAGTCGGTTGGATTGACTTCAGTTTGTAAAACGAGTTTTGAACAATTGAAAGATCTAGAAGCACACAGCGCTGTTCATTTAGAAATGAAGATTCCATCGAAGGAATGTGAAACCACTAAACCCACGACTAAAAAAACAAAGAAAAAGGGAAAGAAATTGAAATCTTTTGACTGTGGTGTGTGTGATCGATCATTTAATTTCAACAGTGGGTTAATAGGACATATGAGGCTACATACAGGTGAAAAACCTTTTGCATGTGACGATTGTGGAAAATCATTTTCGAGAAAAAACGATCTCAACAGACATTCCAAAATACATTCTGGTGAGAAGCCGTTTCAATGTGGTGTTTGTAGTAAATCGTTCAGTCAGAACAGCAGTCTTCTGACACATATCCAGAATCACACTGGAGAAAAACCATATAAATGTGATGTTTGTGGTAAATCATTTTCATGGAGCAGCGATCTACTTAGACACATGAGGATTCATACGGGAGAAAAACCCTACTCTTGCAACACCTGCGATAAATCTTTCGCACAGCAAAGCAGATTGCTCACGCACATGCAGAATCATACGGGCGATAAACCTTTCGTCTGCGAAGTCTGTAGTAAATCGTTTTCTGCTAATAGTGATCTTATCAGACACACCAGGACTCACACAGGAGAGAAACCATTCACCTGTGAAATTTGTGATAAATCGTTTACCCAGAACAGCCGCTTGGTGGCCCACATTCAGAATCATACAGGGGATAAACCATTTAAATGTGAAATTTGCGAGAAATCTTACGTGACGAATAGCGATCTGAGAAGACATTCTAGGATTCATTCCGGGATTAAACCGTATCCGTGTGGTTTTTGCAATCATTCCTTTTATGCCCAATATCAACTAAATAGACATCTTGTTACACATTCGAGGATAAAGCTGTTTAAATGTGACATGTGCTTCAAAACTTTTAATCATAAAAGCAGTCTTCAGAAACATGTAGCAATTCATGATGAAGGTAAACTTGCAGCAGATGTCAAATCAACGTCTAAAAAAGACCGTCAACCTTCATTAGGAGAAGACCAGCAACCTTCATTGGGAGAGGACCGCTAAACTTTCATTAGGTATCAAACGTCATTCAGATAGGACTGTCAGCCTTCATTAGGAGAGGACCGCTAAACCTTCATTAGAAGAGGAACGTCAGCCTTCATGTGGACAAGACTGTCAACCTTCATTAGGAGAGGATCGTCATCCTTCATTAAGTGAGAACCGCCAACCTTCATTAGGGGAGGACCTTTAACCTTCATTAGAAGAGGACCTTTAACCTTCATTATGTGAGGTCCACCAACCTTCATTAGGGGAGGTCCGTTAACCTTTATTAGGAGAGGACCGTCAACCTTCATTGGGAGAGGAACGTCAACCTTCATTAGGAGAGGACTGTCAACCTTCATTAGGAGAGGAATGTCAACCTTCATTAGGAGAGGAACGTCAACCTTCATTAGGATAGGAATGTCAACCTTCATTAGGAGAGGACCGCTAAACCTTCATTAGAAGAGGAACGTCAGCCTTCATGTGGACAAGACTGTCAACCTTCATTAGGAGAGGATCGTCATCCTTCATTAAGTGAGAACCGCCAACCTTCATTAGGGGAGGACCATCAACCTTCATTAAGAGAGGACCATCAACCTTCATTAGGTGAGGACCGTCAACCTTTATTAGGAGAGGACCATCAACCTTCATTAAGAGAGGACCATCAACCTTCATTAGGTGAGGACTGTCAACCTTCATTAGGAGAGGACCGTCAACCATCATTAGGAGAGGACCGTCAACCTTCAGTAGGAGAGGACCGTCAACCTTCATTAGGAGAGGACCAGCAACCTTCATTAGGAGAGGACCGTTAACTTTCATTAGGAGAGGACCGTCAACCTTCAGTAGGAGAGGACCGCCAACCTTCATTAGGAGAGGTATCAACCTTCATTAAGAGAGGACCGTCAACCTTCATTAGGAGAGGACCGTCAACCATCATTAGGAGAGGACCGTCAACCTTCAGTAGGAGAGGACCGTCAACCTTCATTAAGAGAGGACCGTCAACCTTCATTAGGACAGGACCCTTTATTAGGTATCAAACGTCATTGGGAGAGGACCGTCAACCTTCATTAGGAGAGGACTGTCAACCTTCATTAGAAGAGGACTGTCAACCTTCAGTAGGAGAGGACCGACAACCTTCATTAGGAGAGGACTGTCAACCTTCATTAGGAGAGGACCCCAGCAATCTGCATTAGAAGAGGACTGTCAACCTTCATTAGGAGAGGACCATCAACCTTCATTGGGAGAGGACCATCAACCTTCATTAGGAGAGGACCCCAGCAATCTGCATTAGAAGAGGACTGTCAACCTTCATTAGGAGAGGACCATCAACCTTCATTAAGAGAGGACCAGCAACCTTCATTAGGAGAGGACCATCAACCTTCATGTTGACAAGACTGTCCACCTTCATTAGGAGAGGACTGTCAACCTTCATTAGGAGAGGACCGTCAACCTTCATTAGGAGAGGACTGTCAACCTTCATTAAGTGAGGACCGCCAACCTTCATTAGGGGAGGACTGTCAACCTTCATTAGGAGAGGACTGTCAACCTTCATTAAGTGAGGACCGTCAACCTTCATTAGGGGAGGACCGCCAACATTCATTAGAGGAGAAACGTCAACCTTCATTAGGAGAGGAACGTCAACCTTCTGCTGTCTGTTGATGATAAAACGCAAAAATGGATAATCAAGACTTAGTAACAATAAAAGCTGTAAGAATGACAATGACAATCTAGGCTAAAGAGAGGGGGTGTATAGGGGGAGTCTATATTCTTTGCCTGCTCTCCAATCCAGCTTCTGTAAATAAATATTGTTTAGAAAAAATAACATTTTCTCGGCTTAGAGTATAGCAATTTTCAGCATAATCCATTTACATCATCTAGGTTTTGACTAACCTGTTGCTATGCATGATATTTACCACAATTATGGTAAGACTAGCTTGTTGCTATGATACATGCAGGGGCATACAATGCGGTACATAATGTATTTTTTTGGGGGGGGGGACTGTTTAGCCAAAATGCGACCGACTGATGCACTTACCCCCAGTACGAGTGACGCAGTGACAAGTTTTCTAGGGGCCATCTGCAGTAGTAGATCTAGTGCAACATCCACAATCCCACCCTACAATGAATGTCAACAAAATACTGGCTATAACATTAAACGTCCCAGTAGAACATTGAGAGTATTATATAGTTGTTCGCCGATCGTTGTCTAGTCTGAAAGCAGTTTTATTTAAGTTGACATAAAGTTTATGTCATATAGGATGATTGTGCCTATAACACGGAGCAACCTGAGAAAATTTTGAAAAATTGAGTCAATATCCTAGTTTTTGAGGCCATTGCTGGGAGTCAATGGGACAGAATCTCAAGATCTGACCCTGTCAATTCCGCCCGTTTTGCAAGAGTTGACATAACATACCCCTTGTATACGCACAAGGGTTAACCAAGGTTGAAATATCCTTTCTGTTGTGTTATTATTTGGAAATCGGCCATTTAAGGCTATGGTGGTTGAACCCAGGCCTCAAGACTATAATGACCAGGCTTAAAATCTTTCTGGTTCTCACTTGGGAGGGTGATTGAGGTGCTTTCAATGAAAAATGTTCCTTACTAGTTGTTCAGATGTGGCAGGCATAAGCCATACAGTGTGCTATGAGGCCTACTCTTATATCAAATTCCAGCAGCCAAGGGATCTGTCATGTGCACATGGGACCTTGTTTTTATGTCCCATCCCCCCCTGTACCACGCCAGTAAATCCCAATAAAGTTTCTTGACCAACACCGGGAGCAAACCTGCGACTTTCAGGTTAGTGATCCAGCATCTTACTCACTTAGCCACCGTGGCTCCCTTTATCAACGATACAATGGTCCTATATCAAACTGAAAAATGTGGTCCTACATAAAATGAACAAAGCTGACAAATATAAAATAACGAAGGAAGATAATGATTGGAAGACATTGTTTTTATTAAAGCGAGTTCTGTGAGCACTATATAATGTCTAGAAATAACAAATAAAATATACATGTATATATATATAACGAGTATATATAACGTGTGTGGACCTGTAATCTCTTTGAAAAGGTAAATCGGCAGTCAAGTTTAACATGCACACCTTAGATAATAATACCTGTTAGCTACATGTATCCAAGTCATAGGTTCAACTTATATAAGAATCCCCCCCCCCCCACGCAAGAAGTAGGTTTGCCTGTCCAACCTCGTGTATATGGGGTTCATGGCCATGGGTTTCTCTCACAGCTAAAGATCTCTCTTTGTTGCATGTCCAACCTCATGGGTTTTCCTGGTGTTTCCTCCCTGTGCTAAAGATCTCTCTCCTCCCCGTCTCTCTCAAACTTGTTCAGTGAGGTTTGATTGCGAGTTATTTTGTCCTGACAGTGTCATTTCTATCAACTCTTCGTGTAATTCCAACTGTCACAGGTTCTTTACATGGGTGGACCTCGCTTTGTTCACCAATCTGAACATAAAGACAATGTTATCATGGTCAGACAAGCAGGGCTGGTGCTACACCCAAATTATGGATGAATGTTTGAAATATCCTGAAGGTCTCCTCGGCAAAGTCTTGAGATTTAGTTTTGGGACAGTCCAGTTTTGATTCCTGTGGTAATATAGTTTTTTCATCGAGATATTGACATAATAACATAATTGTGTCAGATCAACTTGACATGAACTAGGTAATTTTGGGACTAGCATAGGGGTTAATTTTGTTTCAATAATTTTCTTGTGCATACATGTATTTATCCGTTTGAGGAAACAGGAGGCCCCAGACAAACCTCATGAGGTAGTACAGGCACCTTGCCACGTACAATCTGGATCTCAAAACCACGCCATTTGACTCAATTATCCCAGACCTTTTGATCTTAAGTGCACATCTTAGACAGGCCCACAGATAAAAAAGACATTTTCATACAGATCAAAGAGACAAAACAAAATGTTTTAACAAATTCATACATAACATATGGATATCAATCAGTATTAACATGGGTTATCTTCCCTTGTCCAGCAAGGTCAGTTTTATGTTTCAGTAAAAATCATATAATATTAAGAACAAGTTCACCACCGGGAGTTTGAGGGTCGTGGTCGTGCCTCAACCATAGCAAAGATCTTTTATTTTGAAAACATATTTGGAATTTTAAACATACTGTAATGCATATATTATGTACATGTAAAAGTTGATTTGGTAAATCGTGCTACCCTGTAATAGTTCCATGAATAATCGCAGACATAAAGAATCATTACCACAGAGTGATTGGCTTAAAATGTCTTCCTACGCACCACATCATTTTTTTCCTCCATGGCGTGGAAAGCAATGGCGGGCAGGAAGGCCTTTTTCATTGACAACCCTAACCCTAGGATGTCATTGCTAAAGGGCGTGGAAAGCAGGAAAGCCATTGTCACTGATATCAACTCTGAATCTACATGAATTACTGTTTGGTTAAATACATACAGAATTAAGTGCATTATTTGAAATTATGAAAATATTTTCATTTTATGCAGAAATTTCTTTTTTCTAGTAGACTAATGAATTAAGCTGAACTGACTAAATCATCTTAATACTGGAACAAAAAAATACAATTTCCCGATATTAATTATAAAAACTATCAAACCATTGCAGAAAAAGAAAAGAAATGAAGTGGAGTTTAACGGCCTACTGTAACTGTTCTGCATTGAACTTGGCTAATGTTGCCTGAACAGCGGCACTACGGCATACTCTTAGGATGACTCCGGACCTTCGTTTTTTGTACCGCTGCCTTGTCAGTCCCTCCGTCCTGCTTCACTGACAAGGGGGAACCACGCCAAGAAATTTGGATGAACTTTCTCTCCCAATGCAGGGATCGAACACTCGACCTCTAGGCTAGCAAGCCAGCATCTTAAAAATCTAAAGAAATTAAATATCTAAAGAAAATCAAAATATTTTTTTATAAAAAAAAAGGTGTTTTATCATTTCTAATCTGCAAACAAGTTGATTCGAATCCTTAACAAAATTCAACAACAATAACAATACAAATACAAATAAATATACATACATACATGTACAACATGTATCTATTATCAATCAAAATAACAAGATACTATAAAAACAAACAACGCCCTAGAAACTGTTTTCTTCAGTATAAACGCAATTTATAAATGACGATTTTATTATTATTATTACTATAAACAATAAACATACGGGGGTGATCATTTTCTGCGATTGTGTGAAACCCAAAGGAAATGCAGAATCTGTCGTTCGCATGTATCTATTATCAATCAATTGCAAAATAACAAGATACTATAAAAACAAACAGCGTCTTAGAAACTGTTTTCTTCAGTATTAACACGCTTTATAAATGACGATTTTATTATTATTATTACTATAAACAATAAACATACGGGGGTGATCATTTTCTGAGATCACGTGAAACCCGAAAGGAAATGCAGAATCTGTCGTCCGATTTGTACACTTCACATATTTCACCAAACATAATTGATTAGAAATTACAATCAATTTATTTTCAAATTGAATATAATATAAATCTATAATAATCAATAAAAAAGAACATATTGATTTATTACTGATTATCAATCAATAACCAGATATTGATCTATTATAGTCAATAAAAAATTTGATATTGATCTCTATCAAATTATCAATAACCAATAAGGGATCTTTAACAATCAATCAAAAATAAGATACTGATCTTTATCAAATTATTAATCAATAACCAATTATTGATCTATAATAATCAATAACAAACATGATATTAATCTATAACTGTTAATTAATCAATAACAAGACATGGATCTATATCTACTATCAGTCAAAAAATAACATCAACGAGAAAAATATCAATTTATCATCAGTCATGATAATTATATCTATTTATCTGATCAAAAATCTGTCAAAAATAACAAATATAAATGGCAAAAAAATTATTGGCTTGATCATTGCTTCATTTCATTCATATTGCTCAAAACACATAGATCATATTTGAAATTGCTCAAAACACAAAGATTACAATTCAAATTGCTTGAATAATCTTATTTAAAATTGCTCAAAACACAAAGATAGTATTTAAAATTGCTTGAAACACATTGGAACATATTATATTAGTCGATGTTTTGAAAGCAGGAAGTGGCAAGAAATAAAATTTGTTGGAGAAATTTATTCAATCAGATATCTTAAACTGGATTGCGGTCTGCCGTTACGTCTAGCGGAACTTGAAAATACCAACTTAATTTCTTGTTGACAGGGGAAGGTACTTCTTTTTTTAAAAAACAATATTTCAATGGTGCATACAATTTCATATTTCATTATAATGAAGCAAAAACTTGGGACTAAGCTACGTGATTAGAAATATATACATTATTTACATAAATCATTCAGTAAATGGACATGAATATGGTTATCTACCTTTATAAAACAAAGGCAAAACGATTGATTTGTAAACTGTTTTAAATAAAGTCATCATTATTATCATAATTTATTACAAGCCAATATTAATTGCTAGTGGAGAGAGAGAGAGAGAAACAGCGTTTAACATCCACTTGACTCAAACTAGGTCATTTTGGGACTTACATTACATGGTTTATTTAATTTTATTTCACTAATTCCCTTACGTGTAGGGAGTCTTTTAGCAGTGAAAGGAAACCGGAGGACCCTGAGAAAACCCACGAGAATGGACAGGCGACCGTACTCCTTGCCATGTACAACCAGGGATTCGAAACAACACATGATTCTGCGTGCACACATGCTAACCATTTAGCTATCCAACCCCCTTCTTTGTATCGTAAAAATTTACAAATCGAATGAATTAGGTATAATATGGGGATTCTACTATTTATTTTGTTATAACTTTATATTTATTATGTTGTTCACTCTACACATTGCACGGTTATTTATTTGATATTTTACCAATTGTATTTTGATGTACTATGGGCCGGAGGCCTCGATTACTGAAATAAAGATTATTATTATGAAATGAAGAGATATATTTCAATATGGCATGAGATATATTTTTTTAGGGCATGAGAAATATTTGATATATCGTTGTTTTTCGCCCCATCGTTGATCAGATTAACTTCTCTACATGTAGTAATGAATGTCTAATGGGTTGAAAATTAAAATGACCAAATCAACTTCTCTACATGTAGTAATGAATGTCTTATGGTTTGAATATTAAATTGACCAAATCAACTTCTCTGCATGTGGTAATGAATGTCTAATGGGTTGAAAATTTAATTGACCAAATCAAGTTCAGGGCAGAACTTTATCGTTGTAATTGAGAGGTGATATTCGGTCTCCCGTCCGATCAGGCAGGTTTCCCCCCGAGTTCTTCGGTTTCTTCCTGTAGTAATGATCGAAGTCATTCGCACGATCTGTGCCAAGGGCCAAATTGAAAACAAGCCCCAGACTTAATTTGCTATCCTTGTAAAATGACGAGATTATTATTATTATTTTATAAGTTCTCTACATGTAGTAATGAATGTCTTATGGGTTGAATATTAAAATTGAGATGAATATGTTTACGTTATGAGATAGGATTTATAGTTTTTGAGTTTTTTCAGGTGTTTTTTGAGGTCCTGTATAAAATCTAAAGGCTGTACCACGAGCGATATATCTCTCCCGACGGCTCCTAGGCGATGTTCAATCTGAAAGAAAAAAAACACAAATAACATTTCATATCTGTGCTTGATATCTCACTTCAGAATTTAGTCAGGCAGCTATTTTGAGTTCACAGATGGATGGCTAGAACAGAAATGAAATAGGGTTTAACGTCCTCCTGCTCTGCTCCAACTGGGTTTATGAAGACAGGCATATGCCATACAGTGTGCTATGAGGGACATTTTGCCTGGACAGCTGCATTATGGCCTACTCTTTTATTGAATTCCAACTGCAAAGTTTTTTTTTACATGGTACCAACAAGGATAACTTGACAGGAAATGAAATGATATGGGGTTTAACGTCCTTCTGATTGCTCCAACTGGGTTTATGAAGACAGGCATATGCCATACAGTGTGCTATGAAGTACATTTTGCCCAGACAGCCACACTACAGCTTACTCTTATAATCGAAGTCCAACTGCCAAGGGATCTTTTACATGCATAATCAATGTATACACGAGACCTTGGTATTGCGTCCCATCAGAATGTCTAGAAAGCTGTCCTAGCACAAATGACAAGGGGAAACGATGCCAATGCAGGGATCGAACACGGGATCTCCAGACTAGCAAGCCAGCGTCTTTCCCACTTAGCCACCATGGCTTCCACCTTGTCAGCCCCCCTGTCCTGCACTAATGACAAGGGGAAACCGCGTCAGAAATTCCTGAGGAAACTTCTCAGTGAATCCGTGACCTCCTTGAGCTAGCAGCTTACTCACAGAGCCACCACAGCTCCCCACAACATATAACATACCTCCATATCCTTGAAGAACAAGTTCAATGGTCGACTGTTGATTTCTGTAATAAACCAGTTACAGGTTCCTAATCCCGATAAATCTTTCGGTTTCTCTTGTAGATTCTGTTGGCCAGCCAAACCACCGGGAGCGACATATACAATCTAAAATATTAATTATAGTTACAAAAAGGTAGCCATGCATAACATAACAAGACAGTTTCCAGTGTATGGTGGTGGCTTCAAGAGAGAGAGAGACATAGACAGAGAGAGAGAGAGAGAGTTTAATGTCCACTAGACAGTTTCCAGTGTATGGTGGTGGCTTCAAGAGAGAGAGATAGACAGAGAGAGAGAGAGAGAGAGTTTAATGTCCACTAGACAGTTTCCAGTGTATGGTGGTGGCTTCAAGAGAGAGAGATAGACAGAGAGAGGGAGAGAGAGTTTAATGTCCACTAGACAGTTTCCAGTGTATGGTGGTGGCTTCAAGAGAGAGAGAGACATAGACAGAGAGAGAGAGAGAGAGTTTAATGTCCACTAGACAGTTTCCAGTGTATGGTGGTGGCTTCAAGAGATAGAGAGAGAGATAAAGAGAGAGAGAGAGTTTAATGTCCACTTAATATAATAGTAGCCATGCATGACCAGACTGTTTCCATTGTGTGAGTGAGAGAGATATGGGGTTTAACGTCCCCTAGAGAAAAAACTAGGTCATTTCATCATAAATTTCACTAAATGTACCTTACCTCAGCTGTTCCCTTTTCTCGTTTCATCCCTAAATCCTCGCCTTCTGCAGATCTTCGTATCACAAATACCTTGGCTTTTGGCAGCCTCTTTACACAGATCTCCACATATCCCGATTCGGAATGTTTAAACTGTTTAATGGCCGACGTTGCCGATACAATTCGAACGTTGTTTATACTGATTATTTGATCTCCGATATGGAACTGTCCATGAAGTCGAGGAAACTCCACCACATTCCATCCGGCTAACCTAGAAAAAATAATAAAATTTTGACGTAAGTCCAGGGCGAAAATTATTTGTGGCGTAAAGATGTAAAAAACAAAAGAAATCTTTTGTTATCATGGTCAGACTGCATCCTATCACAGTCAGACCGGATCCTTTTTTCAGTCAGACTTGATCTTATCACAGATGGGATCCTATGACAGTCAGATGGGATCCTATCACAGTCAGACTGGATCCTATCATAGTCAGACTTGATCCTATCATAGTCAGACTTGATTCTTTCAGGTTGGAAGAAGGTGGGAGGGGAGTGTTAGTGGAGCAGCAAGGGCACTGGACTCCGTGCCTAGATTGCCCAGGAGCTGAATCAGGTCTGTTTCATGAAGCAACGGTTGCGAGTTTTATAACATCTAACCGTTGCTTTAATACTGTACCATTTCCAACATTATAGCTACATTATCTGCAGACACATCAACAGTTACATCCAATCAGAGGTTGTGACATCGCGACCTCCATGAAAACATTGGACAAACTTTAAACTTTTGAACTTGATTAGACTTGGTATTTGAGACGACAAAGGAATCTGATTGGATCATAATCTGGGCTTATACCCCATTAAACTTAGTGCCGAAATATGCAGAGTATTACGTGAAGGGCTTGATCAGATGTATGTAGTTAAGGCGAGATCAAGCCCTCTATTGAAGATGGTTTCCTGTAAGCATGCATAGGACTGGATAATACAGACTAAAAATTTGACTTACCACACGCTATTACAGGCATCAACTATAGCCAGACCGCCTAAATATTTACTAGGAATCCTAATTTTTATATCTGCCATCAGCATTTCTTCTTTTAATATCTCGATCTGATTCTGTTTGAGTGAAATGACAGTATGGACAGTCTTGGCACGATCGACTCTCATCCTCTCTGATAGCTGACGTTGAGGTGGGGCTCGGATATCAACCACACCATCAGATAATACTAATAAAAATACAATACAAGGTCAGAGTTTACAGGGTCAGAGTTTAAAGGTACATTATGGGAGATTAGATAAATAGTCAACAGTGTTTGTTATAATAGCTTAAACAATTAATCAGTCAGCTTTAAACTGGACACAAGTGCAAATTAAATGATTTGGATGATTTTAAACGATTTTTTAAACAGAGATTTGTTATTAAACGAATGTGTAAGAAATTAGAGTGCTAGATACACACGATTAAATGATACCTGGGATACAGTGTCACACAATGTTTATATTACCTCTTGGTGGAACTGGTGGTCTATCTGACCGGACACTATTACTTCTCATTGGTATTGGTGGAGGTATTTCTTCAGATTTAACTTTATTTCTACGAGGTAGGGGAGGTGGCGAAGGATGGTCATCAAAACTTGCGGATTTCGAATCCACCAATAACGGAGAAAACTTGGGGTCAAATGATGGGCTGTTTTCCTTGGCTGGATGAAATGCAGATTTGAGTGTATTTTGTGGGAGTGAGTCAACTCGTGGGGGTAACAATGGGGGAGGTAAACCTGCGTCCCCTATTACAGCCCCGTCGAAAACCCCTTGGTATATATATTCATGATCTTCCTCATCACTCAAATCAGCGTCTTCTTTCTTTAACATCTCCAAGGAAGTCGCGCCTGCTGAAAGTTTATCATTTATTAAATCGTGCGGATCTGCGTTCTGATTAGCAGGTGTTGACGGTTCCTTATGATTGGGGTTAAAAGTGTCTGTTTTGTTATCTTTAATATGATTGACTATTTTTGGTTCGAGTTTATTATCTACACCATTATTGGTTGCTCCATCTGGGATTACGTTGGTTAACATTTTTCTGGGTTTTGGTCTAGGAAGAATTGGTTCTAAGGTAAAAACAGATTGAGACCGAGGGTTAGATTCTGGTCCAGCGGGTGGAGCATCATTATTGTCAAAGCTGATGAGATCGGGTACTGGAGCACGAGTGGGAAACGGAGCATATTCATTTTCAAACTGATTATCTTCCCTTGTTGTAGCAGGACTTGCCGTTTCACATTTACCAGGTTTTGATAAATCCACAGTAAGTTTTTCACTGGTATTCGACAACGGAGAGGCCATCGCTCCTAAGACAGTATTGTTCGATGTCGTCTGTGTCGAATTTGACGATGGAGAGGCCATCGCTCCCAAGACAGTATTGCTTAATGTCGCCTGTGTTGAATTTGAAGAAGGAGAGGCCATCGCTCCCAAGACAGTATTGCTTGATGTCGCCTGTGTTGAATTTGAAGAAGGAGAGGCCATCGCACCTAAGACAGTATTGCTTGATGTCGCCTGTGTCGAATTTGACGAAGGAGAAGCCATTGCTCCTAAGACAGTATTGCTTGATGTTGCCTGTGGTGAATTTGAAGATGGAGAGGCCATCTCTCCTGAGACAGTATTGCTTGATGTCGCCTGTGTTGAATTTGATGAAAAAGACGCTGGCGCTCCTAAAACAGTATTGCTCGATTTCGCCAGATTATAGACAGATGATGCCTCCACTGCACCATTTGGGTTAGTTTTATTAGTGGAAGCCTTATTATTAGATATTGCAGTCACAGATACATTTTTATTTTTTTCGACATCCGAATTCAAATCTCGTCTGAGACTAACACCATTATCAACATTAGAAAGTTTCGTTGCTCTGGCTTGAGCCAACTCGGACAGACCGCAATAGCCATCCTCATAATCGGAATCAGTTATTTGAGCATCGTTATTATTATTATTATTATTATCACTGATTTTAAATTGGGAATCAAGGATTTTACTTTGAGTAAACGAAGCACGATTACTTGGAATTTTATTTTTTTGCCAGAAATTAAAATCCACAAAAGTTTCCGATCCAGAATTTTCTTCAACACTTATTTTTCGGGACTCATTTGTTTTCTCAATTTTCGGTTTAGATTCAGGCTCTTTTGTCCAGTCGAAAAAAAAATCGTTCTTCTCATCATCCGATGCAGAGTCCTCCTGATCATCGACCTCCCGAATCGTACCAAATATATTTTCACCTTCGACATCTTGCATGTTTATATCCTCATCAGCTAACGAGTAGGGGTTATCTTCCTCGTCCTCCTCAGCCCCTCCAACAGCCCCCTCTACTTCCTCCTCATCTTTAGTATGGCCCTTGATATTAACGACAGCAGAGCAGAAACTGTAAATATGTTTATCATCTCGAGCCTGGAAAAGAACATTTTTAAAATTCATTAAAAAAATATTTATATCTGAACGCATCACCATTAACTAAGATTTTCACATCAAAATACTGCCAGGGTAGGCATTTCACTTGAAAACACACCAATACACAAGGACTTTCACTTAAAAACGCACCCAAACTAGGGTTTTCACTTCAAAATACACCAAAAACTAGGGTTTTCACTTAAAAACACCCAAACTAGGATTTCACTTCAAAACACCCAAACTAGGATTTTCACTTCATAAAACATCCAAACTAGGGTTTTCACTTCAAAACACATCCAAACTAGGATTTTCACTTCAAAACACACTCAAACTAGGGTTTTCACTTTAAAACATACCCAAACTAGGGTTTTCACTTCAAAATAAACCCCAATTAGGGTATTCACTTCAAAACACATCCAAATTACAGTTTTCACTTAGAAGCATATTCAAAGGATGGCTTTTACTTCAAAATTTGATTAATGAAAGAGAGAGAGGGTTTAACATCCACAAGATACGCACTAGGTCATTTCGGGACTAAAATATGGTTCAATTTTTTTTCAACAGTGGAGGACCTGTAGAAAACCCACAAGGTTGGACAGATGACTACACTCCTTGTCACGTACAAGTGGAGAATCAAAGTCATGATAGATACTAATTGTTTATCTGTTTGTAAACAAAAAGGGGGTTAGCACATGTGTGTTGTATCATAATGTCTGTCATTCAGTCAACTGGCTCGGTCTCGATTCACCGGTTGTATGTGACAAGGAATAAGGTCGCATGTCCAACCTTGTGGGTTTTCTCTGGGGTCTTTGGTTTCCTCCCATTGATTTAGTTTGTGAGATGTGGACGTTTAACCCCATTTCATTCTCTCCCCAATGGCTGACTTTGTGTGGTTGTTTTATACATGTATCAATCAATAAGTGTACTGCTACTTTAATTGAAATATTACTGTAGACCTACCTCTAAAATACCCTGTCTTTGTAGACATAATTCTATGGTTCGAACCCAACTCAACATCATCCGACTGTAAAAATAAAACACAAACATTTTTCACAGTCCGAGACATATGTAAAAGTCGGTCTGATGCAAATGTAATGACACCATTTCCATGTACCATAACTGGGGAAACGCTCGCTGAAATGCTGGGAAAATATGCACATGAAAAACGGACCAGGAGGACTGCACTACACTCAAAACTTCAAGATAAACCTGCAGACAAGACAGAAAATAGGCAAAAAATAAACTTTAAAAATGGGAACAACCATATTTCAGATGTTAATAGCAATGATAAAATATAATACGTGTTGTGTACTGTCTTGTTTTGTTATATTTTCATAGTCTATCATTGCTTAATAAAGACGAGTGAAACGTCACTAAGTAATAAGCAGTATTGTATTCCATAGAATTAGGACCTATTTATTAACCATGAAGTTACGGTATATATTTACCATAAAGTTCTGGTATATATTTACCATAAGGTTACGTTAATATTAACCATGGTTATGGTATACATTTACCATGAAGTTACAGCATATATGAAGGATATAAATTTACCTGGAGGCTGCGGCAAGTTGAACAACATCATCAGTTAATACGATACAAAATGCAAATGTTTTGGTTCTTTTCGATAAGGTATATGTAATCTGTTTACATTTTGTTAAATCTAAGACCATTCCACCAGAACCAGTAAACATTTCCTCTTCCCTTGTATAGAACTCAAAATATGGGACACCATTTCTTATCGCTAATACACACCATTTACGTGTATCCAGCTTCTGAAAATATCAATCATAACACAAGATGTATTATTTATCTGATTAAAATACATGTTTTTTTATACTATCGATGGCCTACACTACATGAAGATCTGACCAGTTATAATGGGAGGTCGCGTCAGCAGTCACACACCAAACTATCCGGCGTGGTTTCGTCTGGTCAGTAATGCAGGGCGGAGGGCATGACAAGGACAGCTGTCTAGTCGTCCGGATGGTACGAAAAAACGAGGTCCTGTGCACATATTGGCATGCACCTAAAAGATCCCTTAGCAGTTGGAATTCGGAAAAAGGTAAGGCCGTAGTGCCACTGCCCGGACAAATTTACCTCATAGCAAAATGTATGACGTATGCCCATCTTCATGTGCCCAGGTTAGGAGCAGAACAATAGGACTTCAAACCCCATTTCATTTCATTTCAATCAGATGGTCTAGAGCAGGGGTTTAAATGTGGCCTATGGAACAAATTTTAACAAAGTTAGAAACTAGTGGTTGAAATAATTTAATTTCTACTCCTTCTCCAACTAGGCTAATGAAGACAGGCATACGCCATACAGTGTGCCACGAGGGAATTTATCGAATTCCAACTGCCAAGGCATCTTTTATATGCACACCAATGTGTACACAAGACTTTTTTTCTGTCCCATTGAAACAACTAGACAGTTCTCTCTATCAGGCTCTTTATCCTGCACCAGTGACAAGTGGAAACCACGCTTAAAATCACAATGAACATTCTCATCCAACACCAGGAGCGAAATGGCGACCCCAGACTAGTGAGACAGCGTCATACTCACTACGCCAACGTGGCTGCCATATTCCACATGAGAGAGAGTAATGGGCTTTAACGTCTACTTGACACAAACTAGGTTATTTCGGGACTAACATGTGTTTTTAAAATTTTATTTCAATAATTCGCTTGCGCATAGGGGTCTTTAGCAGTGGGAGGAAACTGGAGGAACAGGAATAAACCCATAAGGTTGGACAGGCGACCTTACTCCTTGCCACGTACAACAGGGGATTCAAAACCACACCAGTTGACTCAATGACAGGCACGCTAACAATTCAGCCATCCAACCCCTCCAACACCAGACTAGTGAGTTAGCGTCATACTCACTTAACCATCGGGGCTTACATATTGGAGATGAGATCGATACTTACTGATAATAATCCTGATAATGGTCGATCAGAGATTGGTATTTTACGTAGAACACCCTGTTTGATCACGCTATCCATTTTTACCCTTTGACCTTTAAATTCAACCTTCACCTTGAATTGTCACTTGTTAATAAACCAGCTGAAAAATTTGCAATTTGAGACATGTAAATGCAATAAATTTGATAGATTTGTCCTGCAACGAAAAACGGACCGTTTCTGCTCTTCTGAAAGTCATGGGACCGAGGGGAAGACTTGCGATTTTTTACGTAAATGTCAATGTTTACACAGGACTTTGTTTTTAGTCCCATTCAAAAACTTAGATGTTGTTCATGGCAAGTCCTTATTTAAGCACCACAGCAGCACTGATAAAGGAAATCAATGCTGAAAAATCCCAACGAACTCTCACAGTCAACATCTGAACCCAGAGGCGGACCCAAGAAATCTTGTTAGGAGGACCCGTGGGGGTCCCCCGAGAAAATTTTTGAATAAAATCAGGGTGTCAGTGGTGATTTGTGGCGCATATCTATTTTTTATACTGTTATTTAGGGGGGCCCGGGCCCCTAGCCCCCCCCCCCCCCCTAGATCCGCCTCTGTCTGGACCTGTTTGTTAGATGAGCCAGTAGCCTAATCACTGTGTCACCATGGCTACCAATACAGGTACATGTAATAAACAATGATACATAGTAATACATTTCTTTGTTTAATAAATATATTGTAATAATAATAGTTCAATTTTATTTCAATAATTCGCTTGTGTGTAGTAGGGGTCTTTAGTTCAACCAGGGGTCCTGACAAAGGTAGTGTCAATTAATTCGGATGGTACGAAAAATCATGGTCCTTGTACACGTTGGTGCATGAGTAAAAAAATAGGCCAAAGCACCATTGCTCGGACAAAATGTCCCTCATAGTCATAGCTAACTGTATTGCATATGCCTGTCTTCATTATTCATCAACCCAGTCGAAGTTGGACTGTATTTAAAACCCATCTCATATCACTATGCGTATAGGATGTGTTGACTGCTTGATAAATCTAGTTATACGTGTGTATATAAATAATCGTGACTTATACACATCCTGTAACAGGATATTAACATAGAGCCTTCGTCAATAAACCGATAAACACTTATCAAACATTTCCTTGTATCTTCAATTGTTAGAGTACCGGTAGCTAAGTCTCTAATAACTCAATATAATTCAAAGTCTTCGACATTGAAAACTCAAATTATTTGTCAATTTAAATAAACATTGATGTTGTGATCTAACGGGGAAAAAATGGGTTTCTAATATAAAAATAAACATTTTACTATTGGTACAAGAATCATGTATCATAATGGGTTTCAGGACCATTTTGAACACGAGACTCCATGAACAATGCGAGACATATTCCACAAGTCATGTACCTACTAAGCCACAGATGCTCCCAGTGGGAAGCTAGAATAAACAATTTGAGAAACTAAAGAAGATTAAACAGCATGTTAGATTAAACTATCACATTAACTTCCTTGTAGTTAGATGTTATCATAAAATTTAAAAATTTACATCTGAAAAGAATTTGTAAAGACGACCGACAAATTTATATGGTGTATAAGTATCAAAGTACACAGACAATCCATGAGTCAAAACCACTGATATTTAAATATAATCAACATTAAAAGCATAAATCCAGTCAAGAGAATGGTGGCAGATATACATGTAAGTGTCTACTGCATGTATATACGTACATGCACAGTCCCCTGAGTCCCATATCTGAATTAAAGGGAAAGACCAAGGATTTTCAACAAGGTTTCCATAAATCTTAAACATACAGAAATAAGGCACCTGTCACTGACAACGTTCGGCACAGATTCAGACTTTGTCAGACACAAAATTTCTGGTGTCAGTCATTTTGTCCGGCACTGATTTGTCTTTTTTAATGATATTATTTATACATGTCCGGCACTTAGTTGAAAATGTCACGTACTATTTCATTAGTGCCGGACATTTTGTCAGGTACATCTAAAACTGTTCTTTCCAGGCCTGATTATGCAAGAGTTAAATCTACCTATTGCAGGTATTTCTTTGGGCCTGAAATGTTATCTAAATTATAATAAGACATTAATTAATTTATCTGGATGGCATCGCTAGCCTGGGATTTTGAGTGGATTAGGACGCGATTTAATGCATAACTTCCCTTCACAATTTCTATGTTTTTATCGTACTGACTTTAGTAATATTGATCAAAGCTGGGCAGAAATTTCAATCGCTTAATTCTCGGTTCATAGTGGATCAATTTGACAGAAATTTTCAGCATATTCCCTTTACATTACCAAGTTTTTAACTATTATAGTGCAAACTGCCAACTCATTACCTAATTTCCCATAATGTAGATTTTAGCTAATAAATTCTCTAACATAAGCCAAAAAGTTTTTGTAAGCGAGAAACTAATTTTCATTAAAACCAGAAGGGATCTGGTTGGTTCAACACAGTCACTCGTCTGTAAATAAAGCATACCATATACATAATTGGCTTATGGAAACCTTGTTGAAAATCGTTGGCCTTCTCCTTTAATATGATATAACTTCACTTATTTAAAGGAAAATAAGATGCACAACAAGGAAAAAAAGGGGGAATATTTCCAAAACATTGTACATGCATCATTCTTTTGTCAGTTACGCACTGCTATGTGTTTACATGCAGGCCTATAGAATACACGTATTTCAATTTTGGTATATATTCAGGCAATTAGCTAAATCAAAAGGACATCAGGCCCGGAGTTCACAAAGAATTCTCAGATTTAAGTCGAGAATTGAATCAAAATTGTTTCCCTTATGTTAAACAGGAATTATGTATGATCTAAATTTGACTATTGCCGGTTTTTCCTTGGGCCTTAAATGTTCTATAAATTATTAATTGTGACAAGACCATAATTAGCCGCTGATGTCATTGGATGGCTCCAGTTGTATGTAGATGAAAATGGTTTTGTCATTTAATGATTTAATTTAAGTATGAAGAAACGAGGTTAAGACTCAAATGACCAGTAAAGTGGTTACTATCAATGCACATTTCGTCAAAACTATAACCGTTGATAACTTTGCTCAAAATAAAATAATTTGAATGAAGTTTTCAATATATTCATTTTGCATTAAATATTCTTTAAATATCACAGCGAGGACGATCAGTCCTTTATCTAAATCTTACATAATGCCTCTTATCCTTCCTTATAACTAATATATATAGCTCTTCATAAAACTTTTGTTGTTTTTATGTATCAAATACATCAATAAGAAACTATGTGCAAAGTTTTGTGTTGCTGGATCATAGATATTTCTCATAAACAGTGATTGAAAGTCGAGTAAATTCTTAATCAAAACTATAAGATTGAGTGTATTAAACATACATTACGTGTATAAATCTGTCTATTACAGGTCTTACTTAAGGCCTGAAATGTTATCTAAATTATTAATTAAAGTTACATTATTCAAGATATAGATAAGAACTAGCCATTCATGCTATACTAGTTCGAAAGTCGATGATGTAAAATAAATAATTTGAAAAATTCAGTCAAATTACTCTATTGCAAGCGAAGATATTGGCATTTGCAGATTTGGCCGACCTGTGCAATAATTTCAACCACGGTCCTGGTTGATCAAAGCTAAGACTCGAAGCGTCTGGGCGCGCCATATTTGATTTATTACTGAAACGTTTTAATCTGTTTAATATCGGAGCAATCTGATGCCATCCAAAGTTGATTAAGGCCTGGATCAGTTAATTAATGTCTAATTAATACTTTAGAAAACATTTCATGCCCAAATAAAGACCTTCACTAGGCAGATTTACATGTAGCTCTTGAATAATGCATGTTTAACTTATCCAGACCATAATCAACTCTCAATCCATTTTGCTGCTCAACTTTCATTCATGATTTAATCATGAAATGGATAATCGATACTATGCTTTTTGTCGTACCGACTTTAGCAATGATGATCGAGGCTAGGCTGAAAATTCAGTACCGTAGCTAAAATCTTGGTTCAGAGTGAATAAAACTGACTGAAATTTTCAACGAGTTCCCTTTACAGTATCTAGTTTTAACTATTATAGTGAGAACTGCCAGCTCTTCATCTTATCACAGATAATGTATCTTTAAATGGATTATAGCAATACTCTTTGGTAAATTTAGATTAACAGTGCAGATTAACGTGAGAGAGATAGAAAAATGGGGTTTAACGTCCACTCGACACAAACTAGGTCATTTTGGGACTAACATATGGTTTAATTTTATTTCAATAATTAACTTGCGCGTAGCCGTAGGGGGCTTTAGCAGTGGAAGGAAACCGGAGACAATCCATGAGGTTGGACGGTGACCCTGCATTTCAATGTACATATAGTGATTTAGATTCAATTCTTAGAATTTTTATTGCAATTTCTAATCAATTATATTTGATGAAATACAGAACAGTCCAAATTGAATGACATTAGATTACGCCAGATTCATTCATTCTACACATTATTATTATATTATTATTACTTTGTTTTTTTGTGAATCAGTCATTACTACTTACTTGTGGGATATATTTTTCTTTGTTCATTACAACATAACCATGTGAATTGATTTTAAAATGTTCATTTTGTCTTAAATAGATTGAATTAAATTTAAAACAAGGTTTTGCTTGTACAATTTCCAGGTAGGCCCTACTGTAATGTTATCAGAATCTCAACACCTATAGAATAATAATAAAATTTCAATTTCATCTGTTAAACTAGTAAGAAATGTTCACGTTTACTTTTGTGCATTTTGGCGGCTATAATGAAACAGAAGAAGAAGAAGAAATTGTTATTATAGTTACATATGTTATGTTATATATTATTATGACATAATTCAAACGCCCAGCCTCTTGGGCCTATTAGTCACTTTAAATATACCGTAATTAATAATAAAGTAAATGAGTACATGTAATAATATAAATATTTGTTAAGAGATTATTTATGTACAATTAGTTAGGATTAAATAGGGATGTATTTTTTTATTTATTTATCTATTTTTCCAAGAGGCATATCAAACATGACAATAGAGGTGTGATTATATAAAGTTATATGAAGTTACATGATAATAAATAATAATAATATTAATAATAAGATGAGAAGGTTCTGATGAGAGAAAAAGTAATGATGTCATGAATGACCAGCCTCTTGAGGATAAACGATAAAAACCTGTTTAAATTAAAACTTGGTTTATTCTCGTCTTTTATCAAACGACTTTGTAATGTATTTTGCACAATTTGGAGGGTAATTCATTTATTTAATCATTTTTGCATTGTCATTTAAGTTTTCGAAATAAATTGTGGACCATTTTTGTAACAATTCAACGCATTTCGACCCAGGGTGATAACAGAATTTGAAACAATAATATCCAATTAGACATGCTAAAAATAAGCCACAGAAAACGGAATTCAACTATCGAAAAACATATTTTTTTAAGACAAAATGAAAAATCAAATAATCACCACTTATTCAGAGAAAATATTGACTTGGGGAAGGCATTATATATATCATTGGCAATTATCAATCAACTGATCATTAATCCATGACAATTATTACTCAAAGACACAATCCCGATTTTCAGCTAGTTGATTAATTTATAGTATGCCGCCAAATGATTAGAATTTTAAGATTTTAAGTACATGTACCTCAACAGATTACTGTCAAAATAAATTTTTTATTCCCACTTTCATTTTTTTATCGCAATTTGCGACCTGATACTACAATAACCCGCACTAGGTCGAGTAAATTATGTCTTGTATGGGTTTTAAAACTCGTTTGTGTCATGCTATGCCTATAAACCAGTGATTTATACTATTTGTTTTTTAGTATAATATCCATACAAGTGTTTTATTTGGTATTTGTATTTCCAATCAAATAGATTTAGATGTTTATTGCATCAATCGAGACATCCATTACGGCCAGCTTGCATATACACTGTACATAAATAAAAACAATATCACATGGACTTACCATACATTTATTATTATTAATACCGGTACACATTATATTTACAACAGCCATATGACAAGGTTTTAATGAGGCCAAGACACTTTAGAAGACTGACTGACACTAGGGACCGGTAATCTACAAGTTTTTACGAAAAAAGGTAATAAACTACCATTATCATCTAGAATCTAATACACGTCAAGAATGTGTTAAATACCGTCAAGATTCTTCAAAAACCGTCTAGTTTGTGCTACCGTGTAGATTTAGAAAAACGTTCTAGTTTTGACATCGATCGTCTACTTTTGGAAGGTGTTTAGTTTTTATACAACATCTAATTTCTCGTACGTTGTCGAGAAATGAACAGTGTTTAATAACACAAGACAATTAGATTTTACCACAAATTACTACTTTACCGAGAGCCGTATATGTAGTTAGGATTTATGTGGTTACAATTTATAGAAAAAAAGATTTTAAAATTATTCACTGACACATCTGCGTCGTCGTTTTATTCTTTCTGTCATTCATATAATATCCATGATGGCTGTACGCGCATCAAACAACGATAAATGTTCATTGGAAAAAGACGGTCTACACGCGGGAAATTTTACAGCAGCTATTGGCTAACGGCACACATTATAAATAACCGCACCGGTATTTGCATATTCACTGATACAACTTCGATTTCGTTATCGTTTTATTCTTTCTGTCATTCATATAATATCCATGATGGCTGAAGTACATTACTACGCGCATCAAACAACGATAAATGTTCATTGGTTAAAGACGGTCTACACGCGGGAAAATTTACAACAGCTATTGGCTAACGACACACATTATAAATAACCGTACTTGCATATTGCATAAGCATACTATTTACACACCATGCACACCATACCATAAATTATTTTCGCATAATTATACCCATCTGTCTTCATAATTAAACGTTTTAATCAGGCCCGAAGCCAGAAATCAAAATTTAGCCGACATAGGGGGGCGAGGAAGATAAATTTCCGACAACAAAAAATTAATGCACGAAGGTCATCGCCGACTGCCGTAAGCAGGAGGAGGGGAGAGCGCGAAAATTAGAAGCTGTGAGAGGGAATTTAGGCCTCTATGACATGCAGGTGGCGAATGTGTCGGAAAATTAAGAGTTTCCAGCCGACATTAACTATCTCCCGGTCGAATTTGAGAGGATATGTCGTACTACAACTCTCTCCCGGTGAAAATGCGAGCATAGCTAACCAGCGATTTTTTTCCGACGCAGACAGAAAAATTCCGACAGGAACGGCCATGGGGGGGGGGGGGTTAATTAAATATCCTCGGGCCTGGTTTTAATTAAATATCCCATTTAATTGACAATTGGTATAAAGCCGACAAATTTATCGCTGTGCGTTTATATGACTTTGCTCCAATAATATTTTGCGCAATGTTATGGGGTATAAACAGAAACAATCAATGTTATGGTCAAGTTATTTTTTTACAATAAATATAAAAAATAAACTGGCCTATTGGAAATATGTGATGAAATTTAATACTTTTTTAATAATAAGAATGGATTATTTGTTGTATTTAGATCAGATAAACACTTATTTGTTGTCCGCGATAGTTAGGTTGGAGGTGTAAAACACACAGCTACCATGATTAATTTACAACCCCAATTTAGCTTCCACAACACCACAGTTTTTACTTAACACCTAAACCTGATTGGGCAATAAATTAATAAAGGCAAGGTAGCTATGTGTCTTCAATAATTTTACATCTTTCACTATGGGGTGTATTCTTGCCTTTCCTTTTTCCCTGATTATAATATCATAGTTTGGACTTGTTTATTTTCGTATTAAAAAACATACATTTTACAAATTCGCTGAAAGCAAATAGCGCTAATAAAAAAAAATGGTTAGGAAACGAGGCTTTTTTACCAAGTCTCATTCTGAACAAGATACCTCGTTCCAAACAAGGGCAATTTAAAATACCTTGTTTTGGAACTGCAGACAACAAGGCATTTTTTTTACCTCGTTTGAACAAAAATGCCGAACGAGGCATTCTGAGGGTTATAGGGATAGTGTACGTATTCATATTAACGTGGAAGGTGTTGTTTCGGATGAAACCCGGCCATGTGTCTGGATTAGGGGATTAATTAAACAATAGGTTGCGGCTATTCAAAGAATCTTACGACCGACATTTATGACTGCTGACGTGCTGTATACATGCGACGGTGGTGTAATTACATGTACACGTCTGTGAGCGATATGGTTTCAGACAGAACCGAGTCATGTGACATGTGGAATTCGTGATTGATATAGACAATAGCAGGCAGTCGTTCAAATAATATAACCTAAATTATAATGACAGTCCCAAGCGACGGTGGCATTATTCGTAGACTGAAACCCATAGCCCATTGTGTGTGGGTTTTTTTGTGAACACGTCGTTCTCGTACAGTAAGCTTCTTTTACAAATTCGTCATCGTTTTATTCTTTCTGTCATTCATATAATATCCAAAATACGGCACTACGTTGGTCCTTGAGGCGACCGAATTAAAAATAATTCCAGCTAATTTAATAATAGGCTACTATAAATAGTATAGTTATGCAATATGCAAATACGGTTGCTTATACGTGCTGTTATCCAATAGCTACTGTAAATTTTCCCGCCTTGAGACCGTCTTTAACCAATGAACAATTATCGTTGTTTGATGCGCGTACAGCCATCATGGATATTATATGAATGACAGAAAGAATAAAACGACGATGCAGTTGTATCAGTGAATATTTTTAAAATCTTTTTTTCTATAAATTGTAACCACATAAATCGTAACCACATATACGGCTCTCGGTAAAGTAGTAATTTGGAGTAAAATCGAAATGTCTTGTGTTATTAAACACTGTTCATTTCTCGACAACGTACGAGAAATTAGATCTTGTATAAAAACTAAACACCTTCCAAAAGTAGACGATCGATGTCAAAACTAGAACGTTTTTCTAAATCTACACGGTAGCACAAACTAGACGGTTTTTGACGTATCTTGACGGTATTTAACACATTCTTGACGTGTATTAGATTCTAGATGATAAGGGTAGTTTATTACCTTTTTTCGTAAAAACTTGTAGATTCCCGGTCCCTAGTGTGAGCTAGCTAGTACATTATAATACACTTTAGACGATTCACTGGCTCATTATACACTGTTTGCAATTCATACAATACATGTATCTATTTACATTTACCACAGCCACAGCCTATAGCCACAGCCTAATGCACTATATTATAGTAATACAATAACAATAACACTTCCTGGTTCAAATCATACGCACTACGCAGACTTAATTCTGTCAAGTCACAATTCTTACATCTAAATTACAATGTGAATGATAAAATAATCCAAGATTTGGATATTACCCAAACCGTTGAAGACATCACATTGACAACCTGTCAGATCTGTCAAGAGTAAATGTGAAATCGTGATAATTGTGTGTTATTACTGAGCATTGAACTGTCACTTACTCACTGTACTTTCTTTACTTTACTGCTGTTGACAAACCCAAAGATATCTAACCAAAACAAAAGTCACCGTATAACATTAACAAGGCAAAAGTCGCACTTTGTAAACAAAAGGATGAATATGAAGATTGAATAATCTATACTTACGTATTATAACCGTTTTAATATAAAAGTCTATCCATGGTCGCCTACACAATCACCCTTACTTTAGGAAATTGTATCTTTCATAAATAAAGAGGTTCACTGTGTGTGTCAAAAAAAAAGTTTGTTTAGGAAAGCTAGTCAGAGTTATCCTTTCTTGAATGACTCATTTAAAGGGGGACAACTCCAATTAGCACAAAACGGACCAGACCACCTGTAACACGACAAGTTTATTGTAAGATATTGTAAAACATTTCAATTATAAACTATTTCAAGTATGGAAGCAGGTCGTTTCATACCAGGACCCGTCCACCTCGGGCTGTTTCATCCCAAAATGACACTGGTTGTTTCATCCCATCATATATTAATATGTCTCAGTGTATATGTATGCATGCTGTCCTTAATGGACATTTTGATGCAATACACATCTTATCTTATCTTATCGGGTCGTTTCATCCCACATATCAATAAACAAGTTTTACGTATTTTGTTCATGCGTTTATCACAATAGCAATGTGTCATGGCACTTTTAATAATACTATTTGTATCATTTCATGCATAAATCAGTTACTTTGATTTCATTAAATCATAGAAATATATACTGACTATCAGTATATATTTCTATGATTAAATTATCTATTTATATATATAGGCTACCTTTTATCTCTTCGTCGTTTACCGTGAAACAAAGTAGTATAGCTTTGCGATAAACGACCAGCAGTGTAAATTAGTTGTAGCCTACTTTACTTCGTACCCCAAATTGATTCGTACCTTTTCCTATGATGTTTAAATCAGATTTAAACAATTTGATCAAATCTAGCGGTTACGCTTAATTTATAAAAGTGGCTGCCGAGACATAATTAGAATATGCACGTGATTAGTTTGTTTTCTTAAATCTGTTTGAAAGAAATTGAAATAAATATGAAACACAATAAAACGATTTGATCAAAACGCATACTGTATGCATTAAAAAAAAACTATAGAAATTTCCATATTGATATTACACAGTCACACAAACAAAGGACATATTTAAATTAAAATTGTTTCAGCATTCCACTAAATTTACATCGGTTATAATCGAACGCCGTTTTCGTGCAGTTTGGGTTTAATAACAGAATAACCCCGTGATATAACTGTATATACGGTCCATGATAAAACAGATCAAATAAACGCGTGTGTCCATCCACACGTTGGCCATGCAACATTTGGAGGGGAGACTTGCTGTTTTCTATTTTAAGGTTAAAAAAACCCGACCATATCAGAAAGCATGCAGTTCTACCTTACAGAGATATAATCGTATATGCGGTCCATGATATAACAGATCAAAGAGACTTGCTGTGTTCTATATTTAGGCTCAAATAACCCGACCATATCAGAAAGTATGCCATTGGTTAAATTGATTTAATCCAAGACAACTTTTTATAAAGAAGATAAGGGATGTTAGACATCATAAACTAACAAACAGTAAGAGTATACTTTATTACAAAAACATTGATGAACTCATCTAAAACAATACCGGCAATTAACAAACAATACGAATTTCCGTTACTACAAAAACGTCGTTGAACTGGCCTAAAATCTCAAATCATAAATGCAACAAAGGGATATCAGATAAAAGAGACAATTGCAGATATGACCATGTTGTGCAAAGGGTATATATTCAGGAGTTCCCTGGCAGTTAGAAGCGAGGAGCCGAGGGAGAAGAAAGGCTTGGACGGGTGTATGGACTCACACGAGTCCAGCGGCTGCCCTGGCAGAGGAACAGGATAGTAAATGTTATACTGTTAGATGTGTTCCTGTAGAGAGTTTAGTTGTAGATTAGTTCATGTATATTTGTAACCGAGGCTGTTTTAGATACCTGATGTAAATAAATCCTTTATCTACTAAACTGATATTCTGTTATACACTAATAGTGTTACATAACGCCAATTAGCAAATAATACGAATACACAACGGTATTCAACAAAAATCGACGAGTAAAACTTATTTATTCCAAACATTGATTTAAACAATATTTCATTCAAATAAGATAAATGTTATACATTATACACTGTCAAAAGTTAAGGATTCAATAACAAGCCAAGGGCCAGGGGCCGCGGAGCCGGGTGGCTAGGGGGCTTTAGCCCCGGCAATAATTTTTAATAGTGAAAATAAAATGTCACCAAAAGCTCAAAAAAGCGAAAAAAGGTTAGGGGGGGGGGGGGTATGGTCAGTAGCCCCCCCCCCCTCCGAAATCGGGTGTACAAATTAGTTAATTTAATTATTGACTGCTATTCTAATACCGCGGGGGGGGGGGGTGAAACAGCCCGGGACGAAACAGTCCGTTAAAAAATACTCCACATTATTGCCATTAAAAAATACCAAGACAATTACAATTCAACTTGTTTTTTCTGTCCCCGAAGTTTCATGCAGCTAATGCCAGCCATAGATGTTGATGCGATGTCACAGATGTGTTCATTGACCTTTAAAGTGTCGCCGCGAGCGCTCGATCAAAGACCGTTGAATTATCAATAAAAATTGACATTTCGGCTTCATATTTAAATTTAGTTAAAATTTAGATAATATTTCATTACTTTGAATATGGGTTAAACCGTATAGCAAATTCCTATTGTATGTAAGTGTAAGCATACATACGTACCGGTATGGTAAGTCGCATGCGATTTTGTTTTTATGTATGTGAAGTGTATGCAAGCTGGCCTTAATGGAATGAATTAATGAAATGGGGTTTAGCGTCCTACGCTTCTATACCTAACCTGGGCTATTTGAAGACAGGGTGAATCCACGCCGGAAAATCGAAATGAACTTTCTCGGTCAATGCAGGGATCGAACACCCGACATCCAGACTAGCGAGCCAGCACCTAACCCACTTAGCCACGTGGTCCCTACTGGCCTTAATGGATGTCTTGATGAAATACACATCTAAATCTATTTGATTATGGAAAAAAAATATCTAATAAAACATTTATATTGATATTATACTAAAAAACGCAACACATAGTAAAAATCACTGGTTTTTAGGCATAGCACCACGTTTCGACAAGTAGGCATAATCTCTTATCGTTAATAAGCACAAATGATACTTGTAGGCCTACTTCTGAATTTAAATAACATGCCTAGTTTCAATACAGGTTATTAAAATTCAGAAGTATTATTAATACATCCATACAATAGGACAAAATATATATGCTCATTGCTCAAGCGTAAAATTTTACGGTTGACCCACGTTTCTTCTAAACGTTAAAATATGTGCTAATTGTAGTTCCTTTATGAACTGTCTCTGAGCGAACGATAGACATCGTTCGCTCAGAGACAGTTCATGAAGGAACTAGTGCTAATTGGTGCTAATGGGGTTAAAACTCTTTGTAGCTCAAATGCTATATATGTATATTCATAATGTTGATATAAATATAGGGAGAGAGAGAGAGGGGGGAGAGAGAGAGAGTATGTGGGGTGGGGTGGGAGTGGGTGTGTAACGTCCACCCTACACAGACAAGCTCATTCGGGTCTATCATATGGTACAGATAAGCAGAGAGAGAGAGAGGAGAAAGGGGGGGGGGCACTATCCCGTGTCGCGGCAACCAAATAAGAACGGACTGTGACACTACGGGGACAGAGGTGACATTTTCGTGTAGGACTTTCTTTGACTTCACGTTGTGGTGATCAATTATTTCAATTTTCAATTAATAAACTGACGCTGGAACACCGTTTATGTTGTTGCTATATTTAAATATCGAAAACTACAAAGGTTAATACGGGAAACTATAATATCTATGATAGTACTTTAGGAGTAAGTAAAATGTCAACAGGGGAGTTTAATATCCTTTCTACCCAAGACCTAACAGCTTAAAGTGACAAGACCCACATACTTCTTGATAGTTCTATACATAACGTTTGTGCTGGGATGATGTGTCCACCCTAGCCCCTAACCCTAACTCTGAGGATAAATCAAACCAGCTCTCTCCTGTACATGTATAGTGCATCATCTATTAGGGCGGGACAATTACCACATACTTCTTGATAGTTCTATACATAACGTTTGTGCTGCGATGATGTGTCCACCCTAGCCCCTAACCCTAACTCTGAGGATAAATCAAACCAGCTCTCTCCTGTACATGTATAATGCGGGACAATTATCATTTTGGGGTAAGTGTTTCGTGTAGGCACTATTCTAGGTAATTGTACTAATCTGTGCACGAGATGACTGGACAATAGTACCCTACTTTCCAGAAATGGATATTGACATATGGTCGGGGAGTTAGTCTAAGATTGGAACATATTATTCAGTTACAACAAGAGTGGTATTGGGGCTTTAATTGTACTAATCTGTGCACGAGATGACTGGACAATAGTACCCTACTTTCCAGAAATGGATATTGACATATGGTCGGGGACATCCTCGGTTACCCAGTGTACACATTCCGTTCTACTCCACTATGGAGTAGAACGGAATATGTACACTGGGTAACCGAGGATGGGTCGGGGAGTTTGTCTAAGATAGTAGTAGAATAAAGCAGCGTGTACATTGGTTACATTTCTACAACATTTTTTACAACATTTTTACAACATGCCCTGTGTACACTATTATAAGAGTGTTGGAAATTTGTTGCAAATATGTTGGGAATGTGTTGGAAGTTCGTTGTAAAAAACAGAGCGGGAAATTATTTTTTGGTGGGAAAATCATGGATGAATTCAAGGAGAGTACATGTGTTTTGGCTGCTTCTGTCATAGTTTATCAGATCTGTTCTATTTTGGGTCCAAAACCCTTCCTGTTCTTCCTCTTCCAACTCAAAGGAGGCTGCCATTTTGTCCATCTAGGGCTCGTCACATGACTTCAGGTAGATCACATGATCTATTAAATGTTGTAAGAATGTTGGAAATCTGGTTTTGCTCTGTGTACACTTAGCAACATTTTTACAACACGACCAAAAACTTGCAACAAAAAATTGACCAGACAATTCTTTTTGCAACAAATTTCCAACCATTCTCCAACATTTTTACAGCATTATTTTCTCTGTATACACTTGGCAACATTTTTCCAACACGGCGTTGCAACAAGGAATGTTGGAGAAATGTTGTAAAAATGTTGGTAGTGTACACAGGCCTTAATGCAAGCTACTTCGTTACCGTAAAGTATTCGTCACACATCATGTTGGTAAATAATTTCTATATTAAACAGAACACCCTCCTTGGAACTAATGTAACTCTAAAGTATTATTAGGGGGGCGTAATGTCTTTTTGGTGTGATGACTGGGACAATAATTATTGATGGTCACCACAAACATTCAAAGTTTGTCAATATTTTTTTAATAGTTTTGTTTCTAAAGCCAGTTTTCCCTGTACCGCAAGCGTTTTGCGGCGTTTCCTAGGGCGTTTTCGCAGAATACATTGAAACGTCCCTTAACACTTGCATTGGGCCGAATTCTTCGACGTCGAGCGTCGTATTGATACGGGGGGGGGGTGGGGGGGTGGCCTAGTGGTCTAGAGTGCCGCGCTTCGACCTCTAGCTGGCCGGTCACCTCTGGCTAGCGGTTGTGGTTTTGAGCCTTAGTGTGAGCGTATGTGAAATGGAGATAGGGGCGCCTTCTCAACCTCGTGGGTTTCCCCCGGGCACTCCGGTTTCCTCCCACTGCTAAAGATTCCTACGCGCAAGCGAATTATTGAAAACAAATTAAACTATATGTTAGTTGTGTTGAGTGAAAGTTAAATCCAAATTCATTTAACAGGGAATATGTGATAATTCATATTATAACAGTAAATAATTAAAATATTCCGTAGGGATTATATTAATATGTATATCATGTAGGTTTGCATATCTGATACGCTAGATATTGAAGGGCTAAAACGTGTTGCCAATTTCCGTATTACACGGTAGACTTTATCTTTTAATATAAACAATTGGTATATTATTTTACAGGTATACAAAATGTTTCTGTTTTATTTAATACACAATTTATTGCCAATTCGCGTGGAGAGATATGGTGTTAAATGTGTTACAAATGAACAATTGGTATATTAATCTAGCTTTTTACAGCTACAACAACATTTATGTTTAATCGAAAATTCTAATAAACAATTTGAAAGGAGGGGGATACAGCTGGTAGGCCAAAATTAAATGTTGTTGACATTGAAAACACGACTTATTGGTTAATTCAAATCATCAACATTGCAATTGCTATATTACCGTGAAAAGATGAACTTTCGATATTCAATATTTAAGGTAATTGAACATTTTAAATTGGCACCCGATTCGTGGGCCAGAATGCTTTTGTATGAAACCATTCGATGAACGAGGCTTAACATATCCTATGTAGGAGAATACTCAGTGCCCAGCTTAGGCGTGGGTCTGGTGGGCCCAGGCCAAGGGTCCCGCGGTTCATGTCAAAAAGAGACGAAGGTTTCGTGGTAATCGATCTAGCGGCGCGAGGGTGGAGCCTGGGCTATCCCCAAACCTTCTGTGTGAAGTTCCACTTGGTGATTGGTCTAGGCTTCTAGTGGAAACTGGCTAAGTCTGCATTGGTCATGGGCCCTTGCATCAAACGGACATATTTTGGCTAATGTCTGTCAGTATGATTGTTCGATTTAGTTGGCACAACATAACTATAATGTTTAGTATACCCTGTAACATTGGCACCTTCTGTCGTTACCTTGGTAACACCCCGCTTAATCTACGACTGGTGAAAATGAATTGGATGCTGGCTCCTGAAATGAAATTTTAAAACTCTAGTTTGTGTTGACTTGGCGTCATCCCCTCCCCCCCTCTCTCTCTCTCTCCCCCTCTCTCTCTCTCATTTTCTTACCAGTATTACACAGTATTTTAAACTCAGTTTTATTTTAATGTTCTTATCAATTTTATTGTCATGACAAATTAATTTTTCATCACGTCAAATTAATTTTTTGTATATTGCAACTTTTCGTATCATTTTAATCAATTTTAGTTTAATGTTATCGTTAAAGCAGTTTTCTTTTCACGATAAATTGATTTATTCATGTATATTGAAACGGCTCTTGTCATTTTAATTGATTTCTCTTCACGTTAAATTTAGGTTTTTTTATTGATATTTATGTTGATAGGCGAGGATACATACATATTGTAGCGTTTTACAATAACTGCAACAAGTCGAATAAATTATAAAATGATAATATGACATATAAAATGAAATATAAAGTGACAGCCAATTAAAGTATAAATTTACAAACAAATAAAATGACAAATAAAATAATAAAAATGAGCATGTAAATATATCACAGACTAATTAGCTAATTAAAAGCTTTTTTAAAAGATTGGTCTTAAGCAGAAGTTTAAAATGGGGTGGGGAACACCACAATTACTCGACTATTGCGATTGTAGCACGAATCGTTCCTTAACAAATCTTGATACTAATGAGCTTATTAAATCTATCATATATTTCCACATGAATTGAATATGTGGTTTATCAGTGAGAGAGATAAAAACAACGGGGTATGGCGTCCACTCGACACAAACTAGGTCACTTCTGGACTGACACGTGGTTCAATTTCATTTGATAATTCGCTTGCACGTAGGGGTCTTTAACAGTGGAGGATACCCGAAGGACCCGGATAAACCCAACGAGGTTGTACACGTACAACCGGGGAATAGAAATCACGCCATTTGTCTCAATGACAGACATTACGATATAGCGCGCTTGCGCTAACAATCCGGCGATCAAACCCCCGGGCCAAATCACAAACAGGAAGGGAGGGAAATAGGGTTTAACGTCGACTAGACACAAACTAGGTTATTATGCGCGTAGGAGCCTTTAGCAGTGGGAGGAAACCGGGGTGCCCGGAGGAAACCCACGAGGTTGAGAAGGTGCCCCTATTTCCATGACACATGCGCTCAAACTAGGGCTCGAAACCACAGCAGCAAGCCAGTGGTGACCGGCCAATTAGAGGTCGAAGCGCGGCACCCTAGACCACTAGGCCACCCCAACCCCCAAATCACAAACAAGACCAACTTTTTTCACTAAAGGTAAATTGACTGTTACTATCTTTCTCTAACTGGTATAATGTTATAAGAATATAGAACCGTCATCACCCTTTCGGTGCTGTTTGTGTCTTCAATTAAATATTTAACCCTTCTGCGTATACAAGGGGTATTTTGGAGCCCCACCGCCATCCGGGCATATCCTTAACATTTGTGGGGAACTGGTTCATAATTGTCTAGCGAGAGTTTTATACATTGTCAGCTACTTTATGTCGAATATAATGCTGCAATAGAATGGGCGTGGACCATTTTTTTTTTTCACTTTACCCGTCTTCCTGTAAAGTCAGATTGCCCGATAGTTAGACTTCCCCCAACCCCTACCCGCCTTCGCTGGTTCGTACGCCTATAAAATCAAATAAAATGAGCAATTGTTTTACCGACCATCATCAAATTTTTCGGCAGTGGCCAAATGATGAAAACAATGAAATTTTAGTGGATGTAAAAGTAAAAATATGAATATTATTCCATCCCGCAAATTTACTGATCATTGAGTGGGTTCTGTTCATAGAGGTACACCTCTATGTTACACCTCTATGGTTCTGTTCTTAAAAAAAAACTCGCTCCGCTTGGCGGCACAAACAATGTAGGCTACTTGCCAGACGCCGATATTATAAAAAAAAAAAACAGCGGCTGCCAGGCAGGATACGCCCACATTTTCGAGAGATGGATAGAGAACAAGCAAAACCGAAAGTTAGTTTTCCTACAATCAAAGCTATAATTCATTAAATTACAATTTGATATGCGCAAATATCGAAAAGAATCAAGATCTTTAGGTTATAAACATGCATTTCAAGTTTCATCAAAATCGAATTAAAATTGTGACCTATACTGGGTCCACATTGTCCACAACCTTGACATACCATATTTTAACACTATTAGCGTACAAACGGTGGCTATTTTGTCTGGCAATTATGGTCCGATTTCTCTGAAATTCAAACTCAACCTTCCATATGGTGTAACGGTGATAGAGTCAAACGTTTTTTTTAAATCAGATAATCGTGACCTCCAGAGGGACCATAGGCGATTTTTCGGACAATCAGGGGCCATAATTCAGGAAGTTATGATCTGATATGTGCAAATAACGAAAGGAACCAAGATCTTTGGGTTATAACCATGCATTTCAAGTTTCATCAAAATTGTGACCTATACTGGGTCCACAACCTTGATATACCGTTTTATAACAGTAATCATGTACACGCGGCGGCCATTTTGTATGGCAATTTTGTTCAGAATTTTTCCAAATTCGAAGTCAACCTTCCTTAGGGTGTAACGGTGATATAATCAATCAATTTTTCAAATCGGATAATAATTGTGACCTCCAGAGGGACCACAAGCTAAACAAAGACGATTTTGCGTATAATCAGGGGCCATAATTCAGGAAGTTACAATCCGATATGCCCAAATATCGAAATGAACCAAGATCTTTGGGTTATAACCATGCATTTCAAATTTCATCAAAATCGAATTAAAATTGTGACCTCTACAGGGTCCACAACCTTGATATACCATATTTTAACAGTATTCGCGTACGAATGGCGGCCATTTTGTATGGCAATTTTGGTCCAATTTTACCGAAATTCGAACTCAACCTTTCTTAGGGTGTAACGGTGTTATAATCAAACGATTTTTGAAATCAGATAATAATTGTAACCTCCAGAGGGACCACAAGCTAAACAAAGACGATTTTGCGTATAATTAGGGGCCATAATTCAGTAAGTTACAATCCGATATGCCCAAATATTAAAAGGAACCAAGATCTTTGAGTTATAACCATGCATTTCAAGTTTCATCAAAATCAAATTAAAATTGTGATTTCTACAGGGTCCACAACCTGGATATACCATTTTTTAACAGTATTCGCGTACGAACGGCGGCCATTTTGTATGGTAATTTTGGTCCGATTTTCTCGAAATTTGAACTCAACCTTCCTTAGGGTGTAACGGTGATATAATCGATATAACGGTTTTTCAAATCGGATAATAATTGTGACCTCCAAAGGTACCACAAGCTAAACAAAGACGATTTTGCGTATAATTAGGGGCCATAATTCAGGAAGTTACGATCCGATATGCGCAAATATTGAAAGGAACTAAGATCTTTGGGTTATAACCATGCATTTCAAGTTTCATCAAAATCAAATTAAAATTGTGATTTCTACAGAGTCCACAACCTGGATATACCATTTTTTAACAGTATTCGCGTACGAACGGCGGCCATTTTGTATGGTAATTTTGGTCCGATTTTCCCGAAATTTGAACTCAACCTTCCTTAGGGTGTAACGGTGATATAATCGAACGGTTTTTCAAATCGGATAATAATTGTGACCTCCAGAGGTACCACGAGCTAAAATAGGTGATTTTTCGGACAATCAGGGGCCATAATTCAGGAAATTACGTTCCGATAGGCGCAAATATCGAAAGGAACCAAGATCTTTGGGATATAAACATGCATGTCAAGTTTCATCAAAATCGGTTCAAAATTGTGACCTCTATAGGGTCCACAAGCTAAAAACGTGATTTTTCGTACAATCAGGGGCCATAATCCATGAAGTTTTGATTCGATACGTGCCAATATCGAAAGCAGCCGAGATCTTTTGGGGATAAACCTATATTTCAAGTTTCGTCAAAATCGGACAAGAATTGTGACCTGTAGAGGGTCCACAAACAATTGTGGACGGACGGACGGACGGACAGACGGACAGGGGCGACGACATAATACGTCCACATGAAAATGTGGGCGTATAACAATAGTCATAGTAGGCCTACTGTTATGTTTCATTATTTTGGACGTAGCCCCAGTATTTTTCGGGCAAAAATAAGACAGCTCCCCATCGGAAGATCGGCTCGTATGCCTATGGTACCTGGTGAGCCAGCGCTTTGCATTCTGTTAAGAGATTCTATCAATCTTTTTCGTTTCGCTTTTACTATTTTTTGCACCCGATTTTATGTCAACCGGTTGAATGAATAATACGGAATGTTTATAAAAATACACGTCCGTGTTGTTCCGAATGCTTGTTGACACTGGGATTTTTTTACTGATTAAATCCTATCAATTACAAGGTGACACATTTTTCTCTCCTTTGATTGAAATCTATGTGTAAGTTTATAAATACTGACATTGACACAACCATTTGACATGACTGAAAGTTTGTTGAAGAAAATGGCATTGAAACTTATGAAAGGAACTAATCCGTCGGATTGATAACACAACGAGTCACGACGAAAATAGTATGTTTGTAGTTGTACTTGTAGAGAGAAATGAATAAGGTTTAAGTTAACCTAAACTCGACACAAACTAGCCCATTTTGAGACTAACATGTGTTTCAAATTTATTTCAATAATTCGCTTGTGTGTAGGGTTCTTTAGCAATGGGAGTCAGGGGGTGGGGGGGGTAGAGGGGCAGTGGCCCCCAGCCCCAGCGAGACTGGTGTATCTGTTCTTTAATTCAAATTGATGACCTGACCATGATCTTCGCATTGTCTATGCCAAGGCAATGCAACAAGGCTCTGGGGATTACACCAAACCACTAATGTATGCGGCACTCTAATGATTACCATTTGTTACCATGTATGGTTCCCCCCCCCCCTCGAAAAAATCCTGGGTCCGGGAGTAAACTGGAGAAAGGTATAAATAAAAACTTACAAAGGTATATAAACCACGGCACAAGACAAGGTTGGATAGGTGACACCACTACTTCAAGTACTTCAGTACTTTCACAGCGTACAAATGAAATGTTACATGTAGCTTGAAACCTTGTCACTTGACTCGAAGATCTAAATCATGTACAAGTTGAACCCTTCGGTCACGTAACCCCCTGATGGCGAATAAAAAAAAGATTCTGCATTTCAAACCTTTCACCTTTCTGTTTATTACTTGTTATAACTTAAAGGCAGTTTTATTGGTAAACTAAAAGTTCTGTTGTATTCAAATTAAAAGGAAAAAGCATTCATGAATATTAAAGGGCCACCTGACGGTGACGTCCTGACCTGTCAAATCTTAAAAGAGCTAATTCTCTAATATTTTGAATCTAGGAGTTGACAAAAATGTTATTAAATGTATAATTAGTAAATTGGATAATTTCAGGCCAAAAGCTCTTAGCTCTTACATAATGCATCCTTAAATAGTTCAGTTGGAGTCCTCGCTGTAGCAATTCCCACCACTCAGGTGTCGCTAGTAAAAACTTGGTTCCATGTGACCTTATCGATGGTTAGAGGACCATATCGGTATTAAATTCCATATTAACAACAAAAACTAACGTTTTCCAACTCACAAGTTCGTATTGAATGAACAGGAAAGTTGTGCTGTAACGTAAACAAAGAGTTCATGTGGGACCATCTCGCCTATAAATTATGTCCCTTTATCTCAAACGAGGAAGCCTATTCGTTGATCTGAAATATTGTTACATGTATTATTCTGTATATTTACAGTCAACTGGCGTGGTTTTGATTCCCAGGTTGTACGTGACGTTCGCTTGTCGAACCTCGTGGGTTTTCTCCAGGTCCTGCAGTTACCTCCCACTGCTAAAGACCCCTACGTGCAGGCAAATTATTAAAATAGAAATTAAACCATGTTAAACCCGAGAAGGCCTACATGTAGTTTGTGTCGAGTGGACATTAAACCACATTTCTCTCTCTCTCTCTCTTTCTCTCTGTCTCTGTCACCATTCGTTGATATGAAATATTATTATTATTCTGTATATTTACAGCCTATGGGAAGAAGAGGCAGTAGAATGGGTTTACGTGGAAAACCCGCACTTATCTTGATAACGATCGTGGGATTGTTGGTTACATTTGGTTTGTATTATAGTCGAAGTTCTTCGGACAAAACGATGGACACACACAATCACCATCATCACCATGACCGAATAAACCTTGGGGATTTCGATGCAAATAAGTTTATGCGGGACATCAATCCTGGAAGAGAACCAGAGTTCGGAAACGAGTTAAAGCAAAGAAATCTCCCCGGATTAAAAGATACACAAATTCATGACTTCGCAGATAAGGGGAATAAAGTAAAGGATGATGAAAACTTTGATTTTAAAGATGAACATGACAATCTCGACAGAAGCCATGATGATGAGGATAATGATAACCAAAATCATGTTCATTTGGATAAAAATTTACATGATTCAGACCGAAATCAAGACATTGTCCGCAAGAAAGAAGAAGATGAGATTTTACAGGAATTAAATGGACCAGGACCAGAACCGAGAACACTTTCTGGTCAACTCCACAGGATGTACAGAAAACCCAATCCTGGATTAACCAATACATTCCACAATATGAAGCATATCGTCCATCTTGATTTAAAAGGGGCTGCACCCAAATTAGATTACTTCGAAAAACTGCTGCCCTTATTAGCGTCACTCGGAGCGACTGGGTTGTTGGTGGAATATGAAGATATGTTTCCCTATACAGGAGATCTGGGTTTGATCGCCGCAAAAGATTCGTACACAAAATCCGACATCGTCCAGTTTCTCACCCTAGCGAGGAAAAATAACTTGGAAATAATTCCATTAGTACAAACATTCGGCCATCTTGAATTTGTTTTGAAACATGAGAAATATATGGACCTTCGTGAAGATTCTGAAAATCCTCAAGCCATCACTCCTCTCGTTAACAACACTTATGCGCTTCTAGGGGCCATGATTGATCAAATTATGACGCTTCACGGCGAGACTGAGTTTCTCCACATCGGATGTGATGAAGTATATAATCTCGGAGAGGGCAAATCGGCCCCTATTATGGCACAAAAAGGTTACAAGAAAGAGGACCTTTTCTTTGAGCATGTGAGTCGTGTAGTTCGATATGTGAAAGTGAAATATCCGAAGGTGACCTTGATTATTTGGGATGACCAACTGAGAGACGCATCAAGTGCTAATATAAAGGTATAATTCTGTTTTTTTTCTGGTGTCTTGGTGAAGTGAGAGGGAGGGGGAGTTAGGAATATGGAGAGGGGGGGGGGGGGGGGAGGGGGGGTGCGGCCAATGGAGAGGTGGGGGAAAAGAGAAGTAGTGTTTTAGTGTTTAATGTCCATTTGGAACTTTTAAGGTCATTTTGGGGCTGACATACAATGTACATGTATATTTGACATGCTGTAAACTTCAAGGTCTGTTATACAATAACATGCATTTTCACATCACATGTGGGCATATAAAAACCATATTAGCACCAAAATGACCTAGTTTGTATCGGGTGGATGTTAAGCCCCATTTCTCTCTCTCTCTCTCTCACAACATTTCTGGTTAAATTTGTGAAAATGTATCAGATTGACCTAATTTAGAAGTAAGAGTTCTTCTGCATGCCCCCAAACCAAGGTAATTGACTGTTATGGTATGTGCAGGGGACATGTAGCACCACACATAAACAATTACATAAGATAAACAAATGGACACCTCAGACAAACTTTTAATGTACTGGTATATGTCAGATCAGGTGAAAGGATTGGTTGGGGGCCTGGGTCTGTATTCAAAGGTTTTCTAAAAGTTAAGTAAAAATACTTAATTTTTCCACTTAACCAAGTGTCTAACCTTAAATCGGTATTCAAAGGCTGGACTTAACATATACTTGGCTGTGTGAAAACTTAACTCCACGCTTAAATTATGGAAAACTCACATTCGCCAAAAAGCATGAATTTTCAAATTATGGAATACCCTCTACTGCCAAAAATCAAGAATTTTTAACATTGCAAGCAAGCAAGTTATGCCCCCTTGAGAGCATCACTATACTCTATTAAATTCTTAGTTTACATTACTAGGAAAGTATTTGTCGAAATATTCTTTTGTAAGACATGAAAATAGTATGATTATAATTTAGAATAAATTATGATATATGCATCCTATAGCGGAATGGCTGTTTTCATAGACTTTTTTTTTAGAATTCCATTTCAATACATTACAATAAATAGTGGTAGTATAATGATGGATATTGTAAACTTTAATTTTTTAACAATTATCACGAATATAAAACAGCATAATAGCCATACACAATGACCTCTGCCTTCTAAGTTTGATTGGACAAATCATACAGTGTTTTATTTAAAAATCTATCATTTGAGAAATTCATAGACATTGTGTAACTATGTACATTAAAATTTTCAAAGGCCTGGCATTGAAGGTGCATTGTGTGTACGGAAGATGCATGTTGCATTATATCTTACCTGAATAAATAGTACCGTCATCACAAATGAATTTAACAATTATTATAGGACAATCATGGCAACATGATTAAGCATGTATATGAACAAGATAGATGATCGGAAAAATATATCCTTTACACTCTCGGTGTTAATAACCCTTTACTATATTATGGCACCACAACATCAAAGCTGCCGATGAAAAAAGAAATTTGAGGCCCGCTACGCTTGGCGACATTGTCTTTATTTCATTCTGAATCCCCTAACTTTTAAAATCGCCACTAAAAGATTACTACTACAGCGTTAAAAGAAGGCATTATTATCTCACTTAACTTTAAGGTACCTCCAATAGGTCACTAAAAGTTAAGTGGATATTTCTCACTTAAACGGGCCTTTGAATACCGCTTAAAGACTAACACTTAAAAGTTAAGGCAGCTTAACTTTAAGGGGAAATTTGATACTTAACAGTGCCTTTGAATACCAATCGCCCTTAACTTACAGGAAGTTACGTATATATAAGTGGAAGCTAGTAGTTAAGTGACTATCTTAGACTTAAGATATCCATTGAATACGGACCCTGGTCCCTGTTTCTCGAAATCTTAATTAAAGATAAAATCGAAATTTTAGTACATGTAGATACTTCAATTTTGATAATTTGGATTTTATCTAAGTAAAAATTTTGTGAAAAAGCCCTTGGGCATTTGGATTTTATCTTAGTTGAAATTTTGTGAAAAAGCCCCTGGGCATTTGGATTTTATCTAGTTAAAACTAGGTGAAAAAGACCCCTGAGCAATATTCAGAGAGCACAAACAAAAAATATATATAAATTTATTAAAATAAATGGATCTATTTTAAGTAGCTTGTACTTAAAATAACTTTATTCTTGAGATTTAGTTGTTTTTCACATTTAAATCTATGAATTTTTTTCAGAAATTTGGTTTGGGAGGAATTTTAGAGCCGATGATATGGTCGTACACTCCAAACCCGGGTGACAGTTTTACTGACGACATGTGGGAAAAATATGTGCAGGCGTTTGATCATGTGTGGGCAGCTTCATCCTTTAAAGGTGCTACAGGAAGTGCCCAGTATTACACAGACGTGACGTACCATCTCCGAAACCACTACGGCTGGATCGACACGATAAGTAAAGTTCATTCAAATGCGCCTAATCTTAAGTTCCGTGGCGTAGCTCTAACTGGATGGCAACGCTACGATCATTTTTCTACCCTCTGTGAATTAATCCCTGCCGCTCTCCCTTCTCTATCCGTCTGCTTATTGACGATTTCAAACGGAGGCTTCACGGAGTCTGAGTATAATAAGGTTCAGCAAATACTCAGCTGTGACGAGGATATGGTTCGATGTGGATTCCCTGGTAGCGATGTTTATTCCCTGATGCAAGAGTTACGGGCCTTTGACAACGAAACCAAAAATAATGCGGGACTCAATAGTCGATTGAACGGTTGGTTGACAGATTATCATGTGAAACATGGCTTTGGTAGTCCGGCTCAATTAAAGGTACTCGTCAGGACCATCGATGAAGTTGTGTATAACTATAAAAATCTACATGCCAAGTTTTTGTCAGTTTTAGCAAAATATTACAACGAGTCGACATTAGACGAATGGATCGATGTACACATTGATCAAAAGACACGTTATTATTACGACAAAACAAAGAAAGCTAAATCCTTGATTTCACGGCGAGTCTGGCCTCAGCGCCCTCTAGTTTCATTTAACGATGTTGTAAAAGATAGTACTCAACTGCAAGAAGAGAATAAAGTACTAAGCAACAACCATCCGGTAATTAAAAATCTAGAATTTAAAAGTACTTACGGTTCTGAACTGGCAAAAATAAACGACTATGTGAAGAAAGAGATTGCTACAAAACAAAATCCTCAACAACAGTTTCTAGCTGGAGAACAAAACAAAAACCCAAAACAACAGTTTGCTCAAAAACAAAATCAGGAAGTCTTCAATCCAAACCCAAGAAATGTTAGAATTCAAGCCAATCAAAATCCTGATAGAGGTCAAGGGTCAGCCTTCAAAAGTCAAAGGTCATTTGATAGAGGTCCATTATTACCCAATCGAATTGAAAAGCCACTAATTGAGAGGGAAAAGTTATCATCATTTGATGGTCAAGAACGTAAGAAACAGTCCATATATGGATCAAAGACAAATGTAGACGATTCTTTTGACCCAAACAGAGTTGATGTACCGCGTAAAAATATCCAAGATATAAAAAATGTAGGCAATGTTCGAGATCCAAAGGGAGTTAACCCACGTGAAAATTTAAATTTCAATAATCAATATATGAAAAATGTAAAAGATGTTCAAGAGTCAAATGGAGTTATCCCACTTAAAGATAACTTGGATATAAAAAATGTAGGCGACGTTCCTGATCAGAATGGACTTAAACCACGTAAAAATTTAATCTTAAAAAATATCGATGACTTAAATAATAAAGATATAGAAAATGTAGCCCGAAATCCCGAAAATGTAGAAACTGAAAATAAAGAACGAGGTGATCGTGTATTATCCAGAAGATATGTTGATCATTTCCATGCCAACAACCGAGGAGTTGATGAACATCAGTGATTGGCTGTAGTGGATGAGAGAAAGCACTGGACCAATTGTATACATTTGTTGACATTTCCAAGAATAGTAATCTGATAATCTGGAGCCTGTTTCACGAAAATTTTAGGCGACGTTCCTGATCAGAATGGACTTAAACCACGTAAAAATTTAATCTTAAAAAATATCGATGACTTAAATAATAAAGATATAGAAAATGTAGCCCGAAATCCCGAAAATGTAGAAACTGAAAATAAAGAACGAGGTGATCGTGTATTATCCAGAAGATATGTTGATCATTTCCATGCCAACAACCGAGGAGTTGATGAACATCAGTGATTGGCTGTAGTGGATGAGAGAAAGCACTGGACCAATTGTATACATTTGTTGACATTTCCAAGAATAGTAATCTGATAATCTGGAGCCTGTTTCACGAAAATTTTAACTAAGATAAAATCAAATGTTTGTAATTTGATTGGACAATATTAGATTGATTTTAGTTCTTAGCGAATCAAAATTGAAGTATCTATTAAAACTTTGAATTTTATTTTTAGTTAAAATCTCGTGAAACAGGGCCCAGACTCTTCTGGGGTTTTTTAAATTCAGTGTTAGATGCTCACATTATAGTAATGCCTGTTGTCCATCCTTTTCATCCACTGTACGTCGCCATCGTCATATATCCACATTTTCTTGTGAACACTCTATAGACTGCTGTTCTTGTGAACACTCTATAGACTGCTGTTCTTGTGAACACTCTATAGACTGCTGTTCTTGTGAACACTCTATAGACTGCTGTTCTTGTGAACACTCTATAGACTGCTGTTCTTGTGAACACTCTATAGACTGCTGTTCTTGTGAACACTCTATAGACTGCTGTTCTCATGAACACTCTATAGACTGCTGTTCTCATGAACACTCTATAGACTGCTGTTCTTGTAAACACTCTATAGACTGCTGTTCTTGTGAACACTCTATAGACTGCTGTTCTCGTAAACACTCTATAGACTGCTGTTATTGTGAACACTCTATAGACTGCTGTTCTTGTGAACACTCTATAGACTGCTGTTCTTGTGAACACTCTATAGACTGCTGTTCTCGTAAACACTCTATAGACTGCTGTTATTGTGAACACTCTATAGACTGCTGTTCTTGTGAACACTCTAGTCTGCTGTTCTTGTGAACACTCTATAGACTGCTGTTCTCGTGAACACTCTATAGACTGCTGTTCTTGTGAACACTCTATAATCTGCGGTTCTTGTGAACACTCTATAGACTGCTGTTCTCGTGGGCACTCTATAGACTGCTGTTCTTGTGAACACTCTATAGACTGCTGTTCTTGTGGGCACTCTATAGACTGCTGTTCTTGTGAACACTCTATAGTCTGCTGTTCTTGTGAACACTCTATAGGCTGCTGTTCTTGTGAACACTCTATAGACTGCTGTTCTTGTGAACACTCTATATTCTACTGTTCTTGTGAACACTCTATAGTCTGCTGTTCTCGTGAACACTCTATAGACTGCGGTTCTTGTGAACACTCTATAGACTGCTGTTCTTGTGAACACTCTATAGACTGCTGTTATTGTGAACACTCTATAGACTGCTGTTCTTGTGAACACTCTAGTCTGCTGTTCTTGTGAACACTCTATAGACTGCTGTTCTCGTGAACACAGTCTGCTGTTCTTGTGAACACTCTATAGACTGCTGTTCTTGTGAACACTCTATACACTGCTGTTCTTGTGAACACTCTATAGACTGCTGTTCTCGTGAACACAGTCTGCTGTTCTTGTGAACACTCTATAGACTGCTGTTCTTGTAAACACTCTATAGACTGCTGTTCTTGTGAACACTTTATAGACTGCTGTTCTTGTGAACACTATAGACTGCTGTTCTCGTGAACACTCTATAGACTGCTGTTCTCGTGAACACTCTATAGACTGCTGTTCTTGTGAACACTTTATAGACTGCTGTTCTCTTGAACACTCTATAGACTGCTGTTCTTGTGAACTCTCTATAGATTGCTGTTCTTGTGAACACTATTGACTGCTGTTCTATTGGAAGGAGAACGCGTAATAATTTTAAACCATTCCCAACAATTGCTCTAAGTTACTTACCTTGTTGACAACCCCCCTGTGGTATCTAATATCGATGACAGGATGACGTTGCTGTTGGTGGGCGTATTCGTTTCCAATGGCAACCAATGTTTATATGTTCTGGGACGTGATTGTTTATCTGTTAAATTGTATGCTGTGTGTTTTAAGTGGACAATATTAGTTGTGGGGTCGTCCATGAAATCCATTTTCTTTAATCAGGTGTCTTTTAAAAAAGTTGATATGAGTACATTAAGTGCCTGGTTGCTTGTTTCTTTTGTTTGGTTTATGTTTTGGTTGGGGGGGGGGGTGTTAATTAATTAAGGTGTAAGGGGGGGGGCAAACATTACTTCGGCTTTTTTAATTGTAAGTCTTGGTTTGTTTGAAAGCAAAATACCTGAATCATTGTATTAAAATCATGTCACCAAGGTACAGTATGATCGAGGTAAAATGTAAATTTGTTTCATTTGTTAATGAATTAATATTATTCATTCTATATTTACTGGTAGTTATAGCAACTATAACGAGGTTGTAAAACTATTGAAACTGATATTAAGGATTAATTATGTTTGAGGTTGCTATGGTAACTATAGTAACCATGGTAAGTCATTGTTTGTCAGGTTGCTTTGGTAACAATTAATATCTTACCATTTTATGTTTTTGGGGTTTCTAAGGTAACTGTTAACATCTTCAAATTGATTGGTTATTCATTGTTTATCCTGTTACTATTGAAACCATGATAAGAATAGATTTATAAGGTTATCATTGTTTATCCGGTTTCTATGGTAACTGCATTAAGACTGTTGCTATAGTAACCATGATTAGATTATTTGTTGTCAGGTTGTTGTGGTAATTATATAATGTATATATGGGATTTTTTTATAATTATAACATTGTTTGTCATTTTGCTATAGGGTTTCTATAGTAACATGGTTCGTGATAAGATTGATATAATGCTACATTTATGTGAATTATTAGTTTTAAGTTATTGATTGAAGGTTAAAGCAAAGATCGAGGGTCATTTTAATATTGAGATCTGTTCATGTAAAATAATAATCATCTGGACCATTCCATAAACTGATAAAAAGTTATAAAACACAAAAACATAAAATGGAACACAAATTACTATTTTAATTAAAGTCACATTTCATTGAGGATTCTCTCGGTGTTATCAAGCAAATCAGGGAATCTCGGTGGCTAAGTGGATAAGGCACTGGTTCGCTAGCCTGGAGGTCGGGTGTTCGATCCCTGCATTGGCCGAGACAGTTCATCTCGATTTTCGGGCGTGAGTTCCCCTTGTCAGTGATGCAGAAGGAGGGCTTGACAAAGACAGCTGCCTAGTCGTTCGGATTGGAAGAAAAACCGAAGTCCTGTGTACACATTGGAGTGCACGTACAAGATCCCTTGGCGTATGCCCGTCTTCCATTAGCCCAGGTTAGGTACATAATAGTAGGACGTTAAACCCCATTTCATTCATTCATTCATTATCAAGCAAATCGATAACAACAAGAAACGTCGCTTTAATTAAAAGTAGTAATTGTCTTCCATATCATGTTTCTGTGTTCATTATGTGTGTAATCATTGTTATTCTAATTTTATATGCATCTATTCAACAATATTTTCAGCCATTGCAGATTCTTTATCTTTATTCATTATCTAGACTTGTTTCAACTCTGCTCAAGTTGCAGTACAAATTAGTTTTTGTTAGTGCTTTGAGCAGACACTTTATACTGGAGTTAAGCGCAATATAAGAATCATTACTATTTTTATCATTATTTTTGAGAAAGGTTAATCAACCCTCATTGAAGATAATAAGGAACCAGATCCAATTAAAAATGGTTGAAATTTATAGATAATTGTGAAAAGAGATATCTTAAAGATATGTGGAATGTTTCTTGTTAATGTGATTTTAGAATTTCTAGAAATCCACTCAATGGAGATATATTTTATATAATTCTTTGTTTCTGGACTGCAGTTTACTTGTTTTGTTTTTGTTCTAGTTAGGCTCTCATTCTCATTTTCGTCTGTTGAAGGGGGGGTAGGTATTGTGAGAGAGAGAGAGAGAGAGAGAGAGAGAGAGAGAGAGAGAGAGAGAGAGAGAGATAGAAATGGTGTTTAATGTCCACTTGACACAAACTGGATCATTTCGGGATGATAAACCCCATTTCTCTTTCTCTCCTGCAGTAAAATTATCCAGCTAAGATTGCAAAGTTGAAATTTTTGACTTACGAACAAATAACGACATGTAGTAGGCCTATAACTTGTTATGTTATATACTGTTTATCATCGTTTTCATTAGCCTCTTCATTAACCCATTTGGAGCAAATGTTTTGTAAGTTAGTAAGATTGCTAATAAGTCATTAAAGTAGGTGTTACATGTATGTCACTAAAATGTTAAAATTGTGACTATTTAATGATATGTGAACTGTTCCCACGAAAACCAGGCGCTTATCGCACAACTTCATTTTGTACAACAGACACAAAAGCATAAATTGTATGCCTTATTGTTGCCGTGAATGAGCAGAACTCAATTCAAGATGATACCACAAATTTAGAAAGATTTGTATTTTTGGAAAGCTTATAGGCTGTGGACTATTCAATATATGGTGCCAGCTCAATTTATATAAAAATGACCAAAAGTCTGGTTTTGTGACAGTGGGTAACATATGCACCACTATTATGGTGAGATCTATTCCACATGGCCATCTGCAGATATCCACAAGGTCACGTGATGTAAACAGGGTTAGGGCACTTGATGGTGGCCGAGGGTTGTGGGTTATGTTTAAGAATTTTAGTGAGAGGTTAGGTGTTCGTATAAGCACTGATGCCTGCGATATGAAATAGATCTAACCTCACTATTACATTGTACTTTAGGTTTTTTGTGAATAAGGCCTTAGTTCTATTTTTTGGTTAAACATGTATAATTGTTGTAAATAGAGAAAAAAGGAGGGACATTTTTTTTAATTTTCTTAAGTATATCCTGAATAATTAAATTCATGGAGAATTGTTGCTGTAATTGATTATTTATTTACCAGTATTTCTCATTCTGTTAAGATAAATCTGTCTTTTGCATTTCTTTCTTTTGGCCTCAAATGTTATATGAACTAATTGAAGCGGGGCAGAGAGAGCCTTGACAAGGAGCAACGTCATGGAAGGCCATCAACAGTGACCACTCAAGGAAATTTATTTTAGGGAAAGAGGACTATGCAGCAAAAGTAATTAGAAACCATTGAATTCCTAGGTCTTTCACAGATAGACTTTAAAACATTTCAGACAGCTATCGTATTTAAATGTATAAATTTCATTTATTAAAACTGATTTGTAATTATATTCATTTATCTCCAATGCTTGAATATATTTAACCCAACCTTAAAGGCTGGCCTGGAAATGATAATTTTAAAAATGGTCTGCCAGTGTTATCTGATATTTTGGTGGGGGGTTGGATGACTGAATGGTTAGCGTGCGTGCGCTGTATCATAAAGCCTGTCATTGAGTCAACCGGCGTGGTTTCGAGTCCCTGGTTGTACATGGCAAGGAGTAGGGTCGTCTGTCTAACCTCGTGGGATTTCGCCGGGTCCTCGGGTTTCCTCCCAGTGTCGAATGGACATTAAACCCCATTTGTATCTCTCTCTCTCTGATATCTTGTACTGGATATGTATAAGTCACAACACTGACAAAACAAAAGACAACTTTTTGCCAGACTGACGGATATGATTAAAGAACAATTGTGCCTTAAAAATAGTGAATTTGTGCCCGACATCATCTGAGAGCCATTGCACACAAAACCAAAAAGAACAACCCTGAATTTATTTTTGCCTGGCAGAATATTGCATATGAAAAATTGTCCTGTTAACTTCAATCAGATTAAAATTCAGATCAATGTTTTGGTTTTTTCCCTACTTTTGTAGCCTGATATTTTTGCTTGACAATGTTTTGTGACAGGCCATTTATGATTCCCAGGCTTGCCTGAAAGACAGTGCACACAAAACAAATATGAACACTAAATTCTTTTTTACCCGACTAGGTAGGCTACATGGACTAGGTAGGCCTATGGGTTAGATCCAGTCTGATTAAAATACGGATCAACATTTTTCCCTTACTTTACTAGCCTCCATATAACATGCATATCTGACCATTTCTTGTGGTAGGTTATAGCTGAATTTATGCCGAATCGGTATCTTTGTTCTTGGTGACCTTTCTAGAGGTCGACAATGTATCTCCTATAGTTTTTTTTTTCTAACAATATTAATTTAGTAAATAATTACATAATATAAATATAATATGTATAAATCTGGGATCTGAAAACAAGCCGGGGCTTATATAAATTCATCTCCTATAGTTCTGCACATACTTTGCAGAAATCTGGACTGAACAGACCATTTCATTAGCTAATACCTTTTTTAACTCATAGACTTGATTGATTTAAAAGAAACAAAAAACAATTTTCAATAATAAAATCAAAAGAAAATTTGAAAAATATAAATAAATGGATCTGTGGGTTAATCAGACTTGGTCAACAGTCAGAATTGGATCCATATTTAACCATTTTGCCAACAACCAATCAGAATTGGATCCATATTGGATCCATAGTTAACAACAACCAATCAGAATTGGATCCGTATTTAACAACAACCGATCAGAATTGATCCATATTTTAACCATTTTTGCCAACAACCAATCAGAATTGGTTCCATATCTTAATCAGTATTGGCCAACAACCAATATCCTTTGTGTGCTTCTGTTTATTTATTAATAGTATTTATTACATTATTAGCCTAATTTAGTTGATTTTTGTGTTAAGGCCACACTAATTTGATTTTCTGTTCTTCGGCCTGTTAAAACTTGGGGCTTTGGTTGGCCGAATGGTTAGCATGTGCGTGCTGCCAGTGCCGGACTGGTGGGCCAAAGGCCCAATTGCCATACCTGTGACAAGGCCCACGAGCAAATGGTGGGCGAAGCCCGCCTACGAGCGCCGAAGGCGCAAGCGCTCGAGGGGGGGGGGGGTCTGTTGGGGTTCTCCCCCCAGAAAATTTTGCAAAAAATAGACAGCCACAAACCCATTTTCCAAGCACCCCAGGCCAGAGCAGCGGATGGAGATATATGGTGACCTGCGCGCACTTTAATCACACATCCTCAAATACGAATAGAGAAATCAAATTTGTCATAGTCAAGAATTCACAGAATTTGTCATACTTAACAGTACAGATAGTATGATAGATATTCACTTTCCTTTCCCCGTTTCCTCTCCTCCCCTCTTTTACTACCTTTTCTTTTTTTTTTTTTACTTTTTTCTTTGAGGCTTAGGCCCATATTTTTTTTTCGGCTTAGGCCCACTTGCCATTGGCAAGTGGGCAAGTGGGCCCAGTCCGGCACTGCGTGCTGCATCATAAGGTGTGTCATTGAATCAACTAGCGTGGTTTCAAATCCTGGTTGTAAGTGACAAGGAGTAGAGTGGCTTGTCCAACCTCATGGGTTTTCTCCGGGTCGCTCCCACTGCTAAAGACCCTACACGCCAGGGAATTATTGAAATAAAATTGAACCATATATGTTGGTACTGAAATTACCTGGTTTGTGTCGAGTGGACATTAAACCCCATTTCTCTCCCTCTCTCTCTGTTAACAATTATGCCCCCAATTTCTTCAGAAAAAAAAAAAAATTTAGAAAGAAAACGTGTTTAGTTGGTCTTCCCAAAAGCTTTCTGTTCCAAATATGAAAGCTTTAAACTTTTAACAAAACTATGCATGCTAGAATTGAGTGGTTTATTTATTGATCAATACCCAGAAGAACTTAATATTAAATTAGTTTGGCCTGTGATTAACAATTATTTATTAATATCTTCCAATTATAAAAGTACCGGTAGCCTTATTTGCTGTTATATTTGTGTTATTCATAAAATGATTGTTGATTTTGCTACATTTAACTTGATGTAAACTAATGTTTTTTTAATAAATTATGATTAATTTTTGTTGACTTGTAAAACATATACATTAATACCCAATATTTTAAATCTAATTAGTGTCTTGTAGCACTCCAAGACATCTCTAAGATGCTTATAGTTTCGTTCTTATGTGAAGTCTTCAGGCTTACCAGTGAGGTTGTCCAGCTGTTCCTGTAATATGTTTGTTTGGGACCAGAGCAATTCTGTTTGAACAGAAAGTCGGCTAAAGAAATGCCGTTACAAACCCCACAAGCTGATCCTACTGCTCGTCACATAAAAGCTTTGGTGCGAAAACCACCCCACTTGACTCAATGATGACAGAGCAATTCTGTTTGAACAGAAAGTCGGCTAAAGAAATGCTGTTACAAACCCCACAAGCTGATCCTACTTCTCGTCACATAAAAGCTTTGGTGCGAAAAAAAACACCCCACTTGACTCAATGATGACAGACTTTATCATCTAAAGTGCATGCAAATCAATCCAACAGTTTCATTTTTTGAACCTAAACAATAGAGGGTGGGTGGAGTGGACAGAGAAATTGGGTGTAACGGCCACACTACACACCTGATTCTATTTTATTTCGATAATTCACTTGCACGCATGGTTTCTTTAGCAGTGGAATGCAACTGAAAAACATCCACAAGGTTAAGGATGGGGTATATCAACGTGTTACTAATCTGCTATGAGGGATTAACGTCCTACTGTTCTGCTTCTAACCTGGGCTAATGAAGACGGGAACGCCATAGTGTGCTATGAGGGACATTTTGCCGGACAGTGGCACTAAGGCTTACTCTTATATCGAACTTAAAGGGATCTTTTACAGCACAGGACCTGTGATTTGTACCATCCAAACGACTAGACAGCTGTCCTTATCACACCCTTCAACCTGCATCACTGACAGGGGGGGGAACCACGCCGGAAAATCTGGATTTACTTTATCGGCCAATGCAGGGATCGAACACAACACCCAACCTCCAGGTTAGTGAGCCAGCACCTTACCCACACAATGTGTACATAGACCTTGTTTTTTTTTTTATCCCATCCAAAAGACTAGACAGCTGTCCTTGTCAGGGAGGTATATAAAGAAAAGAATCCAATACAGATATGATTGCAATGTACACTAGTTTATTTTGATGGGTAATAATAAAATATGCAAATGAGACGAAATAATATTAGCACGTTTAAAATATTCAACACATCTTTATACAGTTTTCTTCTCAACACATAAAAAGCTCTCCAGTACACACACAACACGCACATCACATGACGTAATTCACGATTCAACGAATCTCAGCACTTTTGACTTCTTTACGAATATTCTGGTATGCTCAAAAATTCTAAAAGTCTTCCGATTCTATTCTTCTATTTAAAGTACGATCAAAGCCAATATTGAAACAATTCTACTTAGAGCTCTATTGTGACAAACTGGACTACATGATCATAGCTACATATTAACAGGCCATATTTAATTGGTAACACACCGTACCAACTGGCGTTATAGTTTTATTATAGAATTGACATAAAAAATATCCAATCGTAAAGCTGCTTTGTATTACAAACTACTCTACATGGTCGTTATTTTTAATAGGGAACCCACCGTACCCACCGCTTTAAGTTTATAGATGTGAAATAAAAATACTCTTTATTATAGCCTTGTTTTAATAAGGAATTGACCTCAAGTTTAGTAAATGTGAACATCCAGTTACATTAACCACTGTCTGTCATTATGAACCAAAGTTCAGTAAGTTCTGAATTCGCATCATACCCAAACTTTGTATTATGGAAACCAATGTTGAACGAGGGATCATAATGCCACTTCAACTACTTCAAGTAACTGGAAAAACTAGATGGAACTGCTGTTAGTGCTAGTAAGACTTACTAAAGACCTACTAAACAAGGCTATAGAACCATCAAGGCCACTAAATGCATTTTGTTAGCTGACTAAGCTAAACAATTAATAAAAGGCCAATAATTCTGGATAACAAAGACTAAGTGCACAGTGTTAGTAAAACGACTGGATAACAGAGACAATGAGCACTGCTACAAATTAGTCTTTTACATTCAGATTTATATTGGTTACTAAAGGACTGGATAACAGAGATAATGAGTGGTGCTAAAAAATAGTCTCCACTCAGCTTTATCTTGGTTACTAAAGGGCTGGATAACAGAGATGATGAGTAGTGCTACAAATAAGTCTTATCCATTCAGCTTTATATCGGTTACTGGATAAGAGTGATTTATACAGTGCGTTAATATGTATATAACAATGACATGTCACATGGTTTCAAATGAGATGATGTAAAATGATGTAACAATGATGCCTGTGAGAAAAACAAACAACAAGTGAGATTAAATCTTACCACTGGTCATGTGACATACAATCAATGGTCATGTGACACGCAATGATTGGACAATATATATATAAATATTTACAATAACTTGTTAAAACGATATCCGTTCGACGACGGCGCCATTATTTTGTTGATCTGCGGGATGGTTCTGATGCAGTCGGAGGTGGAGGAACACCTTTTCTCTCGAGGTCTTCAATGTACGACATCAATATTTTATTTCGCTCGTTATCATCACAGGACAGCACCAAGTATCTCTGGTCATTCTGAAATAATAGTTGAAATAAATAACTACTGGAAATAATCTCGGAAATGTGTGATAAGGGAGGTGACATTGAAAGGACTTATCGAAAATCAAAACGCATTTACAAATAATGATCATAAATACACTGCATTTAATACCATGTCTATATTTTGTGATCAACAGAAAGAGAAAGAGCGATAGGGGGTGTTTAACGTGGTCATTTTGGTACTAATATGTGATTCAATTTTGTTCAAACAATTTTGCTTGCTGGCAGGGGGTCCAAGCAGTGGGAGGAAACCAGAGTAGGTGGATAAAAACCCATGAGGCTCACACACAAGCTTGGCATCAAAGCCATACAACTTGACTCAAAGAAAGACCTTGTAATCTACAATGCAGAAATAGAGTTTAAAGTTCACTTGACACAAACTAGGTCATATCGGGATTAACATGGTTCAATTTTATTTCAATAATTTGCTTGAGAGTAGAGGTCTTTAGCAGTGGGGGAGGGGGCGGATGACCCGGAGAAAACCCAACAGATTGGACAGGTAAGCCTAGTCCTTGTCATGTACAACCGGGGAATCGAAACAACGCCAGTTAACTCCATGACAGACCTTATGATACAGCATGCAGGTGCTAACCGTTCGGCCATCCAACACCTCACCACCCTTCACTGTATGAATGTGGAGGCCTCCACTAATAATAATAAATTACCTCTAATATTGTTATAATATCTTTAAAATGACTATCACTTTCTTCTATCATCTTCTTAGACCTAAAAAATAAACGGAGAAAAAAAATAATTTTGTGAAACAGGCCACTGGTCATCAGAAATTTGAAAATTTAAATTCAACAGGATATTAACTTACTTATATGTAATGAGTTTATTTTCCTTCAACAATTCACGGAAATTAGCCTTCGCTTGTACAAACTTCTCATGCTGATATTCTAAAAACTCCTTTTCTCGCTTCTAATAAAAAAATACAGATAAAATATAAAATTCATTCTCAAAATGTAAACAATGATTCTCAAAAATGTAAACAATGATTTTCAAAATGTAAAATTTATTCTCAAAAAATTTAAATTTGCCAATGCCAAACTCAATTGTCCATATTAAAACCAAAGTGACAAGTAAAATTTAATGCCAACATGTTTTCTAACCAGGTGGGGATGAAAGAGACATCAATTCAAACAATGTCATTTTGGGACTAACATATGGTACCTTGCAAAAAACAAAAAGGTTAGGTAAAGCACCACTTTAAAACACAAATAACATGACAGTTATGCTGTAACACATAAACAGGCGACCCAACTCCTTATTATGTACAATCAGGGAATCAAAACTACATCCATTGACTCAATGACAAGACATTATGATTTAGACCACCCGACCCCCCTTTTATCATGACCCACCCTGGCACTGTTTTTCCAGAAGCTAGTTGGGTATAGAAATTTATTAACTCGCTAGAAGAGACTTAAAGATTTTAATAACACACATTTAGTCCTTTTGAGACTTAACATAATATGGTACTTTATAAACATGCAACTTACCCGGTCACTTGAAGAGAATTTTGAGGATCTTGGATCTTCTTTTATCATTTTCTTGACCTCTTTCCAAGTAGCATTTAAACTGATCTATTTAAATATAATATCAATACATGTACGTTAAACAGACATAATACAAGAGCTAAATCTGCTTATTGCTGGCTTTTCTTTGGGCCTGAAATGTTATCTAAATTATTATTTAGATATTAATTAACTTATCCAGACCATAATCAACTCTCGATGTCATTTACTGGATGAGGATTCGATTTGTGGCTCAACTTTTATGATTAAATCATGAAATGGATAATCGAGACTTTGTTTTTTTTTGTATTAATAATGATTGAGAATAGGCTGAAAATTCAATTGTTAAATTCTCGGTTCAGAGTGGATCAATTTCATTATATAGTTTTTAACTATCTGAGTGAGAAACTGCCAGCTCTTTATCCAATCTCCCACAATGTATCGTTAATTGTATTGTGCATCAATATGTAGGCCTATTATTAATGTAGTGCATCACACATAAGAGGAGTTTATTTGTTTAAGTCCAACTTGAAGATCAGAGCCCAAACATATGGAATATGCAATTAGAATATTGTCTGTTGAGTGGGTACAGTTTCAAGGCATCAAGATTTTCTGCCGCAGTTCCCCCTCGTCAGGTATATAACAGTGTAGTGGTTCTGATGGAACAAAAAATATTGAGGTTCAGTGTACACATTGGCATGAATGTAATAGAAACCCTGACATTTGGAATTCTCCTGGCCAAATTTCCCTCCTAGCACACACAATGAAGCATGCCGTCTTTATTAGCCCAGTTGGAGCAGAACTGTACGATGCTAAACCCCATTTCATTTCTGCTGTGTTGTGATTTTAAATTTTCAAAAATGTAGAGCGATCCTTACCTCGGTTTCATCAAGCAGTTTGTGAAACATTTCACGATTTCTTTTGTTTAAGTTTTCGACGTGTTCGTCAAACAATTTCTCCTTTTCACTTCGTTCGATTTGTTCGGCTAAATCCCATCGATGATCTTTACGTAACTGCTTTCTTGTATCTCGCCACGATGCTTCTGAATTACGAACCTACAAATAAAGATAATATTTATCACAATTAGACCCCAATAAAGAGAGGGAAGTGAGGAATGGGGTTTAACAAAAACTTGACATAAACTAGGTAAATTTAGGACTAACCAATGGTCGACGTCCCCGTTCCCAATAGGGATAGGGAGAGAAGAGATGGAATGGGGTTTTGGGGGATGCCAAGTAGTCTAGAGTGTAGCGCTTTGATCTCAAGCAAGCTGGTCACCTTTAGTTTACGGTTGTGGTTTTCAACCGTGATGTGAATGTGGCTTGGAGATAGGGCCACCAACCTCAAAGAAAAGACCCCCCACCCCAATAATAAAATCAGACTTGTCTACGATATCCACCTAGGTTGAAGCGAACGTTTAACCCACAGAAGAAATGTGTCAAGATAAAACGTACCAGATCAGCAAGCAGTGCGTTAAAATGTTGTATTGCCTCGTCTTTTTTATGTTGTTCTCTCCCCTTATCACGATCACGGAGAGAAGAGGAAAGCGATTCTTGGACTTCCTCCTCCCGTTTACGGATACTTTCACGGATTCTGTCCTGTTTCTGCTTTTCTTTTCTGCCATCATCGTCGGAATCCTGATATAACAAAAACAGACAAAAACATTGATTATTTGAACAATGAAATTAAAAAGTTACAGGGTATGGGTTGGGATACTTGAATTTGGATGGCAGAGTAGCAAAATTTCAAAAATATTTCCTAGAATTTTGATGTGACGATGAAATATTCATTCACAGTGAGTCGCAAAATTTAGAGGACTGTTACACTCATTGGACATAACTCTTCGAACAATCAGAATCCACGAAAATTTTCATTTTTGGCTACAATCGAGTATAAACCGTGTCAGCAACTGTAAAGAGATGCTTCAAGCCATCAATTGTACTTTTTGTAATGAGTTGATTTTTTAGTTTTGGATTTGGGTTTAAACAATAATTTTTTTTGAGTACAACCCAATACTGATATAATGGATTTGAAATTTTGTCTTCAGTCTTGGAAAGGAAATGAAATGAGGTTTACTGTCCTACTGTTCTGCTCAAATATTAGTTCCTTTATGAACGAACTGTCTCTGAGCGAACGATGTCTCGCTAACAGTTCCTCACGGGCCTTATTATCAACCAGTATGAAAATAAAGCTTTACCCCATCTAGGTTCTAAGGCTATTTTAGATCCTTATTTTGCACCGTGAAACTTTTTTGATCACCAAAAGAAATCATTTCCTGACACAACCGAGACAAATTTATAATACACCAACACTATTTTCGTGTAGAATTCGATGTTAGAAAAAGACCGGTCTGCGCTGACGTCAGTTAACAAACATGGCGGCCATATTTGACCGATTTTGTTTATCTTTTTCTAACGTCAAATTCTACATGAAAATAGTGTTGAATTATTATAAATTTGTGTCGGTTGTGTCAGGAAATGTTTTCTTTTGACGATCAAAGAAGAATCACGGTGCAAAGTAGACGGTAAGGATCTAAAATAGCCTTAGAACCGAGATGGAGAAGGCCTTATTTTCATACTAGTTGATAATAAGGCCCGTGAGGAACTGTTAGCGAGACATCGTTCGCTCAGAGACAGTTCATGAAGGAACTACTCAAATATGGGCTAACGAAGACAGGCATACACCATGCTATGAGGGAAGATTTGCTCAGACAGCAGCAATACGTCCTACACTTATATCGAATTCCAACTGTAAATGGATCTTTTATGTGAATGCCAAAGCGTACACAGGACCTTGGTTATTTGTCTCATCCCTACATGTATGTTCTACATCACTGACAAGTGGGAACCAAGCCAGAAAATCTGGATGAACGTTTTCGGCCAATGCAGGGTTTGAACACCCGACTTCAGGCTAGTGAGCCAGCGTCTTAGCCAGTGTGACACCAATTGTTAATTAAAATGGTAATCATAAATAAAGTTTCTTACACTTACATCATCTAGTGTCTTGACGTAATCGCGGAACCAATCTTCACGTCTGGAACTACTATCAACCGCATCGTAACGCGGATCAGAATTAATCTTTTTCTTGATTTCGCTCCAGCGTGATTTACGATCAATGTCGGACGTCTCCTTTAACAGTTTGATAAAATCGGACTTCAACTGAAATTAGAAAATATCGTAAATTACTTTCACGAATTTACCAAAGTTCTGGGGGAAAATTTCTGAAATAGAAAATACGTTAACACTGAAAGATAAATAAACAAGAGCCTTCTTTTGTGAAATTGACAGCCATGTTATATCTTATGATTTTTTTGGACATAGAACAAGACAATTTAACAAAACGATTTTGAAATTAAAATAATTAATTAATATTGTTCTTCTTTAATTAATATTATCATATTTGTACAATAAGACAGATTGGGTCAAAAGAAAGATAAATTATGTAAAATCTCTGATAAGAAAATCTGAATTTTTTAAAAGTAATTCCGATCCAAATCTCTGGTGTGATAATCAGAAATTTTTCAAAGTAATTCAGATCCAAATCTCTGATGTTTCAAAGTTGTTCAGATACAAAACTCTGATAAGAATATGTGATATGTTTCAAAGCATTTCATTTACAAGCCAAAACAATAAAGATAAACATTTATGATAATAATCAATTTGTATATCGCTGAGTGTTGCAACAGCTAATGAGCTACTCTCCAAGACACTCTGAATGCAATAAAAGTAAAATTAAGAAATTTGTTAAAAATGTTCTTTTAAAATTTCTGTTTTGTTTTTAAATATTCATTAATTTTAAAAACATTTTCAGAAAGAGATTTTACATAAATTTCATAAATGGTGACAGACAGAACTTTTCCCATAAATGAAAAGAAATAAATTGAAAAAGGATTTCTATTTTTAAAATCATCTGATAAAATCATCTGAACTATGTAATTGGTTGAAGTTAAAACAATTGATTTGAATGTAATGATTTTCATTTTTTTAAAATAATTACAAATTCTAGGATTTCAAAGAAAATCTGACAAATTAGGCAGACAAATGTGTCACACTGATTCCATGCATTAAATAGTTTTTTCAGTTTTAATTGCTCTCTTGAATAAATCTTTTTTTAAATTGTGATTTAAACAAATATCAAAGAATTAAGTTATGCCAAAAATAATTCATTTCATTCCACATAGAATTAAAATTTCAGTCAAATAATGCTGTTATTCAATAAGGCAGTTAGTTGTCAATGTTACATTTCTAATGCAAGTGAAGATACACTCGTATAATTTTATATGATTACATTGTCACTTTGTAAAGTGCCCCTGAACACTTTATATGAAGAGTGTACTTTTAATATGCTGCAATAATAATAATTAATAATGAAATGAATAACATTCATTCAAGGTTGGAGATTCCAGAAATCATGAATTTCAATTCTTTAGTTTTGGCATAACTGATTTACTTTTAAAAAGCCAAATGAAATGGGTGGGTGGGGGCTTAATGTCCTACTGTTCAGCCCCATCTGTATTAATCAAGACAGTTTGAATTACTTAAATTTCAGCGATGGAGTTTTTACTTTCCTATAAAACTTAAAATTTGGAAGAAACAAGCCTTCTGTGAAGGTTAAAAAATATTCAAAATGCTTGCTTGAAAATTAAACTGCTGAAATTTCTCTTTTCGTTGAACACTGGAATGTGAATCCGATTTCAAAAGGGATTCAAAATATTTAGAAGTATCTATTCCTTTTTTAAAAAAAAAATATTGTATACTTTTTGAGCCAATATCAAATTAGAAGACTGGCTTCCATTTACATCCCTTGAAATTAACGATTTTTTTATTTCAAAAGGAAAAACTCCAACACTATATGTTCAGTCTTAATGAAAGGATCAAACATTTTGTCTGCTTAATTTGTCGGATATCAAAACATGAATGTAGAAACATTATACCAGGCACAGAGCCAAATAACATGGATCAAGTGTTCCGCAACACGCTTTATGGTCAGTCCCACAATGCATTGTAACTGATTCTTTGTGACTTCCTGTTTACTTGTCGTAAGTTGAGCTGATTTGAGTCGACTTGTCGTCTTGATATAAAGGACACAAGCCAAAATAAATTACAAATATCATCTACATTTTAAATTTTACAACTTTACTTTTGGGCGTTTTGTCTTTTTTTTGGCAGGTCAAAACTTCATTTTTACTTTCCGTTTCTTTCACGTAAAAAAATAAATATTCTGTTATATCAATTTAATCATTTGATAAAGATTTAAAATTTATCAGCCCAAAAATAAAATTTTCATATTCATCTTCCTTCTCTTTAAATTTGAAATATTGAAATGTTGTCTTCAATTTAAAAATTTAATATTGATCAAAAATAATTTTCTCTCTCTCTCGTTATCTCATTTGGATTGTGTTCATTCAGATTTACGACTTATTGTATATTTCTTTAAATATTATTTTTAAATTACGTTTTAATAAAACAAAAAAAGCTGAAATAAAATTCTGATTAGTTGAAACAAACTGGAGACACTTTAACTCGTTGGAGACTGATATATTGTTATGAATTGCTGATGAGGGATTTAAAGTCCAACATTTTGGCACCAACGGGCTTAAGAAGACAGAAATAAAATGGGGTTTAACGGCCTACTGTTCTGCTCCTAAACTGGGATAATGGTGACGGGCATACGCCATACAGTGTGCTATGAGGAAAATTTTGCCTTAACAGCGACATTACAGCCTACTCTTATATCGAAATGTAACTGCCACAGAATCTTGTATCACTGACAAGGGGGAACCACGCCTGAAAATCTGGATGAACTTTCTCGGCCAATGCACGGATGGAACACCCAAAGTGATCCCCCTAATGAAGACATATTTATACTAATGTCGCATTTGATTAAAGGGGGGGGGGGCCCAATTTATAAATGCCTCTAAAATTTGAACTGCTGAAACGGGCTTTAACATCCAACTGATATTTGGCTGCAAGCATCAATTCTATCTTTTGGTTTAGTGCTCCAGAATGTTTAATGTTTTTTCAACATTCAAATAAATTCATTCAACATTGTATGACACAATTTATCAACATTTCATAGAATTACAAACATTATAATATAAAAATTATACTATTCTGAAAGAAAATTATTTAGTCATGAAAAAAAATAAATAAATAAAATAAATGCATAAATTAACAAACAATTTTGACTAGGACATGGGGTGTATCATATTCATTACGAAATATCAAATTATACATGTATTAATCGATGCGACAATATAAATTATGAAAATTTGATTCATTCTGAGAAATCTAATAAATTTATTTAATGACGTTTTTAGGTAAATAAACTTGATCATAAAAGTGAAAAACAGCAGATATGGCAAATACTTACATTTATCTGTGAACAAAAAAATATATCAGACCCTTGTCAAGAATTTAATTTTTTTCTTTCAAAATAAATTATCTAATTAAAATGGATGGCCGAAAGTATAATTTTAGATTTCATTGAATTTTATGTGTTGATTTGTTTTATATCAGACCCTCGTCAAGAACTTAATTTTTATCTTTTATAAACAAATCATTTGATTAAAATGAAATAGACCATTTTTTTATGGAAAGTCTTTTGTTTAAAGTTTTATAAATGAAATTAATTGGGTTTAAATTCTTACTGTTCTGCTTCGACTGGGCTAATGAAGTCAAAGAAAGTTTTACACCTAACGATAAAGCCGGTGATCAGACATAAAGGAATTTGTGTTCAAAGCAACAAGCCAAACATTGAAACTACCCTAAGAAGCCAACATTCACTTTAACATACCCACTAAACAAAATTATTTTGTAATCATATAACTAGACGTCGTCCCCCCACTAATAAAAAAACACAATTTAATATTTTATTTTAAACTAAATCAAAGAGGTTCGAATTGATTTTTCAACAATGAAATAAATAATTTGTTCTCAATCAAGTTAAAATACAGATTCTATCATATCTAACAGTTGATTTAGCTCTTTTTTTTTAGATTGATGGATGTGGCAGATGCAGAATATATTGATAAGGAGGTGGGTGGGGAGAGCAGCTGCAGAGGACCTCTGAATATGTATAAAATTCTCAAGATTCATAGCAACATAATTAAAAGGTGGGGGAATATCTGTGTTGGGAATTGTTGGCAAAGCAGTCCGCATGCTTCACACATTAATAAAGACAAAAACAAATTGACTATTCTCAGAGTTTAGAAACTTTTAGGTTGAGATAGAAATGGGGTAAAACTCCTAATTGACACAACCATGGTCACTTCGACACTAAAAATATGGTTAAATTTTATTTCAATAATTCGCTCGCACATATGGGTTTTCAGCAGCAGGAGGAAACCGGAGGACGCAGAGAAATTCCACAAGGTTGGATAGACGACCTGTCTCCTGGTCACGTACTACTGGGGAATTGAAACATAGCCACTTGACTTAACGACAGAGGTAACTGGAGAAATTGTTAGATGTGTATTTTAACTAGATTGAGAATTAACCATTAATTGAACAGGCAATCTATCTTTTTTTCCGTTTAAAATATTTGAAGTGAAATAAAATTCTTGACTCAAGAATGAATGATTAAGGTGAGAGAGTTTAAAATGGAGGACAATATTCGAGGATTCATAAAGCAGGTGAAAATATTAATCTTAAACAAAAAATGACCTTTTAATGGTCAGAGCTAAACACATGTTTCTTATGCAAATAAACAGATTGAAAAATAGAATTTTTACAACTCAGTGACCACCAGTTTCAAGAAGAATCTTCAGGAAACATTTAGTGAATCCCTAGTTTTTAGGATACTGCGATTTGAGTAGAGACTATCGTAAAACCAACCGTTTCAATTTCTTAAAACAGCCGATCGTCATTTGCATTTTTCCAATAACTTATTATCTCCAAGTAATTTCTTAGCTTTGATACAATCAGATTACAAATAGGCTATTAAAAAGATTTCAAAGAATATCATAGGTGGCACTGGCTTGTGTCTACTATATCCTGTATATCGTCTATAGAGGGTGTCCAATGTCGACAAATTTTCAATGCAACTGAGAGAGAGAAATGGGGTTCAACGTCCACTCAACACAAACTAGGCCATTTCGGTACTGAGGTAGGTGTCTTTAGCAGTGGGGGGAAATTGGAGGACCCGGAAAAAACCCACGAGGTTGGACAGGCAACCCTAATCCGCTTCGCGTACGACCGGGGATTCGAAACCATGCCAGTTGACTCAAAGACAGGCTTTATGATACAATACGCACGTACTGAAGAACTGAACTAAACCGTTTTCAATACATCATTTCGTAAACACTGAATGGAAATATTAGTCAGGGAGTAACGCTCTCAAATGACGATCCGAAAATGAAATCAAAACTGATTTTGGTCATCTTGATGAGAAATCTTTACATTCTAAAAGAACATAAAACAAAGATTCTACAAAGCAAAGAAATAAATTCTTATTAACAGCGAAAATCAAAAGTGCTCTGAATCCTCGAATTTCTCCAGGAAATAAGAAACCAATCAAACCACTACCCTGGTTAAAACCTACCTTTTCCTTCTGACTAGATTTCTCTTCCTTTTCTTTACGCCGTAAATCAGACGTGTAATCGCTGAACAACGACTCTCTTTCCCTCATCTTCTCAATCGCTTTAAAACGATCATCCTTACCATATTTAGAAGCGAAATCACTGAAAGACGACCTGCAAAAAGTTTTGATAACAAAATATTAGGTAAAAACAAGTACAAAAGAGAAAGAGGGAAAGCAAGAGAGTGGGAGACGGAGAGAGAAGGGAGGGAGAGGGATGAGATGGAGATTGATAGAGAGGGAATGCCCACATGCCAAAACTAGGTCATTTTAGGACTAACGAAGAAACATATGGTTCAATTTTTTTTTAATAATTTGTTTGCGCATATGGGTCTTCAGCAGTGGGAGGAAACCAAATGACCTGGAGAACAACCATGAGGCTGGACAAGCGACCCTACTCCTTGTCACGTACAACCCGGGAATTATCGAAACCATGCCAGTTGACTTAATGATACAGCGTGCATGTGCTAACTCTACACGCATCTACCCCCCCCCCCCAATGATACAACAAGCTTGTTTTAAACCACACTATTGAAGCTGTATCACTGAATACTTCTTGGAGGAATCTGTTCCTTCTTTCACCAACCCCCAAAACAAGCAGGATCCAGGATTTTTTTCCTTAATAGAATAAACCAGCGGCTGCCAGGCAGGATACGCCCACATACAAGAGTTGGATAGAGAACAAGCTAAAAAGAAAGTGATTTTTCCTACAATCAAGGACAATAACTCATGAAGTTACAAATCGATATGCGCATATATCGAATGGAACCAAGATCTTTGAATGGGTTATGAACATGCATTTCAAGGTACTTCAAAATCGGATTAAAATTATGACCTCTACAGGGTTCACAACCTTGATAAACCATATTTTTACACAATATTCGCATACAAGTGGCGGCCATTTTGTCCGGCAGTTGTGGTCCGATTTCACAAAATTCAAACTCAACCTTCATTACAATGTAACGATGATATAATCAAATGTTTTTTAAATCGGATAATAATTGTGACCTCCAGAGGAACCACAAGCTAAACAAAGACGATTTTGCGTATAATCAGGGGCCATAATTCAGGAAGTTACGGTCCGATATGCGCAAATATCGAAAGGAACCAAGATCTTTGGGTTATAACCAAGCATTTCAAGTTTCATCAAAATCGAATTAAAATTGTGATCTCTACAGGGTCCACAACCTTGATATACCATTTTTTAACAGGATTCGCGTACGAACGGCGGCCATTTTGTATGGTCATTTTAGTCCGATTTTTCCGAAATTTGAACTCAACCTTCCTTAGGGAGTAACGGTGATATATTCGAACGGTTTTTTAAATTGGATAATAATTGTGACCTCCAGAGGTACCACCAAGCTAAAATAGGTGATTTTTCGGACAATCGGGGGACATAATTCAGGAAATTAAGTTCCGATAGGCACAAATATCGAAAGGAACCAAGATCTTTGGGTTATAACCATACATTTCAAGTTTCATTAAAATCGAATTAAAATTGTGACCTCTACAGGGTCCACAACCTTGATATACCATTTTTTAACCGTATTCGCGTACGAACGGCGGCCATTTTGTATGGTAATTTTGGTCTGATTTTTCCGAAATTTGAACTCAACCCTCTTTAGGGTGTAACGGTGATATAATCGAACGGTTTTACAAATCGGATAATAATTTTGACCTCCAGAGGTACCACAAGCTAAAATAGGTGATTTTTCGGACAATCAGGGGCCATAATTCAGAAAATTACGTTTCGATAGGGGCAAATATCGAAAGGAACCAAGATCTTTGGGTTATAAACATGCATGTTAAGTTTCATCAAAATCGGTTCAAAATTGTGACCTCTATAGGGTCCACAAGCTAAAAACGTGATTTTTCGTACAATCAGGGGCCACAATCCATGAAGTTTTGATCCGATACATGCCAATATCGAAAGCAGCCGAGATCTTTTGGGGATAAACCTATATTTCAAGTTTCGTTAAAATCCGACAAGAATTGTGACCTATAGAGAGTCCACAAACAATTGTGGACAGACGGACAGGGGCGACGACATAATACGTCCACATGAAAATGTGGGCGTATAAAAACATTTATCCAACAAAAGAAAATAAAATTGGTTCATTCTTACTTTCCGTGTAATTTTGATTCCTCCATCAATTGACGGAAAGCGTCTTTCTTTTCTCGTAATTTCCGGTGTTTTTCTCGCCTCTCCTCTTCTGCTCTTTCCTTCACGTACTGTTCGAACACTTGCTTTCTCTCCTTAGACGTCAGTAGTAGGTAGCGGGGGTCAAACACGATCTTATGTAGTTCCTTCTCCCACGTGGAAAACGCAGAAACCTGAAAAATAAAACAAGAATTAAAGGCACATTATTCCTGACAATCTGGCTTACAACAATGAAATGGGGTTTAACGTCCTACTGTTCTGCTCATACTGCGATAATGAAGACGGGCATACAGTGTGCTGTGAGGGACATTTAACACAGACAGCAGCACTTTGGCCCTCTTGATATTGAATTCCGACTGCCAAGGAATATTTTACGTGCACACCAATGAGTACGTACATGGGACCTTGGTTTGTCATCCCATCTAAATGACTATACATTGTTCCTTGCCAGGTCCTCTGTCCGTCACCACTAACAAGAAAACCACACCGGAATAATTCATGAGCTATCTCATTTGTATACAGAACCTTGAGTTTCCGTTCCATCCAAACGACTAGACAGCTAGTTGTATTGTGAATAATGCACTATATAGACCACTAAGTGTTACAGAATAATAAAATGGTTAACTTACTTCTTTTTCTGCCAGCATGTCACGGAACTGCTTCATTCTTATTTCTAGAGGAACGATGGCCCTTTGTCTTGCGGCCTGAACCTCGGCTTCTATTGCAGCCTCTTTCCCAACATCTATCTGTTTAGGCATGTCTTTCTTATCTTCTTTTACTGGTTCTTCTTTCTCTGTTCTACAAGTAAATAAACAGATAGTTTTATCAAAAAGGTCAAAGTGCAATTAAGAGAGAGAGAGAGAGAGAGAGGAATCCGTTTAACGTCCACTTGTGACAAACTAAATCATTTCGGGACTTACATGTTTTGCTTTTTTAAAAATTTTATTTCAATAAATCCCTTTAGCAGTGGAAAGAGAGCAGAGGACCCCGTGAAAACCCACGAGGTGCACGTGCTAACCATTCTGCTATCTAACTCCCCAGTTCATCTTATTCCTATGAAATTTGAGGGATTCACGGTGGCTCAGTGGGTAAGAGGTTGGCGTGCTAACTTGCAGGTCTTGTGTTTTATCCTTAAGTTGGACGAGAAAATTCATTGCGATTTCTGTCAAGGTTCCGTGTACAAATTGGCATGCATGTAAAAGACCCCTTGACAGCTGTAATTTGAAATATAGAGTAAGTTGCAGCTCCACGGTCTGAGCAAAATTTCCTCATAAATTAAGCTCCATGATACATAATTAATTTCAACTTTTTTCAGGCCGTCGTAACATTTCCCATTTAAATTTTTAACATTCTCATGTTATTTTAGAAGTTAAATTCCCACCGGATTCGTAGAAAAACCAAACTTACTTTTTTTTCTTGGCCTGTGGTTCGTCCTCACTTGGAGCTGGATTTTCTTTTTTCTCAGCTGAAAAGAACATATTTTTTTATTGGATAATAACCTTAACTCATTCGGTCCTACTCTCGCCAAGTGTCGTCATAATTTGCTACCGAGCTCCACCGACTTACGCCACTTGTCACTGACTAGTGTTTAGTCAGACTCCCTCTCGACACCAGGTGTCGTCATCTTCATTGTACTTTTATATTTATCAATAAAGTTATAAACAAAAGCCGTTTGACTTTCCAAAACCCATTATCTAGTAAACATATAGTTTGAACCAATGATTGGAATCAAAAAAACTGTACACGTTACAACAACGGTTTAGGTGCTATAAGGTCGCGAGTTCACGAGAAAATTCTTTTCATATCGGTCGCCATTTTAAACGGACATCCGCTAAGTACTATTTTATTGATCAATAATAAGAGCCAAGAAGTTATAAACAAAAGTCGTTTGACTTTCCAAAAGTTGTAATCTTATAAAACAATAGTTACAGCTAATGATTGGGGTCATAAAATGTTTAGTTCACAACAAGGTGTTAGGTCGTAAACTTAAGTAAAAAAAATGGATAAAATTCTCAAGTTCAACACCTGCGGTCGGCTTCTTTCATGCACTGTTTTATTGAGCAATAAAGTTATATAAGAAAAACTGATTTGCTTTCCAAAAGTAAATTAGCCAATAGAAATATAGTTTAATTTTTCAACTAATGATTGAACTTTATTGAAGTCATAAAATTTACGACACAAGACCGGATTTTGGGGGTTAAGGTCATGAACTCTGACTCTGTGTAGAAAATTATTTTCGAGGCCGCCATTTTAAATGGTAGTAGATTAATTCGGACGCTTTGTTTTATAATAAATTCTTCGTTATGGAAAGTGATTTCAACTCTGATTCAGAAGGATTTTTTTACTGGAACATATATTAGACGTAGAAATTAGCAATAATAGTATCCTGAACAACGAATTGACTGACAATTCGAGTGAGGAACAAGACGGCTACCAAATAGCTAAACTAATGGCGGATAATCTTTCGAGATTTTATTTGGAATGACACACCGAATTCGGTTATATGCCAATCATTTGTACGTCCAAAGCCAGGGCCAACAGATATATTAAAACGTAAGAAGAACGAATTTGATTTTATTAGTTTATTTTTTGGATTGAATATGTTCGCATTGGTGACCGCCTAAACCAATAAATATCCCGCTGAAGTGAAAAAATCAATGAGATTGAGAGGTTCGAAAAAAAAAATATTTGAGGGACGTAATGGCTGCAGAAATTCGCGATTGACAACTTTATTTACAGTGCTAATCCTAAAAACGTATTGAGGACTAAAAAAAATAATCAAGTGTGCTTACTGTTTGATGCATGGAGCAGAAAAATATAACTTTATAATTCATAAACAAAGCCTCTTATTTATTTTACACAGCTCTTCGTTTTATAATAAAGAATAACTTTATTAATATTTCGTATTTTTATTTATAAAAAATATCCTTGTAAAGCCTGATTTTATTTCTACATTTGGTAATATACACATTTTTTGATTGGAGAAATAGTTTTTTTTTCTATTTTTTGTTATCTGCAATAGGTGAGATTAATGGATAATCCTTTAATTAACACTAGGGATTGGGGCTATAGTCTGGTTAATTGGCTTAGGAGATTAAGCAGTAATTAACATAACTAGCTCTAGGGGTCAATGAGTTAAATAGGTGTGCATATTAATGGATAATCCTTTAATTAACACTAGGGATAGGGGCTATAGTCTGGTTAATTGGCTTAGGAGATTAAGCAGTAATTAACATAACTAGCTCTAGGGGTCAATGAGTTAAATAGGTGTGCATATTCAGTTGAAAGTTATCACATCATTCTAAGATTAGACATGCAGGGAAATTAATTTTTCTTAACAACTGTATGGATTTTATTGGTATAGGTTTGGTGAGTTATAATGATGACTAGGTATATTGGGTAAAGATGACCTTCATTTTGGCGAATTCGTACTAACTTCACCACCGAAAAAATAACTTATTCCATTTTACTAAAGACAAATTGTATATTGTGTACACAACTTAGGCCTACTTCGATGTTTAATAAGTATTGTTGTATAGTAATCAACCTTCATTTCATTATTGTCCATCTATCAAAGTTGTTATTTTATGTTGTCTTTTGAATCAAGACCCTGAATAACTCAAAATTAAATTGCTTGGGCCTAAATGTAGATCAATATCCAACAATCAAATGTTGTTCAGTACCCCATGTTGTTCAATATTCAGTAATAAAATGTTGTTCAATATCCAGCAACTAAAGGTAGTTTCAACAATTAGTAACTAATTACCTGGTTTGGGTTCTGGATCATTTCTCAACAGAGCATCAACATCAGCTCGACCAACAAGATCTTCTGGACGTTCCCACCTAGATGTTCTCGTACTTGGGTTATAGAAGAAAACTTTCCCATCACCAGTTTTAACAACACACCTTTAAAAAAATCATTAAACAAATTCAATAATTGTTAAAAAGAGTTCATACCAGAACAACGGATAGAGTTTAAAGCTCTACCAAATTTTCACATCTTAAATTATCTATACACAGGTATTTCAGAAGTCTGTAAAATAGAGAAGTACAGGGAGAAATCATAATGAGGTTAGGCGAGCTACACTATACGTATACACATTGGTTCGAACCCATGACCAATTATCATTACAGCATTGGTTCGAACCCATGACCAACTCTCATTACAGCATTGGTTCGAACCCATGACCAACTCTCATTACAGCATTGGTTCAATCCCATGACCAACTCTCATTACAGCATTGGTTCAATCCCATGACCTATCTGTCATATACACGCATTCGATTTATCCCATGACACACCCTCATATACACGCATTGGATCAAATGAAATGAATCATTGATACCATCAAGCCAGACACTCTTCCTGTAACAGCACTTTAGGTAAGAATAGAGAGAGAGAGAGAGATGGGGTTTAACATCCACTCGACACAAACTAATTCATTTCGGGACTAACATATTTCAATAATTCGCTTGCATGTTGGGGTCTTTAGCAGTGGGAGGAAACCGAAGGACCTGGAGGCAACCCTACTCCTTGTCACGTACCACCAGAAATTCAAAACAGGCTTTATGATACAGGGTGCATGTGCTAACCATTCGGCCATCCAACCCCCCAGGTAAGATTAGAAAGAATGTACCATAGAGAACATGTGACAGATGTACATTAATACAAGATTAGATAATAACGTACCATGGTGTACCGGCAACAGGTGTACTAGACACAGGTCGTGCTTTATCAGCGGCTTTCTGTTCTTCAGTTTTCGGATCATCTTCTGTCTTTTCCTAAAATATTACCAAAACAAATAACCGTTATTCAAAGAGCCTTGAAGATATTACAGGGCAGCAACAATATAATCTACTCTTCGTAAATCGAATTCCAACTTACCTTGCATTGCACTGAAGTTTTGTCTATGCAGGTTTACTTAGATCAATTTTTCTTTACCGTGCTTTTCTTTCGTATAAGTTTTACAAATTGAATAAATGGGAACAAATTTCGGAGATAGGGCGATAACTGGACAGATGTGAAAATTTCAAGACTTTCCATGATAAAATACTCATATTCCAGGTTTTCCAGGCCTGGAATTTTCATAGGTGGAATTCCACGACTTTCCAGGTTTTCCAGGAAGCGTAAAAACGATGCATGACATTGAAACCATGCCACTTGACTCCATGAAAGATTCAATGGTGCAAAGTTAACCATTCGGTACAACCCAAAAAGTAATACATCCCTTTTTAAGCAACATGGCAAGATCTGAGAACCAGATATATGGTTGAAACTAAATAGATCATTGCTTGATAAAGGTGAGAGTGTCCTCATTGAAACATTGCAGTTAATAAAACTAGTGAATATTATCCATAAAGCTGTTTGTTATTATATATCACCTTCACTAAATGCCATTCAAAGATAAATAAATCTGTGGTGATTATTTATTGTTTACCTCTTCTTTAGTTTCTGTTTTATCCTCTGTCTCCATTTCTTCTCCATCTATTGACGAGACGCTGTTTTTACTGGATTCAGCTTTAATAGCTGCTGCCTGGGCCTGAACCTGCGCCTGTATCTGGGCTTGAAGCTGGTTCTGTATCTGGGAAATCTTAGCTGCAAATAGATAGTGTTTTGTTTAAAATGTTAGCTTCAAATGGACAGTTTTGTTTGAGATCTTAGCTTTAAAGAGATATAAATGAATGAAATGGGGTTTAACGTCCTACCCTTCTGCACCGAACCTAGCTTATTGAAGACGGACATATTTCAAACAGTGCGCTATGAAGGAAATTTTGTCCCATCTGAACGACTAGGCAGATGTCCTTGTCAGGCCCTCCCTGTCTGCATCACTTACAAGGGGAAACTACGCTGGAAAATCGAGATGAACTTTCTCGGCCAATGCAGGGATCGAACACCCGACCTCCAGGGTAGCGAGCTAGCACCTCACCCACTTAGCTATAAAGAGATAGCTTTGTTTGAAATATTAGCTACAAATAAGGCAGTTTTGTTTGAAATCTCTAACTGCAAATTAATACTTTTCCCATCCCCAGCATATTTGTATATTATCGTTACTATCTGTACCAAAATATAATAAGCTACGTGGAAAATATCTGTTTCTTGTTCTCTGGAATGATCTTCCGAAATAATGCGGGAACTACTTACATTTACAGAATTTAAATCTGTTTTAAAAACTTATCTATTTAATAATGTGTACTAATATAGTGGTGTGATCATATAAATATACTCTAGAGATACTTTCAACATAATATACAATGTGGCTGAACAGCGCTTAGAAATGACCATTGGACATAATCATAATGTAGTTCTATATAAGATAATTATTATCATTATCATTCCACCCTTAGTATAATTGTATCTTTACCATCCCAGTCTTGTAAAGTTTGTGGTTTATCCCATGTTGATTCCATCGTTCTAGAATTATAATAGTAACTTCTACCATCTGTATTTTTATGTTCGGTCCATTCAGATACCTCTGGTGGTTTAGGTGGCATCTAAAAAAAAAATCCATAAAAATTTATATAGTCACACACCAAGTAGAGTATTTGACAATTAAAGTTACATTATTCAAGATATAGATAAGAACTAGCCATTCTTGCTATACTAGTTCGAAAGTAGATGATGTAAAATGAATAATTTGAAAATTTCATTCAAATTACTCTATTGCAAGCGAAGAAATAGGCATTTAAAGATTTGACCGACCTGTGCAATAATTTCAACCACGGTCCTGGTTGATCAAAGCTACGACTCGAAGCGTCTAGCCGCGCCATATTTGATTTACCGCTGAAACGTTTTAATCTGTTTAATATCGGAGCAATCTGATGCCATCCAAAGTTGATTAAGGCCTGGATCAGTTAATTAATGTCTAATTAATACTTTAGAAAACATTTCATGCCCAAATAAAGACCTGCACTAGGCAGATTTAGCTCTTGAATAATGCATGTTTAAGTAAAAGAGATGGAAACGGGGTTTAACGTCCATTAGACACAGATTAGGTTACTGCGGGGCTAACATACAGTTTGATTTCGTGTAATGTTATCTACAAGCTGGGAATCAAAACCCCACCACTTGACTCAATGACAGACCTGATGATGCACGTGATATCCATTTGTCCCCATCCCCATCATAATGCGAGATGGGAGGATTATACCAACATCGAGATATCCACCTACTCTAACTTCCAATACCAAGTGGCACTAATGTGTGCACAGAAGCTTATACCAAGAGTCAATGGTTCTTTAACATGAGCACTTCTTATGTGAGCACAGAACCTTATCTAAACAAATAGGCAAACCTTTCTTTATCAGCTCTGAAGGAGCCACCTGCGATGCCATGAGAAAATCATACGCGACACAAAACTTCTGTCTCGCACACTTAAAATGTTTACCTGTGTTGATGGTGGTTTTTGGGCTGCCACAGCATCATTAGATGGTTGTCCATTAACATTAGCTGCTGGTGGAGCTTGTCCAGGTCCTCCTCCTCCCATCATGGCTGGGTTAAATGGTGGCATCATACCAGGATTAAATGGTGGCATTCCTAAAAATAGGAACATGGAATTATTAAATGTATCTAAAGTTTATTGTAATCTGAGCTAGTTACATATAGAGAGAGAATTGCGATTAATGTCCTTTTCAATCAAACTAGGTCATTTACATGGGGATTAAATGCATTCTTGCATAGATGACTTTGCCATGAACAATAAATTAATGTTTTAATCATTTAGCTACCCATGCAAGGCCCGACAAGGGACTACTGTGTATGTTTCTTTCAGTAATTTGCTGACATTGCCCCACCTCCCCCCCCCACTTTATGACCAAAGCATTGCTCTCGGAACAATCATTGCTTCCTATTCGTAATTAATAACAATGTCCTACCTCCGATATTAGGCATGCCGGTTTGTTCACCTCCAGTAGATGGTGCATTGCTAGTTGTCGGTCCTTGGCTAATAGTGGCCGGTCCTGGGGAAGCTGTGGCACCACCGGCATTATTTTGTTGAGCAGCAGTTGCCATAGCCTCGACTTCTGTTTGTGTGATGATTTTAGAGTTTTCTGGCATCGTCCATGACGACTCTCTAGTACGTGCATTGTAATAATATGTCTGAAAACAGATAATTGACATTAATTATGATACCAACTTTGAATGTATCAAATTTATGAAGCATTTTAAAGGCATGAACCAAACTAATGAAGTTAAGCATACGCCATATGAATGCTATCAAGCGCCATTTGTTTGAAGCGACTCGATCAAGCCTTGAAATAAGGCACCTGTCACTGACAAGAGTACCTGACATTTACAACTTAGTGCCAGACATGTATTAATAATATCATTAAAAAAGACAATTCAGTGCCGGACAAAATGACAGGCACCATTGCCAGAGGTTTAGTGCCTGACAAACCCTGAATCTGTGCCTGACATTGTCAGTGACAGGTGCCTTATTTCAAGGCTTGGACTCGATGAAATATCCCACAGGAGAATACTACTGTTATATAGACTGGAATAACCAGACGTTAAAGACTGCCATACAATTTGGATTCTTCGCGTATTTCGTCACAACATAACCGATAAGAAATAACAGTAAAAACAGAAACAATTTAATTAATTAATTCTGCTTCATGTCGACATTCATTGGCTTAAATTTACCTTTCCATCACCAGACTTTGTTTCTACCCATAATTCCTGTTCTGGTCCCCCTGCTCCAGGACCACCGGGACCAAATCCAGGAGGAGGCATTCCGAATGGTGGTGGGAAATTTGGTGGAGGCATCATTGGTGGACGCTGAAAAAAAGGCAAAAGGAATAAAGTTTAACAATCATAAGAAGGAGAGGGAGAAATGAAGTTTACATCCAATCGACACGAGACGAGTAGTTTTACGACTAACATAGTGTATTTCTATTATAGAGAGAGAAATGGGGTTTAATGTCATCGACACATACTAGGTCATTTCTGGACTAAAATATGGTTTTTAATTTTATTTCAATAATTCGCTTGCGCCAAGGGGTCTTTAGTAGTGGGAGGAATTAAGGAGGACCTGGAGAAAACTCACAAGGCTGGACAGGCGACCCTACTCCTTGTCACGCACAACCAGTAATTTGAAACCATGCTAATCATTCGTACATCCACCCCCCCCCCCTTATTTCTAAAGTAATCATTTGCTTGTGTACAGAGGCCTTTAGATGGTGGAAGGAAACCAAACTATTCAGTGAAAACAAAGGTAAGACATGCAACACTACAACGTGGCAGGCGACAAATCAGGGGATTGAACCCCAGACTAGTATAGACAACTGCCCAAATGATTTACAGTAAGTATTTTTTTATGCGGGTTTAGTTATTACACAAGAAACAATTTGAGACTAACATATGGTGATTTTTATTTTCTGTGCATTATGAAAGCAATGTCAAGTTTCCCTGAAGATTTCATGTGCAATTAGATGTTAAGATGTAACCAATGATGTACTTTAGCCAAAAGTTGAAATTTTTCAAAATTTCCCTGAGGGAATGAATATAAACCTGTTAAGTGCATAGGTCGGAATATATCGTCCTGGACAACTGCCACTCAATGCATGTAGGGTGTAATATATCGCCTTGGAGGTATTTTCCCCCACCTATTCTTAGAATATAGTTCTTCGTCACATTAATAACACAATTGGGGTATTAGATAATGTTTTTAAAAACGTTACACGTAACGGGTTAATGTTTATAATTATTTATAAATCTTACCATGCCGGGTGGAGGCATTCCATGGGGAGGCATGCCAGGTGGTGGACCCATACCGGGTGGAGGCATACCATTCGGGTGAAACCCAGGTGGAGGCATTCCTTGCGGACCCATTGGACCAAAATTAGGATCGAATGGGGGTCGACCAAATGGTGGACCTCTTGGTCCTCTCATTCCTGGTGGAGGGCCTCTCATTCCTAAAAAAAAAACAATTAACAATTAATTAATTCTTTTAATACTTCAAAATTAAAGGACTGGAAATATAAATATGCAATACAAGAATTGCCAATTTGGAAAACAATGTGCATTGTGGGAGAGAGGGGGAAATTCTTCAAGGAGCAACCATTGCTTTGTATGGGATTTCTTTGATCAAATTTCGAAAAAAAATGACTTTACATTAATTTTAGTGATGGGTTATATTTCATATGATGTGATAGAGACACAGATAGTTGATGCACTAAAATTAACGTAAAATCTGCGTTTTTCCAAATTTGATCAGAGAAATCCTAGGCAAAGCAATGGTCGCTCCTCGTAAAATTTCCCCTCTCTCCCACAATGCACATGGTTTTCCAAATTGGAGATTCATGTATAAAGAAAATACAGATCTATTGCATAAATAATCTTGTCACAAGCCTAAAAACATTTCCCTTTCTGCTAGAATAGGACCTATTGTGTCTTGATTTTTTTTTAAATCTACAGGCAGACAACAGTCCAGAAATGAATGAAATGGGTTTAACATCCTACTGTTCTACTCCAAACTGGTCTAATGAAGACGGGTTTGGTTTCAGACAGCGATGTTCCAATGGTTGTTTTTTGAAAGCTATGTGTGTCAGAAATGAAATGATTTGGCGTTTAACGTCCTACTGTTCTGCTCCGAACTGGGCTAATGAAGACAGGCATTGTCATACACCACACAGTGTGCTATGAGGGAAATTTTGTCTGGGTAGCGGCATCCGAACACCTTGACAGCTGTCCTGCATCACTGACAAGGGGGAATGATAAAAAAACATATGAAGTTGACCATCATAATGCTGTAGAGGGCGATGTTTGGGCTAATTCACAGCTTCAGGCAGCGGTGTTCAAACGGTTATTTTCTTAAAGCTACATAAGTCAGAAACGAAAAAATAATACATGAAGTCAGCCATAAGGCTGTACAGCGTGTTGTTCAGGCCAATTCAGTCATGACATTTAATTACATAAACATACCTGGTGGAGGGCCTCTCATTCCTGGATGTCCCCTGAATCTAGGACCAGGTCCTCTAAATGGTGGGCCTCTGAAAATAGAAAACATGATTTTTAATACTAAATTAAAAGGGATTTGAAACTGCATTCAAAAGGATTACTATATTTTAAAACACTGTGCTATATTAAGAAAGGAAATGGAATTTAATGCATGTCAGTGTTGTGGTGGTGGTCTGATCCCCAGATAGTCCGGCAGAGTAGAGCAGCAGAAACATATAAAGCAGTGACTGCAATAACCGAATGAAAGCCGATAAGAATTTACAATTAAAACCATGCGGAAATTCTGAAGTGAACCTTCGGGCATTGACACTCCCAACACAAGAGTCTGGGTCACTTTAAGACTAACATACAGGTTTTTATCTACAGTCACATGTGCAAAGCTAGAAACAAGCATTTTGTCCAGGCGGTGGCAAGATAGAGAGAAATGGGTTTTTAACTTCCATTTGACACAAACCAGGTCATTTCAGGACTAACATAGGGCCTATGGTTCAATTTTATTTCAATAATTTGTAAGAGGGTCTTAAACAGAGGGTGGAAACTTGAGGAACCAGTGAAAACCCACCAGGTTGGACAGGCGACTCTACTTACAAGCAGTTAACTCAATGACAGGCCTTAAACTAAACCACTAGCCCCCACCCCCCAGGCATGTGCATCTATTTTCACTAAATTCTCACTGTCAAGGGTTCTTATAAAATTATATATATGATATGTGTGTGCAGCAATATGTGCAGGGCTCGGTTGAACCTGAACATACGACAAATAACAAGAACATTGCAACAGGGCTTCACAAATACTGAATGAATGAATGAAATGGGAGAGAGAGAGAGAAATGGGGTTTAACGTCCACTCGACACAAACTAGGTCATTTTGGGAATGGGGGTTAATGTCCTACTGTTATGCACCTAGCCTGGGCTAATGGGAGATGGGCATACGCCATACAGTGTGGTATAAGGGAAATTTTGCCCGGGCAGAGGGGATACGGCTTACTCTTAATATTGAATTCCTGCCAAGCTGAAGGGATGTTTACTTGCAAGCCAACGCCAGTACAGGGGACTATGTTTTTTTTGTCCCATCCAATCGACTAGGCATGGGTCATTGTCAGGAATCCTGGCGTATTCAATACCAGGCTAATTCAACACCAGAAAAATCGGCGTATTCAAGACCAGTACATGTATATATTGTTATTTTGTATTTTAAACTTCAAATCAATGGATATCAAACCGAATGTTTAGTGCGAAGAGTTGGTCCGTGTTTATGCGCCCCGTTCGCCGAATAAAGACGTCAAGGTTGGCATAACCGAATCAACTCTCGACTGAACACTCGAGGACCGGTTCCATTTTATTTATTACATGTTTTATATTATGTAAATATTGTCTTCGAATATGAAATATTTCAACTGTTGTTTGTATTATGACTATTTGAGATATATGTGGGTGCGTTCGGTATATTTTAGTCTTCTCGAGACTGTTTTTTGTTACGTAATGACTTTCTCGAGACGTTTTGTTTCGTAACGTCTTATTTCCGGTACGTATTAACTTGAAGACGTCTAATTGTTCGCGACTTGAGCCAGACGATCTCGACAACACGCTAGACAACACGTGCTTAAAACTTTTATGTGACAAATAATTTAAACATAGGTTGCCAGGCAACGAAACATACGCCCACAGCAGCTAAATCGTCCGGGCAGTCAACAAGAGTTGTCGCATATTTTACTTTTTTCGGTAATGAAACATTTATAATACACTAAAATCTGATTAAAAGTAACAACTCATTATGTAATTATCAGAAAATCATTGGAATTTGTTTGGCTTTGATAAAGTTCTCCTCCATGCTGTTCAAGTTATCTAAATTCATTGAAACTCAATAGACTTGTTCGTCTCATGACCTTCAACAATTTATATAAATTTAAAGTCAATCGAATATTAACTTTAGCCTCTAGAGCGTCCACAAGATTTTTTTAAGTGATAAAGGGCCATAACTCTGACAGTAATTAACAGAAATTGTTGAAAATCAATAGGCTTCTTCGTCTCATGACCTTAAACACTGTGTATAAAACAAGATTTTTATAAGCGATAAAGGGCCATAACTCTGACAGTAATTATCAGAAATTGCTGAAAATCAATAGGCTTCTTCATTTAATGACCTTAAACACTGTGTATAAATTTAAAGTCAATCGGTTGTTAACTTTAGCCTCTGGAGCGTCAACAAGATTTTTTAAAGAGATCAAGGGCTATAACTCTGATTGTAATTAACGGAAATTGCTGAAAATCAATAGGCTTTTTCGTCTCATGACCTTAAACACCGTGTATAAATTTAAAGTCAATCGGTTATTAACGTTGGCCTCTAGAGCGTCCACAAGATTTTTATAAGCGATAAAGGGCCATAACTCTGACAGTAATTATCAGAAATTGCTGAAAATCAATAGGCTTCTTCAATTAATGACCTTAAAAACTGTGTATAAATTTAAAGTCAATCGGTTGTTAACTTTAGCCTCTGGAGCGTCAACAAGATTTTTTAAAGAGATCAAGGGCTATAACTCTGATTGTAATTAACGGAAATTGCTGAAAATCAATAGGCTTTTTCGTCTCATGACCTTAAACAACGTGTATAAATTTAAAGTCAATCGGTTATTAACTTTGGCCTCTAGAGCGTCCACAAGATTTTTATAAGCGATAAAGGGCCATAACTCTGACAGTAATTATCAGAAATTGCTGAAAATCAATAGGCTTCTTTATTTAATGACCTTAAACAATGTGTATAAATTTAAAGTCAATCGGTTATTAACTTTAGCCTCTGGAGCGTCAACAAGATTTTTTAAAGAGATCAAGGGCCATAACTCTGATTTTAATTATCGGAAATTGCTGAAAATCAATAGGCTTCTTCGTCTCATGACCTTAAACACTATGTATAAATCTAAAGTCAATCGGATATTAACTTTGGCCTCTAGAGCGTCCACAAGCAATTGTGGACGCCGGACGGCCGGCCGGACGGACGGGGGCGACGGCAATATACGACCACATTTCAATGTGGGCGTATAAAAACCACGCCGACAGACCATGGGAAATCAATGTCTGTAAGTAAACCTACGAATGTTTGACTATGTTTATTTAGGCCTATGTATTTTAGTTGTATTTTAAAGCCTAATTTGGCGATATTTCGAGTGAACACCCACCCTCATGTCAGACACCGTGTAAGCTTATCGTTGTTAATTTTGTATTTTTCAGAAAACCTCTCTATCTCTCTTCTGCAAACCATAAACGAAATAAAATAAACTCTTTAACGAAAGAATTTTGTGTAATTGAGAGCGTATTTAGACGAATCCCCACAACAGTCACAGTTTTAGACAATTCCTGAGATTAAAGGGACCGACATTTCTACATTTAAAAATGTCAACACACGGCGTTCAACCTACAAATAATGGTGAAGACAAGCCATCAGGACGACTTTCACCTACCAATATGTCTGAAAGAGGACGATCTTCACAAAAAGGCAAGGCGAGAGTCGCATTTTCCTCGTCAGCCCAAAATATTGACAGATTTATTACCAATACTGGTACACAACACAGCAAGGAAGACATCGATAAAATTTTGACAGAACTCAAAGTATACAGCCTTGAATTTACTGATGTCTACAATAGGATCGAATACCTAACATTAGAGGGCGAGACCATCCCATCAGAAGACCAACAACTTTATGACGTCACAGCCGAAAAGATATTAACTTTTCAACGGCAACTAACAGTAAGACAGGAGCTTCTAGTTAACGAACAGCCTGAAAAATCATTATCCCATCACTCTAACGAATCCTCTCGGTCCTCACGAAAACGTCTGGCCATGTATAATGCAACTTTGGCTGAAATGAAACTTGCAGCTGAAACAATGAAGCAAGAAGCTGAGAAGGCTAAATTAATCCAAGAACAGAAGTATCAACAGATGGAGTTAAAACACCACCAAAAGGTAAAAAACCTTGAGCTGCAGGTAGAGGTTATGTCATTAAAGCTGAAAGAAAAATTAGAATGCACAGATGATGATCAACTAAGTAATATTGGATCTCACAGAGAAGCATTATTGGAGACCCTAAAAACCCGACATCCTGCATCGAACTATGCGGACACAAATACACGAAAACAAGTTTTCAGTAATGAAACTGACATACAACCGACACCCATGAAGACTTCAGACAAGCCTGAATCTTCGACCACAACCCAGTTAACTTGTGACGTGGACAAGTTGGGTCAACTGATGGCAAGATCAACTTTGCCACCACTCAAGCCCATGGTATTCAAAGGCGACAAACTCTGTTACCAGAAATGGCGCAGCAGCTTTAGAATCTGTTTCGAGAAACGTACAGATGACCCGGACGAGCTTTTGAACTACTTGGCTGAATACACATCTGGAGAGGCCTTCAAACTGATTGAGAGTAATCTTCACATACCTTCGATTGACAACTTTAATAAAGCTATGGCTAAACTAGAAGACGAATATGGTAACACTGAGGCCATCTGTACTACTTATGTCGACAAATTGAAAGACTGGGAGAGAATCAAACCATATGATGTTAAAGCTTTGAGAGATCTTTCGAATTACCTTGACAGCTGCTACGAATCCTTGAAAGGTTTTGGTAAAATAAGCAAATTGAATGAATCATCAGTACTCACCAATGCTATGGATATTCTTCCGACCAGTCTGAAATCCAGCTTTCTTGAAGAGATTAGAAAAATAAGAGAATCAAATTCAGAACCTACTTTTAAAGACTTCGTAAACTTTGTTTGCAAGAAATCTAAAGCCTTAAACGATCCTGTATTTGGATTGAAACCAATTGCTTCAAGACCAGCTACAAGATCAACAGATCAACGTCAACGATTTAAAGCTTCTGGAAACAGCACTACTTCATCTAAATCTGACAGCTCAGTCGCATATACAAAGATAGTAAGCTGGCACTGCCAGGCAGGATACGCCCACATTTTCGAGAGATGGTTAGAGAACAAGCAAAATCGAAAGTGATTTTTCCTACAATCAAAGGCCATCATTCATTAAATTACAATTTGATATGCGCAAATATCGAAAAGAATCACGATCTTAAGGTTATAAACATGCATTTCAAGTTTCATCAAAATCGAATTAAAATTGTGACCTATACTGGGTCCACAACCTTGATATACCATATTTTAATACTATTAGCGTACAAACGGTGGCCATTTTGTCTGGCAATTATGGTCCGATTTCCCTGAGATTCAAACTCAACCTTCCGTATGGTGTAACGGTGATAGAGTCAAGTTTTTTAAATCGGATAATAATCGTGACCTCCAGAGGGACCATAGGCGATTTTTCGGACAATCAGGGGCCATAATTCAGGAAGTTATGATCTGATATGTGAAAATAACGAAAGGAACAGTATTCGCGTACAAACGGCAGCCATTTTGTATGGCAATTTTGTTCCGAATTTTCCTGAAATGAAATTCGAACTCAACATTCCTTAGGGTGTAACAGTGATATAATCAAACGATTTTTTAAATCAGATAATAATTGTGACCTCCAGAGGGACCACAAGCTAAACAAAGAAGATTTTGCGTATAATCAGGGGCCGTAATTCAGGAAGTTACTATCTGATATGCGCAAATATCGAAAGGAACCAAGATCTTTGGGTTATAACCGTGCATTTCGAGTTTCATCAAAATAGAATTAAAATTGTGATCTCTACAGAGTCCACAACCTTGATATACCATTTTTTAACAGTATTCGCGTACGAACGGCGACCATTTTGTATGGTAATTTTGGTCCGATTTTTCCGAAATTTGAACTCAACCTTTCTTAGGGTGTAACGATGATATAATCAAACGATTTTTTAAATCGGTTAATTATTGTAACCTCCAGAGGGACCACAAGCTAAACCAAGACAATTTTGCGTATAATCAGGGGCCATAATTCAGGAAGTTACGATTCGATATGCGCAAATATTGAAAGGAACCAAGATCTTTGGGTTATAACCATGCATTTTAAGTTTCATCAAAATCGAATTAGAATTTTGACCTCTACAGGATCCACAAACTTGATTTTTAACAGTATTTGCGTACGAATGGCGGCCATTTTGTATGGCAATTTTGGTCCCATTTTTCTAAAATTCAAACTCAACCTTCCTTAGGGTGTAAGGGTGATATAATTAAACGATTTTTTAAATCAGATAATTATTGTAACCTCCAGAAGGACCACAGGCTTAACCAAGACGATTTTGCGTATAATCAGGGGCCATAATTCAGGAAGTTACGATCCGATATGCGCAAATATCGAAAGGAACCAAGATCTTTGGGTTATAACCATGCATTTCAAGTTTCATCAAAATCGAATTAAAATTGTGATCTCTACAGGGTCCACAACCTTGATATACCATTTTTAACAGTATTTGCGTACGAACGGCGGCCATTTTGTATAGTAATTTTGGTCCCATTTTTCCGAAATTTGAACTCAACCTTCCTTAGGGTGTGACGGTGATATAATCGAACGTTTTTTTGAATCGGATAATAATTGTAACTTCAAGAGGTAACACGAGCTAAAATAGGTGAATTTTCGGACAATCAGGGGCCATAATTCAGGAAATTACGTTACGATAGGTGCAAATATCGAAAGGAACCAAGATCTTTGGGTTTTGAACATGCATGTCAAGTTTCATCAAAATCAGTTCAAAATTGTGACCTCTATAGGGTCCACAAGCTAAAAACGTGATTTTTCGTACAATCAGGGGCCATAATCCATGAAGTTTTGATCCGATACATGCCAATATCGAAAGCAGCCGAGATCTTTTGGGGATAAACCTATATTTTAAGTTTCGTCAAAATCAGTTCAAAATTGTGACCTCTATAGGGTCCACAAGCTAAAAACGTGATTTTTCGTACAATCAGGGGCCATAATCCATGAAGTTTTGATCCGATACATGCCAATATCGAAAGCAGCCGAGATCTTTTGGGGATAAACCTACATTTTAAGTTTCGTCAAAATCGGACAAGAATTGTGACCTGTAGAGAGTCCACAAACAATTGTGGACGGACGGACGGACGGACGGACGGACGAACGGACGTCCGGACAGGGGCGACGACATAATACGTCCACATGAAAATGTGGGCGTATAAAAAGGGATCCTGCTAGTAAACCAAGTCCTTACTGCCTTTATTGCATTACTGGTGCCCACTGGTTAGAACACTGCCCCAAATTACGAGAAAAGCCAATTCAAGACAGAAAGACTTTTCTGAAAACCAAGAATATGTGTTACAGATGCACATTCAAGGGACACGAACCAGACGATTGTCCTCATGCCAACTGGAAGACCTGCAAGGTGTGTAACCAGAAAGGACACATTTCACTATTCCATCCTGGTAATCACCAAACTGATGTTCTGCAACTCAATCCGAGTGCTCCACAATACAAACCAACTTTAAAATCAACCTCAAATGTTGCTGGATCTTACAAGCCAATGGACAAAGAAGACACTTCTGACATCGATGATTTAGCCCACATCACTTTAGGATACATTCGTCATAAAGACTTACCTGACGATTTGACTGAATGCTACATATACTCAGACGCAGAAGCGGATTCCTGCTTTCTTGATAAGGAGTTTGCGTCTGATAAGGAGATAGCGTTGATGATTGGACGAAATGTACCGTTAGCTACATATCCCCGAGAAGTTATCCCCCCTGTATCAGCGTCTTCCCCTTGGGCCGAGAGAAATGGACTCGGATGGTCCATACTTTACGCTAAGAAACCAACACACATTACCTGTAATTACCTGAATGTTCGAAATCCTGTTTCTGACAAGGATGACAACCTTCTCATGATAGGTGAAACCGAATCAGTACGAGATGTAACCACTGGAGATCTTCTTCGACTATTTGATAGAGAATTCGACGAAGACTCCTGCGATGACAATGGACTTTCACGAGAAGATGAACGATTTGTGGCTATCGCTACCAATAGTATTACTCTATTTGATAACCACTACACGGTTGACTTACCATTTCGACATAATCCACCATTTCTTGGAGACACCCGACACATAGCTGAACAATCTCTAAGAAGGCTGAGGAAGAAGTTTATCAGAGATAGTAATTATGCTACGGAATATACCCACTTCATGGAAGAAGCCATAAAAATTGGATCCATATCCAAAATGTCTGAAAATCATCATCCAACTGTACAACCACATTATCTTACTCATCACGGGATCTACCATAAGCGAAAACACAAGATTCGAGTGGTATTTAATGCAAGTTTGAGACATGGTCGATCGCTGAATGATGAACTATTAAAGGGGCCAGACTACCTTACAAATCTAACCGGAACCTTATGCAGAATGAGGAAACATCTGATAGCCTTTACATGCGACATTGCGTCGATGTTTATGATGGTTGGAGTTCCAGAGACTCAACGAGACTACATAAGACTATTATGGTGGGAAGACGGAAACTATATGGAACCTCCTATCGTCTACCACATTAATTACCACCTTTTCGGGGCCGTATCCAGCCCGGCGTGCTGTATATTCGCCTTAAGACAAACGGTACAAGACAACATCAACGACTTTTCAGAAGATGTAGCAGAATTTGTGCTGAATGATTTTTATATGGATGACGGATGCTCTTCAGCAGACTCAATCGACACTGCCGTCAGCATAGCAAGAGGAGCCATGGAATTGTGCTCACGAGGTGGTTTTAACCTATGCAAATTTGCTTCAAACTCTAAACCATTCCTGCAACAACTACCAGCAGATAAAAGATCTCAGGATCTTACTGAATTCTTCGACTTTGACGTAGATCATCTACCGCACCAAAGAACACTCGGTATGATATGGGACGCCGAGAACGATGTACTGAAGTATAAAGTTGACATTAAAGATTCAACATTAACCAGACGAGGATGCTTGTCAAGTTTGAGTACCATATTCGACCCCATGGGTTTGATAGCACCTTTACTGTTACCCGGAAAGAAAATTTTACAGGATGCTTGTAGAATAAAATTACAATAGGACGAACCGCTTCCAATTGAACTTCAACATGACTGGTTAATCTGGTTTAAAGACCTTACACTAGCTGACGATACCTAGATGTCATAAGTCACCAGAATTTGAGAATACAGTACAGCATGAACTACACTGCTTCAGTGATGCCAGCACCACTGGTTATGGATGCTGTGCTTACTTACGAATAGAAAACGAGAACGGAGAAATAGAAGTCAGCCTCATTATGGGTAAAAGCAGAGTTACACCACTAAGGCCTGTCACAATCCCAAGACTTGAACTGACTGGAGCTGTTACCATGACCAATCTATCTACTCTGCTGACAAGAGAGTTGCGAATTGACGACTTATCTGTTTATTTCTGGACAGACAGCACTGTTGTCCTTGGCTATATTCGTAACGTATCAAGACGCTTTAAAACATTTGTTTCGAATAGAATCCAGAGAATCCTGAACGTCAGTAAACCAGACCAATGGCATCATGTACCCGGCTCGTCAAATCCTGCAGACTATGCTAGCAGAGGTGTAAGATCAGCCACCGACTTAGAAAACTGTTTATGGTTTACTGGACCACAGTTCCTGTATGAAACTAGCAAATTTTGGTTACAACCTGATCAACATGATTACCAAATCGACCAATCTGATGCTGAAATAAGAACCACTTACAGAGTTATGGCAGTTAAAGTGAAACCTGAACCCATCAACATTCAACAAGTATTCCAGAAAATTGGCTCCTGGAATAAACTTCGAACCACAGTAGCTGTATGGAACCATTTAGCTGAAATTTATAGATCTCGTAGACGTGGAGTTCAAATAAACCCGAAATTCGAGAAATCAGTTAGTACTTTAGAGAATGCTGAACTTAACATAATACGACTAATACAAAAGGAAGCTTTTCCTGAAGAAGTTGACACTCTGAAAAATGATCGCAAATCCAACATCAAGAAATCGTCAGATGTTATACGACTTAGTCCTTTCCTGGATGAAGATGATATTCTTAGAGTTGGTGGTCGGATAAAGCATTCTCCAATGACTTATGATGAAACCCACTTGATAATCATTCCTAAGAAAGGACACATACCACGACTTCTTGTATTACACTACCACCAGAAATGTCATCATAGCGGACGGAATATTACTTTGAACCTCCTTCGCAGTCGCTATTGGTTGATAAATGGATCATCACTAGTTCAACGTATAATATCAGATTGTACGACATGTATAAAGCTGAGAGGCAGACCCTTGGGACAGAAGATGAATGATCTGCCATTTGATAGAACTAATGAAGCTCCACCATTCACGTATTCTGCATGTGATATTTTTGGTCCATTCCTGATAAAAGTCAGAAGATCAGAAGTGAAAAGATACGGAATCCTTTTTTCTTGCCAAGCCTCAAGAGCCGTTCACCTGGAAGTTCTTCACTCTTTGACAACGGACTCTTTCCTGTGTGGATTAAGACGCTTCATCTGTAGGCGTGGTAGAGTTAAAGTCATAAGATCCGATCGCGGATCACAAATTATTGGTGCTGCCAACGAATTACAGAAGCTTATTGACGACTTAGACCAGATTAAGCTGAAATCGAATATTCTCCAGCAATTTGATTGCGACCTCACCTTTATACCCAGTACTCCATATGCACCTCATTTTCATGGTGCTTGGGAAAGACAGATTGGTACAATCAGACGGATTTTAGAAGCTCTCCTTCACCAACATAAGTCTCGACTCACAGACGAAACGCTAGAAACGTTCCTTGTAGAAGCTGAAGCCGTAGCGAATTCTAAGCCACTTACAGTTGAGTCCATATCGGATCCTGAGCTTAAACCCTTATCTCCATCAAATTTATTGACTATGAAATCCGGAATAATTCTACCACCACCTGGTATTTTTGTTCAACAAGATATGTATTTACACAGACAATGGAGAAGGGCCCAGTTTATGGTGAATGAATTTTGGACAAGATGGAAGAAGGAAGTCTTACAAAGTTACCAAGAGCGACAAAAGTGGCACAAACCTATGCGTAATTTACGAAATGGTGACATCGTGTTGTTTATTGACGATAACGTCTCGCGCAACAACTGGCCGATGATGATCGTTACCAATCTTATGCTAACGAAGATGGTTTAGTACGGAAAGTTGATATAGCCACCACTAAAGACATTGGAGGAAGACTTCAAAGAGTAACATATACAAGAGCAGTCCACAAACTTATATTACTGATACCAAATAATAGTGAATAACTAGACCAGGGTGATTCCCCACCGTGGGAGCCAACGTGATCACTTAAAGTGATGGGACACTTTATAAATAACATTTTTTGTTTGTTTAAAAATCACACTTTGTCTGATTTTTGAGGAGCCATGTGGGTGCGTTCGGTATATTTTAGTCTTCTCGAGACTGTTTTTTGTTACGTAATGACTTTCTCGAGACGTTTTGTTTCGTAACGTCTTATTTCCGGTACGTATTAACTTGAAGACGTCTAATTGTTCGCGACTTGAGCCAGACGATCTCGACAACACGCTAGACAACACGTGCTTAAAACTTTTATGTGACAAATAATTTAAAAACCACGCCGACAGACCATGGGAAATCAATGTCTGTAAGTAAACCTATGAATGTTTGACTATGTTTATTTAGGCCTATGTATTTTAGTTGTATTTTAAAGCCTAATTTGGCGATATTTCGAGTGAACACCCACCCTCATGTCAGACACCGTGTAAGCTTATCGTTGTTAATTTTGTATTTTTCAGAAAACCTCTCTCTCTATCTCTCTTCTGCAAACCATAAACAAAATAAACTCTTTAACGAAAGAATTTTGTGTAATTGAGAGCGTATTTAGACGAATCCCCACGACAGTCACAATATATAATAAATATCTTGTTAATCCTGCTTTTGTCTTATAATATACTGGTCTTGAAAACGCCAATTTTACTGGTGTTGAATACGCCTGATACAATTGCCAGGCCCTCCGTCTGCATCACTGACAAAGGGAAACTACACCAGAAAATTAAGATAAACTTTCTCGGCCAATGCAGGGATTTAACACTCGACCTCCAGGATAGCGAGCCAGCGCCTTAAACACGTGATACCCTCACAAATACTGAAATTTTGCAGAGTATTGGGTAAATCTGTCTGCTGTACCAGTCCAAGTGCATACAAAACAGATTTGCCTTAGCTGTCAGTGTCACAATAATCATAAATTAACAATAAATCTGAATGAAAGAATAATATTTGGGCTGGTGTCCAATAAAACAAAAGGCCTGGAGGGTTTCCATTCTGACATGTCAAATTTCAGACATTTCAAATATGTTTTAATTATCTGAGATTTCAATGGAGGGTTTTATATATGGGTAGAGAGTTTGTACCTTGGTCCGCGAGACCAGTTATTGAAGCCACCGCGTCCCCGATTTGGAAAACGGTTCATTTTATGGCCCATATCCATCATTGGGTCGCCATAACCTCCGTCATAGCCATTTCCATCAAAATTCTGTCCGTCAAAATTTTGACCATCAAAGTTCTGATTATCGTAGTTATCATCTCCATGGTGTTCTTCGTCATTTTCGACATCTTGTTCGGATATTTCGCTAGAATCTTGAATATTTTCATCGATGTCCATCTTTAATTTTTTCTTTTTTTCTCACCACGCCGAATGGTCTTTGTTATCCAGTCTCATGCCCTATGGTCAGTGATGCTGAATCAAGGTCTGGAAAAATACGACTATATCAAATTTAGTTTTATTTGTTTCGAATATGAGGAAAATCCCAAATCAAAGAATTCGTGATCGTGTTGGATTTATGCAGTTTCAAAGAAAGTAATATAAACTGAGGCGTGAAAATTGGTTTATTAACAAAATGTAACAGATTTATTTCTATACGAAACAAACCGGAAGTGACAGGTGCTTGTAGGCTTAGTTACCCAGACAACAAAAGGTTAACGGCATTTAACGTTGTACTGGAAGATTTAGTCTATAATGCTCTCGTGATTTGTTGTGTTCATGGTACCGGTAATGACTCAATAATTTTCTGATAATTAGCGACATTTTAATAATGTAGGGCTTTTTCTGTATACGGTAATTCTAACACATAAATTAGAGGATATACTTTTGCCAGAGAAGATGCCTGGCAGGGAAAACCGTGGTATGGCACAACCTTTACCATCGGTATTGGACGACACTAGTGACAGCGAACTAATATCGGCTGCTCCAGACGTAGCTTTTGCCCCGTCACCGAGTAGTAGTTATCAAAACAATCACAATTCTCACCCCAGATCACCAACGAGGACTGGGGGAGGAAGCAAAGAAAGTTCTCCATTGCTTGGACCCAAACATGACCACGATTTTGGTGTATGGAACTTTTTTCCAGAGGACCCCCAATTTGACGATGTAGTGAAACAAGCAGAATCAGCCATCGAAGCAAATATTTTTCCAGAGAGAATTTATCAAGGTTCCAGTGGAAGTTATTTTGTCAGAAATCGAGAAACGGTAAGTACACCACAACTGCCCCACCCCCTAATCCAACAAGTTAGATGTTACTCTTTTGATATGCTGACAACGTAACATCTAACATCCGAACGGTCAAAAGCTCGCCGCAGAATTTGATAACTAGTTTACTTCTTTCAGCGTACGGCAAAACTCCCAATTTTCAGTTATCTGCAACACTAACACATTAAACTTACATATCATATCCATCTACTTTCCACAAAATCTGTTTTCTTGTCTATTTTAAGAGATTTCACAAAAATACTCCGAGATACCAAATACCAAACGATAAAACCGGAAATCACCTATATTGGCGAGAGGTGAAGGCCGGCAACATGCATATTAGCAACAGGGTTCAACACGAAACGAAATCAAGAGTTTATTTGAAGGCAATCCTTTTAATGCGCAAGTCATTGATTAAAAAGACATCAATATGATCAATAAACAAAAATCATGACATGTTGTTGATGTCATTGTTTTTATTTCGATTCTAATAAGATTTAGTGATGTTTTTTTTAAAAAACTAATTTTGAGGCTCATGGGGGCTCTTCCACGTGGCTAAGTGGGTAAGGTGATGGCTCGCTAGCCTGGAGGTCGGGAGTTCGATCCCTTCAAACACTATTTTACTTTATGTGCAACTCCTATCTACAAAAAAAATTCATACCTAATCCATAGAAATATTTTACAATAATGCATTTCGTTTCGCTAAAACAAGTGTTCTTATTTTTTAATGGAGAGGATATGACGTCAAAAAAAGGTCAAATTATCCCAACTTGGCAACTTTATGAAATGTTATCGGTATGATATTGGATAAACCGGTTTCACTGAACAACGTTTGTTTGTCAGTAAGTGTCATTGTTGCTCAAGGAAGATCATACAATAAGGTAGGACATGCATTCAGATTTTATCGACTGGCGCCTTTCAGCTCGATGCTTTATCGACTGAAACCTTTCATTTCGATGCGCAAAAAATTCAGTCGGACGGTGCTCAATGATGGCACTAGTACTGGAGCCTAGAGGTTACGTATTGACGAAACCTCTAGACACCCTGGAGTACCCCACCCCCATGGCCTATATTTCAAGCCACACACCCCACCTTACCCCTCCGCCCCTCCCCCATTCATTGTGTAACAAAATCTAGTCTTCATCTATAGTATAGACATACCCACTATCTACAGTGCACCACACAAACTCTCAACAGTATTAATATGCCTACTGTCTACAGTAAATCATACCCACTGTCGTAAAACATATCTACAGGCTACAGTAAAACATGTCCACTGTTTAGAGTAAAACATAGGCCTACTCACTGTCTACAGTAAAACACACTAACAGTAAAACATGTCCACTGTCTGCAGTAAAACGTACCCACTGTCAATGGTGAAACATACCCACTGTCTACAGTAAAACACACTAACAGTAAAACATGTCCACTGTCTGCAGTAAAACGTACCCACTGTCAATGGTGAAACATACCCACTGTCTACAGTAAAACATACTCACTGTCAACAGTAAAACATACCCACTGTCAACAGTAAAACATACCCACTGTCTACAGTAAAACATACTCACGGTAAACAGTAAAACATCTCTTCTGTCAACAGTGAAACATACCCACTGTCTAGGTAGTACATTAAAACATACACGCTGTCTGTCTACAGTAAAAATAACCAGTTAAAGCGGAAATAAAAAAAGGTTGTAAACAGACATCATTACAGGCATTTCTTAGTATAAAACAGGTTACATGCCCTTTGTTTAAAATTATTCGCGCTAAACCAGTCTACTGACTATTAACTGGCTCATTGTCAGGCCTGGATTAACAAGACTATTTAATATGTTGAATTACAGAACACTTGGACAGAAAACTAATTTAGAAGATCATCACCCATCTGATTAAAATAAGATCTATATTTAGTTTCGTTTTTGTATACTTTCGACGGCCTCTACTACATGAAGATCTGATCGGTTGTAGTGGACGATCACGTCAGTGATTTGACTAACCAATCAGCTTTGATGTTTCTAGTGGGTTAGTTACCAACAGTTCCGTCCACTTCATGCCAAAAACTTGCCGTAACTCCCTTACATCATCAAGAACGTGGGTTATAACAACTCTTCCAGATCCTAGTGTAGTAAAGACAAGTAAAATGAAATTTTGAACTATAAATAATGAAACGAAATAGGATCTGTGTTTTTATTAGATTGATCATCGCCTGTACGTACCTGTAAGTACTGTGATCTGAACCGTGGTATGTAAGCCTATACTGCGGTATACAGTATGTTTTTGCAGACCTAGTGTCAGCCATTATATCACATAGAACTGGTTAAACACATTCCAAATATAATTTGAACGCAGAGATCATTGCTACGATAGCTGCGCAACAAAGATTTGAAGAAACAGTAAGTTATGCAAAAAATGGAAAACAAAAGTTATCCGTCTATATAACTGACTGGAGTAACAAATAACAAATGCACAGTCGGATTTCTGCTCACTAATAATTCCTTCGAAGACGAAAAGTTATTATATCAGACTGTGAGAGGCTAGCTGACAATTCATAAAAAGAATTGACTGTCACAAGATAAAAAAACTCGAAAAAAATAGAAAGACTCTGAGCACTACCATGTTTTTATTAGCCATGTGTGGGGATCCTAAAAGTCTTTATTATAGACAGTTGCTTAATACTAGCACATATTCTGGGTTTTTTTGTATAATGGGGCAGGTGAGTGCACCCGGTGCTGCAACAAAATTCTTTGTCAATGTTTCCCTACCCTTTTAACAAACCACACCTGTAGAGGTCACAGTGTATAATACTATACATGTTGTGGTTGTGGGTTTTGTCCAAGACTTGTTGAGACAAATGACTACCAACAGGACTCAGGGTGGGGGAGGGGTATATATAAGGCAAAAAGGGACTAGGTACAGCCTGCTTTATATAAGCTGGATTTGGATGGCCGAATGGTTAGCAAGTGCGAGCTGTATCATAAGGCCTGTCATTGAGTAAACTGGTGTGGTTTCAATTCCCTGGTTTTATGTGACAATGAGTAGAATCACCTGTCCAGTTTCGTGTTGTTTTCTTGGTCCTCTGGTTTCCTCCCAGTGCTAAAGAGCCTTATGCACAAGCCAATTAATTAAAATATTAAACCATATGTTGGTCCCGAAATGACCTAGTTTGTGTCATGTGGACGTTAAACCCCATTTCTCTCTCTCTCTCTCTTTTGCTTGATAAACATGTAAGCTCAGATACAATACTGCTTTACAGTTATGGTAGTTTAGATTATTGATATTCTTCCCTAGTTGGATTTCAGGTATTTACACTTAATACATATAGAGATGAAGAGATATTTCATGGAGAAGTATATTTCTTTTTTTTAAATAAGCAGTTTTTGTAATTTCAAAATATCAATTAATATACCCAGGTGCCAGTTATATAATAGTGTTGTCTCCCTTTAATTTTGTTTAAAAAAAAAAAAAGAAAAGAGTTTTCTATGTTACTAATTATAGTAGTTTAGTACAAAAGGGGATTACCATCTATTTATAGATCAGTCAGGTGTGTTTAAGAGGATATTGAACAGGAAGTAGATTATGCTAGAGTCATGTGATCATGTGTATTTACAGTATGATATGAATACATGTGGACCGATTAGGTTAAATAGGCCATTTATACGACAGCTGTCACAGCCAGGCAGTTTTATTTGTGTGTTTGTTATAAACTTGGTAATGAAATATTATGGATATTGTCAAGATCAAGAAAAGAGATGTAGTTTTTATAGATCTATTCTTGGATGGATACAATATATTGTTATTTACTTTTAATTCTGAAAAATGTTGACATACAATTTAATTTGGTGGTATTCGGACTAAAAGCGATAGTGGTGCTTGATTGTGTATTATTATTGTGATCGTCATGAAACTTTTTTCTTTAGCTGTATAATCTTATTGATTGAGAGAGATGTTCCTTTGTGTAAGTTGGATGTATTTGGACTAAAAGAGTTATTTGGTGCTTGATTTTGTATTTATTTGGATGTCGTGCTTGATTTTGTATTTATTACTCTAGTATTAGGAGGATGTGGTGCCGGACAGATAAAATGACAGGCACCAGAGGTTTTGTGCCTGACAAAGCCTGAATCTGTGTCTGGCATTGTCAGTGACAGGTATGTTATTTCCAGGCCTGCCGGTGGTTAGTAGTCACACACAGTTTTTCTATTGGGATCTTCTTGTAAATCGTTCATTGATTTGTGTTTTCATTTTGACTGAAGCCTATATTGATATTTGTTGTCGATTTCTGTGTTGATTGTTGTGTCCATTTGTTTGTGTTATGGGTTTTGTATGTTTGTCTGTAGTATAGTCCTCCTGCACCTTATCTTATTTAGTTTGAATCATTGACATGAACTGAGCTCCATCATAGTTCTGTGGACTATAGTTTGAGTAGATTTGTAATGTTGCTAAACTTCGAATCACAAACTTGTTGCCGAGTTTGAAACAGTTACTAAATCTGTCATACACTCGGCAAACCTTTGACAGATTTCGAAACCCTACATCTAGTGATATGTACCAATGCCTATACAATTACTTATTAGCAAAACTTGCTGCTCTAGGAAGGAAATTGCGTCGTTCGAAGAGTGTTTAGAATTTTCAGTGCAAACTTGTACTCGCCTAAAAAAAATCGGATAACCTTGAGTTGAAAGAATCTTTGTATGATAAAACATTGTTCAAAGGTGTCATCATGGGCAAAGCTGTTGGTAATCTAAGGAACTTAAAAGTAGTTCCGATGGCGGACTTTGTCATACAGCTGAGGATAGATGTAGGGTACTGGAATCTGCTATAATGAATCTATCATCTTGAGGAACATGGTGGAAGTAGAATTACAAGTTGTCAAACTACAAACGACAAACTTGTTGCTGTGTTTGTGGCATTGAGCAAATCGATCACCCCTGGTATTTTTTTTTGTCTCGTTGATGTATTTGAGTTCTAGAAGTCTTTAAATTTGGTTCCTTCTAAAAGGCCTGTTAAAGTTTTGAAATGTTATACATGTTGGATGGCCGAATGGTAAGAATGTGTGCGCTACATCATTAGATCTGCCATTGAGTCAACTGGCATGGTTTCGATTCCCCAGTTGTACGTGACAAGGAGTAGGATAGTGGTAGCCTGTCCAACCTCATGGGCTTTCTCCAGATTCTTCGGATTTCCTCCCACTCCTAAAGATCCCTACGCACAAGCAAATTATTGAAATAAAATAAAATACCATAGGTTAGTCCCGAAATGACCTAGTTTGTGTGGAGTTAATTTTAATCCCCATTTCTCTCTCTCGTTCCCTATCACCCTCTCTCTCTCTCTCTCTCTCTCTCTCTCTCTCTCTTGCAGCTAGTAGGACATTAAACCCATATTTTTTTTATTTTATCTATAGCTGAATCATGATTCATGTTGTAAATATGTGACATGTTTCAATCGAATATTGACTTTGTCGTCAGATCACACACTCGGTACATAAAGATTATAATATTTGTTTTGCCGATGAAAAACAAATCCTAAATGATGAAAACATTATTGTGGAAATGTTTTCTATTCATGTACATGTACACTTTTTTGAAAATTGTTTTTCTAAGGCTGAATGTCCTTATTGTTCAGGTATCGGGATGAAGAGTTTCAGATACGGTACTAGGCTAGTAGAGGACAAGTATATCGTGTGATGTAGAGTTTCAGATACGGTACTAGGCTAGTAGAGGACAGGTATATCGTGTGATGTAGAGTTTCAGATACGGTACTAGGCTAGTAGAGAACAGGTATATCGTGTGATGTAGAGTTTCAGATACGGTACTAGTCTAGTAGAGAACAGGTATATCGTGTGATGTCGAGTTTCAGATACGGTACTAGGCTAGTAGAGAACAGGTATATCGTGTGATGTAGAGTTTCAGATACGGTACTAGGCTAGTAGAGAACAGGTATATCGTGTGATGTAGAGTTTCAGATACGGTACTAGGCTAGTAGAGAACAGGTATATCGTGTGATGTAGAGTTTCAGATACGGTACTAGGCTAGTAGAGAACAGGTATATCGTGTGATGTAGAGTTCCCAGATACGGTACTAGGCTAGTAGAGGACAGGTATATCGTGTGATGTAGAGTTCCCAGATACGGTACTAGGCTAGTAGAGGACAGGTATATCGTGTGATGTAGAGTTCCCAGATACGGTACTAGGCTAGTAGAGGACAGGTATATCGTGTGATGTAGAGTTCCCAGATACGGTACTAGGCTAGTAGAGGACAGGTATATCGTGTGATGTAGAGTTCCCAGATACGGTACTAGGCTAGTAGAGGACAGGTATATCGTGTGATGTAGAGTTCCCAGATACGGTACTAGGCTAGTAGAGGACAGGTATATCGTGTGATGTAGAGTTCCCAGATACGGTACTAGGCTAGTAGAGAACAGGTATATCGTGTGATGTAGAGTTCCCAGATACGGTACTAGACTAGTAGAGGACAGGTATATCGTGTGATGTAGAGTTCCCAGATACGGTACTAGGCTAGTAGAGAACAGGTATATCGTGTGATGTAGAGTTCCCAGATACGGTACTAGGCTAGTAGAGGACAGGTATATCGTGTGATGTAGAGTTCCCAGATACGGTACTAGGCTAGTAGAGGACAGGTATATCGTGTGATGTAGAGTTCCCAGATACGGTACTAGGCTAGTAGAGGACAGGTATATCGTGTGATGTAGAGTTCCCAGATACGGTACTAGACTAGTAGAGGACAGGTATATCGTGTGATGTAGAGTTCCCAGATACGGTACTAGGCTAGTAGAGGACAGGTATATCGTGTGATGTAGAGTTCCCAGATACGGTACTAGGCTAGTAGAGGACATGTATATCGTGTGATGTAGAGTTTCAGATACGGTACTAGACTAGTAGAGAACAGGTATATCGTGTGATGTAGAGTTTCAGATACGGTACTAGACTAGTAGAGGTATATATGTACATCAAAAGTAAAGAAATGATATGTGGATGTTTATAAGAGGTCGTATCTTTAAAGGGACAATAACACTCTTGCTGGCTTGACAGGTTCCGAAAAAAATAATTAGCCTAAATCTAACTACTAGATGTTTAAGTGTCCTCCCTGTTGTGTAAATTATCCATTATAACCTATCTTACTTGTCCAGAGGTTTCGAAAATATGTTTAAATCCGTGTTGCATTTGAAAGTGCTTACGTAAGGCTTTTCAAATTTAAACCATGTTACGGCATGTAAATGAATTTTTTCAATTTTTAAAATTAGGTGTGTTAAGATGAAATTTGTATCATTTATTAATTGGAATATTGTAAAATAGTACAATTTTATGACCAGAATAAAGATTGGGACATATTATTCAGTTACAACAAGAGTGTTATTGGGGCTTTAAGAATATCTGTTGTAGAAAATAAAATACACAGAGAGCAAATAGAATTATTGAAGGTGCTGGCTAATTTTGAAAGGGTCAACCATCGAGAAAATAGTATATACGAACATATTGCATGCACTTGTCTACATTGTGCAGTTTGTTCTTTGCTTTATTAATGTATATATGGCTCGGTGTTGCTCAACCCACTCCCCAAGTTTAGGGAGAGGGGTTTTACATAGGCTAAGCCTGTTCCCCAATCCCATTCAGAAAACTTGAATAAAATATTGTTTAAAAAAAAAAAAAAAAAAAAAAAAGTTCCATGGGGTTGTTTGTTTGGGATGCAAGTATTGAAATTTTGTGACTCCCTTAGGCCTATGTTTTAGTTATACCCATATTCATTAGCACAGCCAGCGCAGAACAGTAGGTCGTTATAACCCTATTTATTTATTCAAAATGTCATTTAACATTTTTTTTATGATTGAATGGATGTCAATTTGATATTAGTTTTGTCATCAGCACAAATGTTACTTTGTTATAATCAATATTATATAATAAAATAAAATTGTAAGAATGACTCATGCATGAATATGCCTAAAGAGTATTAGGTTCAATCACCGGTTCAATCAAATGAAAAAAAATAATATTCTGATTAGCTCAATATTCTCGTATATTATAAAATAGAATTAGATAAATTTGATAAATTAAAGAATCCCTGCCTTTTATTAAATAGAATTGTTAATGGACAGACTCATACATTTAGTAGAATAGGTCTATATATACGGAAGACCATTAGGGTCAATCAAATGAAAAAAAAAATATTCTGATTACCTCAATATTAACATTTAATTTATTCTTGTATTATTAAATAAAATGAGCCCTGGTGTAAGGGTATGTGGCATGGAGATAGGGGCGCCTTCTCAACCTTGTAGGTCTCATCCGGGCACTCCGGTTTCCTCCCACTGCTAAAGAAACCTACGCGCAAGCGAATTATTGAAATACAATCAAACCATATGTTAGTCCCGAAATGACCTTGTTGTGTTGAGTGGACATTAAACCCCATTTCTCTCTCTCTTTTATAAAATAGAATTGTTAATGGAACAGACAGACTCATTCATTTAGTAGAATAGGTCTATATATACGGAAGACCATTAGGGTCAATCAAATGGAAAACAAATATTCTGATTTGCTCAATATTAACATCTAATTTATTCTCGTATTATAAAATATAAATGAATGTGAGATAAAAGCATATTCCTGAAGCAATGGCCCAAGAAATCCCTCTCCAGCCATTGCTGGATTGGCTTTCGATACTCGAGCTTTTGAGGGAGTGTGTCTATTCTTCCTGTTAATCAAATCTATCCCAAATACAGCCACATGACAGCCCTTCGTATTATCTGGACAGTGATTTAAGGTATTAAAAATGGTGATAGTATTGTTCGTCTCCAAACAGTATTGTTTACTTTGTATCCATGTTGATAACCTCGTTGGTCACGCAATATTTTCTGCAATATTCTGCTATGCACGGTTGATGATAAAATCGGGAATCATGATGTAACGTTGTCATTATGTAAATATATTTGGTCAAATTTGCAGCTCTGTTTAAAGCGCAATGATATTGTTATGAAGTTAGCTATTGGTTGTTAATCGGACTCGGGACTATTTGACCAGTCATAATTTGGAACAGAAATTTGCTTCCCTTACAAAAACACTCTTGCTGGCTTGACAGGTGCAGAAAAAAAATTAGCCTTATTCTAACTACTAGTTGTTTAAGTGTCCTATATTGTGTAAATTATTCATTACATCCTATTTTACTTGTCGAGAGGGTTCGAAAATATGTTTAAATCCAAGTTGCATTTGAAAGTGTTTACGTAAAGCTTTTCAAACCATGTAGTTGAATTTTTCTTTTTTTTTAATTAGGTGTGTTAAGATGAAATTTGTATCATCAATTAATTGGAATATTGTAAAATAGTACAATTTGTTGGATTGTGAAATAGTACAATTTGGTGGATTGTGAGAATACATTATTATACTACTAGAACAATCTGTAAGGTTATAGAATGGGCATCCTTTTACCATCGATAAGGTCACATGGAACCACCTTTTTACTGGCAGCGTCTGGTGGGAATTCCTTCAGCGAGGACGCCCATTGTGTGGAATCTCGGACTATAGTGACCAGTTGATATGACCTAGTTTAAAGGGACAATCCCGAATTAAACAGCGGCTCAAAAATAAAACTCTGAGAATACACCAAAATATAGGGGAATGGTGTATTTACCCTGTCTCAAAATTTCAACTCAAAATATTGAGTCGTTTGGACGTGAACGCCAAAACTGCTTATCCAGACATGTAACCCTTTTAAGATTTCAGGTCAATTGTTTCGTTAGATGACCTTATAACGGATTACGGTTACTCGAGAGGGTTATGCAGTGAATAACCCATGTGCCGTATTTGATAGAGAAAGGCAAATTTCAACTACACATTATTTTTATAAAAAAAATGTTTAGTTTAATCCAGATACCACAAAATACACCTTGGGGCACCGGTCTCAAATTCCAGATGAAGACTGACAGATTTAAGTCGTTTAAAAACGTATCATAAATATTGAAGTAGTTGCTCGGACCTTAACTCGAATATTTTAAGGGATTTTAACACAAATTTAAGCAGTTTTATTCCCAAAACAGACACTCAGCACGTGTGTTACTCGGACCTTGACTCAAATATTTTAAGGGATTTTAACACATAATTAAGCAGTTTTATTCCCGAAACAAATATTGGTTTTAGCCCTTTAACCTACAATACAGTAATTATGTCTCAGACTATAGTGATGAGTTAATGTGAGCTAATCACTATGACCTAGTTCAACCTACATTACAATAATTATATAAGCTGTTTTGTTTACCTTCTTGTTGTTTAAGAATAGTTCAGTCTCCCCACTGTTTGTTGTTTATTTTACGAGCCTGTTTGTTCTTTATGCTAAATGGTATTGTATCTTATATTTCGAGTTTGACTGGTCAGGTTTGTAAGCTTACTATTGAAATGTTTTTCTGGGTTACTTAGGTTACAAAAATATGTGAAACATATTTTCATGCTCCACATTAGGTTTTTAGGGAAATTTGAATAGAAATTGTACACATTGACCAACATACTTATGTCATTTTTGATCATAACAGTTCACCTCACTAGTGGGAAAAGTTAATTAAGTTTGGTTTGAGAAGAAACTCTGCTGATGTCAACTAATCAGATTGCCATCAACAGACTCGTGTTACTGTAACCATTATGATGTAACACATGGCTACAGACCACTATTAAAAGGCATATGGCACTATTTATTATATATTCCTTAGAACATTGACATAGACAAAAATGGGTCTTAAATCTAAAAGCTGAAATGAAATGAAATGGGGTTTGACGTCCTGCTGTTCTGCTCCTAAACTGGGATGATAAAGATGGGCATACGCGGTGAGGAACTTTTTGGCCCTGGCAGCGACGCTACAGTCTGCTCTTATATCAAATTCCAACTGCCAAGGGATCATGTATGGATGCCAATGTGTACATGGGACCTAGGGTTTTCATACCATCCGAATGACTAGAAGTTGTCCTTGTCAGGCCCTCCATCCTGCATCGCTGAGTAACTGACATGCTCAAAAATCTGGATGTACTTTCTCAGCCAATGCAGGGATCGAATACCGGATTTTATTAATGTGAGGGTGTAAAAGGAAATATGAATGTATATAAAAGGATTTATATTCAATTTATCAATATGTACACAGGACCTAGGTGTTTTGCCCATCCGAATGACTAGATAGCTGTCCTATATTCAATTTATCAAAAGTATTATTGTGATTTTTAATCAATTATGTTCAGTGAAACACATGAACAACGTCAAAGTTGAACAAAAGTTGTTTAAGTCTGCTTTACTCTCTTAATGTCATCGAAAGTTATCTTTCCTTCTTGGAAACATTCATTTTCACTATTTAACATGTAACCTGATGACCTTTGACCGTTGACCCCGAGATCTCATGGTGGGTTTCTTTGTTGAAGTGTAACTGTATAAATGCTGTGTTGTGATTTTTTCTAAGAACATTTGTAATTTGACATTTGACTTTTACATTAAGGGCATTAAGTATTTCTATTACGGCATTTATATTTTGCATCTTAGGTATTAGGTCTAAAAATTTCAACATCACCCTTAAATTTTGCCATAACAAAAGACCTGCAATTGACAAATTTAGGTCTTACATCATCATCTTTAAATATCAGACACTCTTTGTTTAGATCACAAAGTAGAAATTCTTGTAAACATAGGGAAGGAAATGGTACCCAGTATCTGATGTCAGTTAAAGGGACAATAACACTCTTGCTGGCGAATTGACGGGTCCAAAAGAAAAAAAATTAGCCTTATTCTAACTACTAGATGTTTTAGTGTCCTACCTGGTGTGTAAATTATCCATTACAACCTATTTTACTTGTCCGGAGGGTTCGAAAATATGTTTAAATTCAAGTTACATTTGAAAGTGTTTACGTAAAGCTTTTCAAACCATGTTACGTCATGTAGTTGAATTTTTCCAATTTTTAAAATTAGGTGTGTTAAGTTAAAATTTGTATCATTTTTTTTATTGAAATATTGTAGAATGGTACAAATTGTTAACCAGAATAAAGATTGGGACATATTATTCAGTTACAACAAGAGTGGTATTGGGGTTTTAACTATCAACAATAGATAGTTTTAATATAGGCTATGCCTGTTCCCCAACCCCTATTCAGGTACAAATCTGAATAAAATATTGCTTATAAAAAAAAATTAAAAAAATAGGTAGTTTTTATCTGGCTCGGCTTGGCCAAATCTGGGTTCTTAACTGACTGGATATGGTGAAAATCTGGGTTGTGTGCCTACGACTGATATGGAATATTCCTATTGAGAGAATACTCTTTGAAAGGTCGTTAAAATCATTTAGTAATTGTTCTTCTGCAAGTGTGTGTTATAGGATTGTACAATAACCGACATTTTTAATGTGCGGCCTTAACACTCGAAATAGCTCTTTTTTAGCCAAAAGCTGTTTGTGTGTAGGACTGGTCAGGTGTATTTATATATTGTCAGATCTAAATGTTAAGGCCACCTCCAGATATCCCCAATTTCATGAGATGTAAATAGGGCTAGGACACGTGATTGCTGCGAATGCCCTGTTTACATCTTGTGACTTTGACAAAATCTGGAGTTGGCCAGTTTATTGTTCTGTTCATTTGCTGAATGCCTCTAAAGGAGTATGTTCCTTATTTGGACGAATAATAGTTTCAAGTAATGGATTTATTAGAACCAGAGGAGTCACAATGGCTCAGGGGGTAAGGGTCTGGCAAGGGCAATGTATAGTTGTTCAGATGGTATAAAAAAATCAGGCCCTCTGTACAGTTTGGATTGCACATAAAAGATCCCTTTGCAGTTTGAATTTGATATAAGAGTAGGCGTATCCCTGTCGAGGCTGAACAGTAGGACGTTATACTCCATTTCATTTTATTTATTAGTACCAAAATATTTTTTTGTGTGGCCTTAACACTAAATTGTTCTTAACTGGCTGGATTTTGCCCAACTCTGCATGCGCTGTGTGTAGGGCTGATGTGTTCCTATTGAGAGAACCGCGCCAAAATACATTAGTTATTGTTTTCCCACAAGTATATGTCATAATATTGTTCATTCCTTTATTCAGTCACTAAATGTCTCTAAAGGGTTACATTGGAAATATTGCCAAACCTATATTCTCTTAGGTCGACCCACATGCTGTTTGTTAGAACACTTTGGGTATTTGCTTGAAAACGACTTGTGAAATCTTGTTGAAACGTTGCAGTATAAACCAAGTGATTGTATCCATAATAAGTGTTCTAATATTATATATGAATCAATTGCTAAATGCCTGTTAAGGAAAATGCTGTTTGTTATACATCGGTGTTTATAATGTATTCTTATTCTGATACAGGATTTTGATAAAATGACAAATAATGGTTTAACGTGATTCATTCATCAGTTAGTACTTTTCTCAGTGACATTCTTCAGGAAGAATATTGGACTTCAACTGGCATGATATATATAAAAAGACTACTCATTAAAACATTTGATTATCTAATTTGATTGGTTAAAATTTAAAGACATGGCGTCCAATGAAACAATAGAATCTCCATCATCCTCCAATGAAACACCAGAAACTCCATCTACGGCAAATTCATCAAATAAATTTGCTTTTGTGCGTATTCCGTCACCCGAAAAGTCTAAAACTGCTATGAGTAGAACAATCAGCAATGACAGTTACTATGGCGCCATTATGGACACCTCAACGTGGAAAACTGTTAATGCCTTTAATGAAGATCCGGAATATGAAGCGATTGTACATAATGTAGAGAAGGCGATTATTCAGAAGGACATTGATCCCCAGTTAAGTTATAAAGGCTCCAGTGGAACGTATTTAATAAAAGACACTGAAGGGGTGAGTTGACATATTCTCTTATACAACAGTATTCAGACCTTCATGTTCAAGGAGAGCTTTCGCTCCTGCACTCGACTCACGTCAGCTTTTTCCTTCGAAGGAGTCATTAAAGACTCCTGCAAATTAGCTAAATCGCCCTCCTAAATATTGAGATTAATAAACTTATTTCAGTTTTTGTTTACTATTAAACTGTATCAGGAGCTTTTTATGGCTCTCGCACAAGTTTATAAACTTGAAGGACTAGGTATTTAATAAAAGCGCACACAATAAGTCAACTATTTGAATTAAAATGAAATAAAACCAAATGCGAACAATCCAAACTATAAGACAAAATTCAAAGTTCTAAAAAAATGGTATAGACAAAATACTGTAATCAGCAAACAGACTGTCCGACTGTTCAAAATACTTGACAAACAGTCTGAATGTTCTAGTCTTTTAAACTTTAAACCTATTGAATAAATAATCCCAAGAAGATGACAAATAAAACTTACACACGATCGGAAAAGAGGGGGAGGAAGAGTCCCCATAACAGTTGTGCAAGCAATATTGAATAAAGATGTGATGTACATCTATTTTTTTTTATAAATATTATTTTATTCAGGATGTCTGAATGCGATTGGGGAACAGACTTAGCCTATGTAAAACCCCTCTCTCTAAAAAGTACACATATATAATGATTAAAGCAAGGGAACAAATTGGGTGAATATACACAGTTAAAATAGCAAACACATACACAAATATGAGGCAGATGGCAATGTACAATATATATCATACTTTATACGTTACGTAATCAGTTATAATGGCTAATTGTAAATTAAAACTGCCAGTGAGCAGAGAGGTGTCATAAGCAAATAGTCTAATGTTTGATTGTATATCATTCACAATATCGTTAATGTATAATAGAAATAATAGCGGTCCCAGTACACTGCCCTGTGGGACACCAGCAGGGATGCCCCTGCAGTCAGAGGAGGTTCCATGGATTACAACGCATTGGTGTTGATGTACATATATGTGTGTTGTGTTATGAAAGAAGTAACTCTTGGCTCGTTATTAATAATGATGACGCATGGGACTATAGCTACTTGCCTGACTGTTCAGGTCTATTTAACCCATTGATTAAAGTTGTGTTATACATGTCGATATGCAGTCAAGTTGGTGTATATAATTAAGTCACTATATCGATTATATCATATATTCATTGTTACATACTTTATGATAATATAATAAACTGTTCAACATCAAATAAACAATATAATATACTGATTCATTAAAATATAATATAAATTTATATCCATAAAAATGATTCATGTTTTTATACCATACACCAGGTGTGGGTGGATAGTTTGTTTTTATTGGCAATTTTTTATACGCCCACATTGTCTTCGCCCCCGTCTGGCAGTCCGGCGTCCACAATTGCTTTTTGATGCTCTAGAGGCTAAAGTTAATATCTGATTGTACGCAGTGTTTAAGGCCATGTGACAAAGAAGCCTATTGATTTTCAGTGATTTCCGACAAGTTATGGCCCTTGATCACTTCAAAAATCCATGTGGACGCTCTAGAGGTTAAAGTTAATATCGGATGTTTCATTACCGAAAAGTGTAAAAATATGCGACAACTCTTGTTGACTGCACTGACGATTTAGCTACTCTGGGCGTATGTTCTGTTACCTGGTAGCTTATCTTTTAGATATACCTTTACTACAATAAAAACTTTTCTGAGGATTAACAAATATTATCCTCATCAGTTTGATTGGCAATCTTTTATACACTTTGAACATGTGTAACACTATCTTAGTGATATCAGAGATTTGTTTAGTATATAAAACAATTAAACAGCTACATAACTACAAAAGGAAGATATATTTAAACAGAAACTACTAAAGGAACAAATCATGACGATACATAACAATATTAAATACACCATTCCGTCCTCCTGCCACGACAGATATTGAATGCTGGTTAGTCCATATGCCAGTCTCTGCTCCTCTTCTTCTCTTGTCTCTCGTCTATGCCTGGTCTCTGCTCGATTCTGGAATTTAATGTCCCCTTCAACCAGCTGTGATATCGTAGACACCGTCCGACAATAGGGAAAATAGATAAGAGTCCTGATTATACATATGTAATTGTCTATTCATCATGCCATGGTATAATTACTGACCAGTGCGTATTCCTTTAAAGTCATGTTGAGTTTTGTACACAGATCATGTGTAGCTTGTAAAGGGCATATTGAATTAATTGATTGCATTCTAAATAACAACACAGACAGTCATGAATTAAAAAAAAGTACATACAGAATTGTACTATCAAAAACCAGCTGTTGATCAATAAATTCAAGTTATAGATCATAAATTTCATTATTTATCCTTTTTAAACGCCCACATTAAAATATGCCCACACGATATTACATATTAAAATAATATATGACAATTATATTCACACAAGTTATCAATATTATTATCAAATACTTCCTACTGAAACAATATACCACACTATTAATCAACTATATGGACCCCCACTTTACCTGTGTGGGGCGGTTGGGATGGCCTAGTGGTCAGAGTGCCTCACTTCGACCTCTGGCTGGCCGGCCACCTCTGGCTTGTGGCTGTGTTTTCGAGCCCTGGTGGGAGCGTATGTGGCATGGAGATAGGGGCACACTCGGGTTTCCTCCCACTGCTAAAGACCACATTGTGCAAGCGAATTATTGAAATAAAATTAAAACCATATGTTAGTCCCTAAATGACCTAGTTATGTAGAGTGGACGTTAAACCCCATTTCTCTCTCTCTCTAATCCTTATAAGACACATAGAAATAGATTTAACAAATTAAAAACACTTATATGGATACAACTTCTGAATATCATATCATTATTTGCTTGATAATGATATCTGTATGTGTATCGAAATGTAGCATGTTAATAAATTCAGAAGTAGTATATCCGTATAAATGTTTTTGATATACTACATTCTGATGTCATATATATATTAAATAGCGCACTGACTGTTACTGAAGTAATATACGAGGTCTGGCGGAAAAGCTTTATGGTTGTGCTCATATTTTTAGATATATACCCCTAGCAATCGGTTTAAAACACTAGAAACGTCAAGGCTGATTGATTAATCAATGTCTGATGTCATAGGGTCAAAATACCTCACTCTGACCCCTGAACGACCTTTCAGTACAACCTGTCCAATCTTCATACCAATAAATACTCCTCTATTTTCCAGAGAATAGTTCCCGTGGTGAATCTCGTGGGACAGTGTCTGTCGCGAATCTCGTGAAGTCTTAATCGAGCTTTAAATGACATCTAGTCTGTGTCGAGTGGATATTAAACCCCATTTCTCTCTATTTCCTTCCCCTCACTTTAAAAAATATTTTCGTCAAATTTAAATTTTTTCGACTTTTGATCTATTTTCAGAAAACTATTGGAGTGTTCAAACCAAAGGACGAAGAACCATATGGACAGTTAAATCCAAAATGGACAAAATGGATGCAGAAATTGTGTTGTCCATGTTGTTTTGGACGGTCGTGTCTCGTTTTAAATCAAGGTTATCTCTCGGAAGCGGGAGCTAGTTTAGTAGACCAGAAACTATTGCTTAATATAGTACCTAAAACCAAAGTAAGTAAATCTCAAGCAGCGTATGAATACATACACAACCATTCTTATTCAAACGCAGATCCTTATTTGTTTCGTTATAGTTAAAAGATTTGTTTACTTGTCTTCGCTATAACTGGGGCCTGTTTCATGAAATTTTACCGAAGAAAAAATCAAAATTTTAGTAATTTGATTGGATAATATTAAATTGATTTTAGCTTTTAGCCAATCAAAATTGAAGTATCTACTAAAATTTGGATTTCATCTTTAGTTAAGATTTCGAGAAACGGGGCCCAGGAACTAGAAAAGTTGTTGAATAATCTGTGTTCTAGTTGTTGTGAAGGATGATCCAATCAACTGATTTGTTGGGTCGAGTTCTTATCCTCTGGTACCTGAAACCATGGGTAGAGATTCGCAGCGATTCAATTAAATGGTATATAAACTTTAATAATGATAATAATATATACATTTATACTTTTCACATTTCCATACAAGTATGTATGCTCAAGGCGCTACATAGGTGATGGATGGCTGAATGGTTAGCACGTGCCCGCTGTGTCATAAAGTCTGTATAGTCAACTGGCGTGGTTTGGAATCCCCCGTTGTATGTGACAAGGAGTAGGGTCGCCTGTCCAACCTTGTGGGTTTTCTCCGGGTCCTCCGGTTTCCTCCCACTGTTAAAAAGCCCTAAATGCAAGCGAATTATTGAAATAAATCATACGTTTATCCCGAAATGACCTAGTTTGTGTCGAATGTACCTTAAACCCCATTTCTCTCTCTCTCTTTTAACAGCGTTTCTTGATCGCGATAATATGGTAAATGACGTAATAAGAATTAACAAACGAAATGTTGTTTTTTTGTTTCAGGTAGTAAAATTAGCGAGTAAAACTTTTAACTATAATGCTTTAGATCGAACCAAAGTGACTGTAAAGAAAAACATTGGTGATAATATGCCGTCCGTGGCAAAACATTTTAAACGTTTAGGTTTACCGCCAAAAGTTGGTTCATTTCAATTATTCGTCAATGGATATAAAGACGCAGATTTCTGGCTGAGGCGGTTTGAAAACGAGTCGCTACCCGAATCTACAGCGAAGAAATTCCAACATTTATTTGAAAGACTGGTAGTTTTAGATTATATAATTAGAAACACAGGTATGTCAATGTTATCTGAAGGGGGTGGGGGTTGGATGGCCGAAAGGTTAAAGTGTGCGCGCTGTATGATAAAACCTGTTATTGAGTCAACTGACGTGGTTTCGATTCCCTATTTGTACGTGGCAAGGAGTAGGGTCGCCTCTCCAACCTGGTGGGTTTTTTCCGGTTTCCTTTCACTGCTAAAGACCCCTACTCGCAAGCGAATTATTAAAATGAAATTAAACGATATGTTAGTCCCGAAATGACCTAGTTTGTGGCGAGTGGAAGTTAAATCCTATTTCTCTCTCTCTCTCGTTATCTGAAGGACTGGTAATTTTAGATTATACAATGTTATTTACAACAAGTTGGAGGGTTGGGCGGCAGAATAGTTTAACAACTGCTCTTGAGGTCAGGTGGCAATGTTTCGAGGAATAGGGTCAACAGTCCAACCTTGTGGGTGTTCTACAGGTCCTGAAATTTCCAACTGAAAACTCACTTATATTGAGCACTGAAGAAACAATAATATTCAACTGATGACATACTTTTATTGTTCCTGTACATTCTATCTTATTTTGTGTGCAATCTTCCTATATTTTACTTGTATAATGTATATGTTTTGTAGTTCAGGAGTGACTTACTAACCAAAACTTTTTACTTAAAAGTGCTATTGCATTTCACATGATTTTGAATTTATCCTGACATAACAGGGACTCATGGAAGATTAGTTTTTTTGTGAAATGCATAAGTTGCCTCATTAAATAAAGTTATTATTACCATCATAATCATCATCATCATCATCATCCTACAATTGTCTTAAGCCCCTTGTTATACTAAATGATTTTGTTAATTACAGATAGGGGTAACGATAATTGGTTAATTAAATATGAACCAGCATCAGCTGATCAGGGAGATGTAAGTACCATTATGATTAGTTTAACGGGGGGAGATGGATGTAAGTACCACAACCATTAATTATAACGGGGAGGGAGATGTAAGTACCAATATCATTAATTGTAACAGGGAGGGGGAGGGGGATCAAGAGGGTAAGATAATGGCTCACTAGCCTGAAGGTTGGGTGTTCGATCCCTGCATTGGCCGAGAAACTTCATCCAGATTTTTTGGCGTAGTTTCCCCTTGTCAGTGATGCAGGATGGAGGGCCTAATAAGGACAGCTCTCCAGTCGTCCGGATGGGACAGAAAACAAGGTCCCATGTACACATTGGCATTCAGGTAAAAGATCCCTTGACAGTTGAAATTCGATATAATGGCAGTCCGAAGTACCGCTGTCCAGGAAAAATTTACCTCACAGCACACAATATATGGCATATGCCCATCTTCATTAGCCTTGTTCAAAGCAGAACAGTCGTATCACAAAGTTAAAACTCATTTCATTTCGTTCTTTAATATTTTTCCAGGAAGAATGGAGTATGGTGGAGAATCCTGAGATTAGTATCGCTGCTATTGATAATGGTCTTGCCTTTCCTTATAAACATCCAGATGAATGGAGAGCTTGTAAGTTGTTAATCTATTCTTGTCAAGGGTGGGGATTGTAGTGTGTTTTTGGAAGGGATGGATGGAACCTGGAACATTTCATTATCAAACTAAAATAATAATTACAAACAGTTTATTGTTATTTCGATGAAAGCTGTTCCTAGGGGAAATATGATGTAGCTATTGAAAAACTGACTACCTACATCATAGCTACCTTTAGAACGGGACATTCATGTGAATATAAACCAGAAAATCTGTCCTGACGATCAAAATCATTGGAGGGGGGAGTTATGCCCCCTTATTATGAAATTTCAATGGCGCTTTATAGACTGCAATTATATTAACCTATCTTTCTGAAATCTATTATCAATGGCTTAAGGTGTGTGTATGGTTGACTGGCAAACTATTTAAACATTAACACAGAAGGATATATGGTTGGTTTTTTCCCATATTCTATTTGGTTTGATTATTATTCTAGATGGAGGGCCTGACATGAACAGCTGTCTAGTCATTCGGATGGGACGGAAAACCGAGGTCTCGTGACACATTGGCGTGCATGTAAGACATCCCTTGACAGTTGGAATTAAGAGTAGGCTGCAGCTCTGTTGCCTGGGCAAAAGTTCCCTCATAGCACACTGTATGGCGTATGCCCGTCTTCATTAGCCTAGGTTAGGAGCAGAACAGTAGGATGTAAAACCCATTTCATTTCGGTTTGTTTATTATTCTAGATCCGTACCACTGGGCGTGGCTACCACAGGCTAAAGTACCCTTCTCTGATGAAATAAAAGAATTGGTACTGCCTCAACTTAATGATGTAGATTTTGTACAAGATTTGTGTGATGATTTGTTTGAATTATTTAAAGTAAGTTTATATTTTTTTTAAAGTAAGTTTATTTTATTTAAAGTATGTTTATTTTATTTAAAGTATGTTTATTTTATTTAAAGTAAGTTTATTTTATTTAAAGTAAGTTTATATTTTTTTTAAAGTAAGTTTATTTTATTTAAAGTAAGTTTATTTTATTTAAAGTATGTTTATTTTATTTAAAGTAAGTTTATTTTATTTAAAGTATGTTTATTTTATTTAAAGTATGTTTATTTTATTTAAAGTATGTTTATTTTATTTAAAGTAAGTTTATTTTATTTAAAGTATGTTTATTTTATTTAAAGTATGTTTATTTTATTTAAAGTATGTTTATTTTATTTAAAGTATGTTTATTTTTGATTAAAATTAAGTTTATATTTGATTAAAATTAAGTTTATATTTTATTTAAAGTAAGTTTATATTTGATTAAAATTAAGTTTATATTTTATTTAAAGTAAGTTTATTTAAAAAATTTGTAAATAGTATGGGGACACTGTAGCTACTTGTCACAAGACCCTACAACCAGTCTGTGATCTTCTACAGTGCCAGTGCCAAACACTTGAATAGGTTTACCTAAATTTTCCCAGTAGACTACCTATAGTAGCATGTACAATGGGTTGTGGGCTAGGCTTAACTAATCCAAATTATAAGAAGAAAAAGTCACCAAAATAGACTTTATTTTGCCTACTGATGTAAACATTTGGTTTTTCTATTTGCAGACTGATAAAGGTTTTGATAGAGGAACATTTTTCAAACAGATGGCTGTAATGAGAGGACAGGTAGAGTTATTTGCCCTTTTTTTTCACTTTGGGGCATACTTATTTCAACATTCTGGAATTGAATTCCCTCAATCCCAAAAATAGTGACAATCTAGTGAAAGGGGATATTTTTCGAGCTAAAGCACACGCGTCGACTTGAAGAGTAAATATCTCAATTAACCTGCAGCTGAAATATTTTCGTTGTGTTTAATTACGTCAATTTTCTACTCACACCAACTCCGTCGTCAGAACTGCCAGAACCGTGACAGGACTGAATTCTGAGTCACTCGATTGTAATTCTGTCAATTCGGGACGTTCTGGACTGTGAATCGAGCATTCCAATAGTATTGATATTTCAGTTAGCAATTAGTTTATCCAGAAAAATTGAAATTGGGCTGTGATAGTATCATTGCGATTGTTAATATGCTGATTGCAATGAAGAAGTATCATGCCGATGTATTACTTTCTAGGTCCCAATAAATATTAGCAATTTAGCTCATTTAAGTCTGCTGAGAATGCTTTAATGACTCAGGGCCTGATGTTTGATCCTGTTGTTGACTGAGTAAGCTTCCTAGCATTTCCCATTGTCAATGGTGCAGGCCAGAAGACCTGGCAAGGAGCAACATCTAGTTGTTAGAATGGCACACAGTCCTGCATGTAAAAGAACCCTGGACGGTTATCTACGAATAGTTATCATAAGATCTTTCATTGAGTCAATTGGTGTGGTTATGATTCCCCGCTTGTACGTGACAAGAAGTAGAGCCGCCTGTCCAACCTCATGAGTTTTCTCAGGGTCCTCCAGTTTCCTCCTACTGCTAAAAACCCCTACATTCAAGCGAATGATTGAAATAAAAATGAACCATGTATTAGTCCAAAAATGACCTAGTTTGTGTCGAGTAGACATTAAACCCAATTTCTCTCTCTCTCTATTTCATTGTTTTTTTAATTTGTTTTCAGATATTGAATTTATCCCAAGCATTAAAAGATGGAAAATCCCCTGTTGAATTGGTTCAGATGCGAGCTGTCACAGTTGAGAGGAATAAGGGGGGCTTTGGACGAATACGAAGCGATAGCGACACCTTTACGCAAAGTATTTCTAGTCGAAATCCATTCTTCTCTTGGTGTTGATGATAACTTACCTTAGGTTTGTTTGTATTGCCTCCTTTCAATGAGAAAATTGTCCGACCAGGTTTGTTTGTATTACCGCCCTTTAATGAGAAAATTGTCCAACTGCTCTTGTTTTAATTTAAAAACAAATATTTCAAGAGTAAGTTTGATTTAGTTCAGATTTTGATACACCGAGCTGATATTATCTGATTTATCTGATAATTGACTTTTGATAAACTGACAAGAATATACTAGATAATCATGAATAATGACCTGGTTATCCAGAATAGATAAAAACTCACAAGATTGGCTGGATAATCATGAATATTGATCTCGTTATCCAGATGAGTCACAAACTTAACAAATACATTCGGTTTCATTCCGGTGGTTTAGAAATTCTGTTATGGAAACCAGCTGACCAAGTCAGTAGTAGGCTAATATCTTCCATTAACATTGGGATTATTAATGGTTAGATCTACATATTAAGGCCACCTGCAGATTTCGTCAAGGTCACAAGTCGTAAACAGATCTAACTCTAACCCTAACCCAACAATCACATGCTCTAACCCGGTTTACATTTCATGACCTTGACGATATCTGCAGGTGGCTTTATTATTTAGATCTCAACGATTTTAAACAGACATTTATAAACATGAAGAGCATTCTGAGTTATCTACCCTTAGTAATACTGTATGATCAGCTACAACGAGACAGAAGGCCAAGATATCGAACGCCATTCCAGTATTTCCTTATAAAAGTCTAACAACAAAAGTACCTTGATTGTTATTTCTTAAAAATACATTATGGAAGTTTAGATAAAGAGCTAGCAGTTCTCCCTATTATAGTTAAAAACTAGATATTGTAAAGGGAATTTGCTGAAAATTTCAGTCAAATTGATCAACTTTGAACCAAGATTTTAGAGATTGAATTTTTAGTCTAGCCTTGATCATCATTACTAAAGTCGGTACGATAAAAAACATAGTCTTGATTGGCAGATTTAGCTCTTGCATAATTTACCCGGTATGTTTAATTATCTACTAGTAGTTGAACAAGTGGATTAATAGTTTTAATCAAATGTCTAGTCGAATGTTAAAAAAAGGGCACGCTATTATTAAATAATAACTGATGTTGAAATTCATAGATGAAAACATTTTAAAATGTTGATATAATTGACATTATCTGTGGTGTCCTCACCATGTTTATTAGATATTGATAATAGATTTAGATAAAGAGCTGACTGTTCTTGCTATAATAGATTAAAAATAGATAATAAGTCCTACTACACACAAACCAGGTTTCAGCTAAATCTAGCCTGATCGGGTTTATCGTTACATGCACATCATGAAACAGGCCCCTGTTATATAACTTTACATAAGCTTTTTGAAACTGGCTCCAGGAAAATATATTGAGACTGAGAGCTCACTGTATAGCAGGGTCAACCCTAGACTCACCAATGTTACAGCAAGGCCTTTACAATGCATGTTATATATAAGGGCCTGGCTATACCATGCGTATATTATATGTAAGGTCCTGGCTATACCGTGGGCATGTTATATAAGGTCCTTGCTATGTTATATATGGGGGCATTGCTATGTTATATAAAAGGGCCTGGCTATGTTATATAAAGACCTTGCTATGTTATATATAAGGGCCTTGCTATGTTATATAAAACGGCCTTGCTATATTATATATAAGGGCCTTGCTATGTAATATAAAACGGCCTTGCTATGTTATATAAAAGGGCCTGGCTATGTTATATAAAGACCTTGCTATGTTATATATAAGGGCCTTGCTATGTTATATAAAAGGACCTTGCTATGTTCTATATAACGACCTTGCTATGTAATATAAAACGGCCTTGCTATGTTATATATAAGGTCCTTGCTATGTTATATATAAGGTCCTTGCTATGTTATATATAAGGGCCTTGCTATGTTATATAAAAGGGCCTTGCTATGTTATATATAAGGGCCTTGTTATGTTATATATAAGGATCTTGCTATGTTATATAAAAGGGCCTTGCTATGTTATATAAAAGGGCCTTGTTATGTTATATATAAGGGCCTTGTTATGTTATATATAAGTTCCTTGCTATGTTATATATAAGGGCCTTGTGACAACCTGGTGTGATAAAATGTTATGTAAAAACTGCTGTACAAATTTTAAATGTTTAGTGTTAGATTTTGTTCAATTTAAAATTATTTTACATTGTAAGTATGTAAATAAATAAACAATAAATGAAATATGTGCAATGATTCTAAATATAATACTGTATTTAATTTGAGTAAATAAAATACTGTATTCAACTTAAGTGAATTAAATACTGTATTTAACTTAAGTGAATTAAATACTGTATTCAACTTAAGTAAATTAAATACTGTATTAAACTTAAGTAAAAAATAAATACTGTATTTAACTTGAGTAAATAAAATACTGTATTCTACTTGAGTAAATACAATACTGTATTTAATTTGATTAAATAAAATACTGTATTTAACTTGAGTAAGTAAAATACTGTATTTAACTTGAGTAAGTAAAATACTGTATTTAACTTGAGTAAGTAAAATACTGTATTTAACTTGAGTAAGTAAAATACTGTATTTAACTTGAGTAAGTAAAATACTGTATTTAACTTGAGTAAGTAAAATACTGTATTTAACTTGAGTAAGTAAAATACTGTATTCAACTTTTTAAACCCCATTTCATTTCCCTCTTGGTCCAATTCCTTCTGTTATATTAAAATACATTAAATGTTGATTATTCACACTGTATGCTCATCAAACTTTGTATCGTTAAATATATGTGTGCCCTGTATAATGAATGATTACATAGATATATGAGCCCTGGAACATGTATTTATTACATGTGTCCTGAATCATGTTAAGAAAATTGAGTATTGATTTGAATGTGTTCAGTGTTGATATATTTCATATTTCATGAGATAATTAGTTATTCAGGGATTATTCATTATGGTCCTACTAATCTCCGAAAAAGAGCAGGGGTTGTTTTGGTAAATATTGCCCAAAGTATTTCAATAAGTGACCAACAAGGAAAGATACGTTACTGTCAATCAATCCATATTATTTCGCTTTATCAAAATATCATTAATCAATAGTTTTATCAATTTTTTGGTTACAAAATCATTTAAATTTTGGATATGATGAAAAAGAAAGATATATTATCTTGAATCAATCGCTTTATCAAATTATGAATAATCTTGTTATGAAACCCTTTTAAATTTAGATACGATGTGTAAAATATGCATATTTATAACACATCTTTCCTTATTGGTTGCTGAAAACAACATTCTTGTTTATTCTTGTCGGTTCTTGTCGGTCCCATTTTACAATATATTAGGTTAAGACTCTAGTGACAAAAAAACGCTCTTGTCAATGTTGATTAGTAGGACTCATCATTTATGGTAATTGTTTATTGTGATGGATTAAGAAAGAATATTAATTACATTAATTCTAATAATGATATGGACAGTTTGTCCTCCATGCTTTTTGTAAAAAAAATTAAAACATTAATAACTAGGAGCCAGGAACATAAAACTTTTGCTCAACCTTTGAATTACACAGATTTGTAAATCACCTGCCGCGGTCCACCTGGGTGCATTAGTTTCTACACACATATTATAGGGGTCCATAGTAGTCGTGAGGTTCAACTAGGCCAAAATTTTATGTAGTTTACAAAATATTCCAGGTTAAAATATCATCTTGGGTGTTCAAGAAGGACCCTTTGCATTATTTTTAACGGCTGAAAAAAAGTGGTTCTAGATGTTCAAAATGTTCCAAAAGCCATGTTCATATTAACTTGCATGTAGAAGGCAAACCCTTGACTTTTTGAAATCTACGAAGACGAAGTGGTAATATTTGTGTCCAGGCAAAATTCTCCTGCCATGCATTTGCACAATTGACAATATATGTTGATCTCAAACTTGGTCATTTTGGAACTAATACATATGGTTCAATATTATTTCAAAAATCACTTGTGCGTAGGTGTCTTTATAGCAGTGGGAGGTACCTGGTAACTGAAACAGACCAGAGAAAACCAATAAAGATTTACTCAATTACAGACCTTGTGATTTCCTGCGCATGTGTTAAAATGTTAGATCATCAATTCCCCCCACCCCCCTTATTACAACTAAAATAGATATTTATATTATTGCTATCCACTGGGAGTCAAATTGAGGTGAACAAAATAAAAGAGTTTTATGTTCCGGGGCCCTGTTTCTCGAAATCTTAACTAAAGATTAAAATCCAAATTTTAGTAGATACTTCAATTTTGATTGGCTAGGCCCTAAAATCAATCTAATATTATCCAATCAAATTACTAAAATTTAGGTTTGATCTTAGTTAAAATTTTGTGAAACAGGCCCCTGAGCTCTGACAATAAAACAAATTATGGGAGAATGGATTGCTTACATTTTTACATTCCTTCAACTTATTCTTATTATTATTATTGTTATGTATCATAGAATTTATTTTTGTTTAAAATATATGTACATTTAATTGTCTTAATTCTATTTATTTTATCTACCGGTATTTGGATCCAAATTTAATACTTTCAATGAAAATAAGATGATATTTCATATTAAAGCGACAATATACCAAAAATAACAGCAAATTATATAAACTTTAAGAACATGCAAATCAAAAATCTTCTTTCCAAGAAACCGTTACAATCAAAAATGATTCAAATTGGCCAATCCAAAGGTAAGGACAAAGTAAAATAAAGTTGGGGTGTCCCAAGTTTAGATTTTGTCATTGATTCTGTAATGTGGTAGGGTTTTTAAACATGAAATAGGTCTACAGTGTAGGTAATTCAACATAGTGTCCCATGGTGGTTAATTTATTTTGGTAAAGGTATATTGAGGCCCATATGTTTCTAAGAATTATTAAACAGAAATAAATAGAATCAGTCACCCTGGAGATTAAGATGTGATCTAATCTGCATTTATAATCCTGGATTACAATCTATGCGTTATTTCAGCAAGTATTCTCTTGTTGTTTTCACACTCATAAAAACTACATTTATTTATCATAACTTTTTTCGGGTCTTTAATATATGATCAATTTGCCTTTCATTTATGTTGCTGTATTTGGTTATATTTGGTTAATTATGTAGCCATATTTGGTTAATGAAATGCAGACCCATATGCGGTAATCCTTAAAGAGGCACTATCACTTACCGGTACCAGAAAATAAATGTAATTAGTTCCATGTACTGTAATGTATTCCTTACCTACTTAGAAAACTTTCCCAGCACTGACCCACTTTGAGAAAAGTGTTTTGTGTAAATGTCTGCTGAACTCGATGAATAGGACTATTTGGGTTTTAATGTGACCAGCTTCTTGCAAATCCCCCAAAAAGGAAAACAGACTTATTTAAATTGTATCTATTGATTAAGGCGTTGGGTTCAGTAGAACCTCAATTAGTCCCAACAAAAATCTTAAATGTATGCAGTCGTTCAGTTAAAAGTATGTGCCATTGCCATTGATTGTATGTTACCATAGGGGCCATCCATAAAGTACGTACGCTCAAAATGTGTAAAATTCAGACCCCCTCCCCCCTGTACGCTCCTGAACGTACGTTTTTCCATTGAATTTAAGCACCTGTACGTTTTTGGCGTGCCCCCCTCCCCCCTTCAAGCGTAGTACTTTATGGATGTCCCCATAAATAATTGTTCAGTATTTTGTAAAAAAAAGAATTTATTCCGTTTAAGATGTACATATTTTATCATGAATCAAACCAATCAACAAAAAATAAACAAAATATAAAATTATGTATCCTGTTTTTCTGGTGGAACTTGGGGGGGTGGATGGTTGAATAGTTAGCAGGTAGGTGATGTAACAAAATATAAAACTATGTATCCTGTTTTTCTGGAACTAGGGGGTGAGGACGGATGGTCGAATAGTTAGCATGTGCGTGCTGTAACAAAATATAAAACTTTTTTTCCTGTTTTTCTGGAACTGGGGGGAGGGGAGGGGGGTGGATGGATCAATAGTTAGCATGTGTGTGCTGTAACAAAATATAAAACTATGTATCCTGTTTTTCTGGAAATGTGGTTGTATATTGTTTAGGGCCGCTGTCAGTGAACACTACAAAGACTACATATCCATTTCGAATTGATTTAAGAGTGGGTCATTGGGCACCCCTGATGGAGGATCAGGGAACAGACATTACCTCTATCAGACCCTTATCCCTTGACATTAGAAATACCCACTAGCCCTGTAAAGGATGCAAGAAAAAAAAAAACTCGAGTATAAATATACACATTTATATATATATATTATTATTTTCACATACAACTTATTCTACAATTCCAAATTATATCAAATTCTAGTTCCCTGACTTTTAAAAAGTTGACTGGCACAAAGAAATTTTTAGAATGCTCTCATGGCAGATTCTGATTTCTGAATACAGAAATATACACATTATACAAAATTAATAAATAATATATTATTATATTCATATAAAAATAAATAAATTGGTGTACACTAAAAAAAATAAATTTGTGTAAATCTTTTATCAAAATAAATATTTCTGAAATATCACAAATTGTAGAATATCACATTTCGTACCTTCTTTAAAATATACCAAAATTCTTGTTCATGCTAAGTAACCCCATTACATTCCAGCATGTAGCTCCTTATTTCCATACCCACTAAAATATCCTAACAAATCCAGTTTTATCCCCAATATACTAACAAATAAAATCCCTTCTTTAAAATTGCAATAAAAAGTTTTGATATGTAATCTTAATATTTTAAAAATAAAATAAAACTCGAGTCTTTTTCACCCAAAGCAAATTATGTCCGTTACACATACTTTTACACACAATTCCGATTTTTTCCTTTTTTGATAAAAGTTAAAATTTTTCAAAATGTACAAAAAAATAAATATATTATAATGAAGCTATTGGAGTAGATTGAGATCTTGAAGATGGGGGAACCAGACAGATCGAGAGTTTTAATGGCTGACGTAGGTATCTCTGTAGGTTGTATTGAAGCCAGAACGCGTCTTCTCTGTGACTAGTCCACGGTGCTGGGACGGGTGACGACATAGGGTGGCTCGCTCTGTGACTTCTCCTACAAATACAAACAATATCATAACATGATAAAAACCAGAGACGTCTATACTTGAAACATCGCCCAGTAAAATGAGCAAAAAAAGACGGTAAAAAGACGAAGATGTTATAATAATAATAATAATAATCGCGTCATTTTACAAGTGTAGCAAATTAGGCCTGGGGCCTTTTTCCAATTTGGCCCTTGGCACAGATCGTGCAAATGATCTCGGTCATTACTGCAGGAGGAAACTGAAGAACTCGGGGGTTATACGGACCTTTTCCGTATGAAAGCTGTTCGATACGTGCTGTCGTATCACGTATGAGAAATATACACACATTGATGATATCACACGAAAAATAGATACAGATTCGCGATACGGAACAGGAATTTACCTTTGTCAAAAGTCTCTAATATGATATATATTATTTGATTAAAGCAAAACGTAGATGCCGGCAGTCGATAACGGCATACCAAAGGCCTGTTCTCATTTGGATCTGACCAGTTGTAGTGGGAGATCGCGTCAAGGGTCATACGAGCGGATTTTGAACCTATTGTGTGAAATTGTGATAAACTAATCAGCGTTGATGTTTCTATCGGGATACCGACAGTTTCGTGCAACGGACACCAAGAACTCGCCGTAACAGACCGTTTCATTGGCTAATCTATCGCATCAATCAGAACGTGGGTTATATAACAACTCTTCCAGATCCTAGTGTATTAAAGGCAAGCAAAACGAAATTTTGAACTATAAAAACGAAACAAAATAGGATCTGTGTTTTAATCAGATTGGGATTGGGGTGGGGGTGGTTAGCATGTGCGCGATGTATAAATAAAGCCTGTCATTGAGTCAACTGGCAGGGTATCGATTCCCCAGCTGTACGTGATAATAAGAAGTAGGCTTTCTCCCCGCCTCCGGTTTCATCCCACTGCCAAAGACCCCTACGCGAAAGCGAATTATTGAAATAAAATTTAACCATATGTTGGTCCCGAAATGACATAGTCATGGTCGAGTGGACGTTAGACCCCATTTCTCTCTCTCTAATCAGATTGATTCCGTACCATAATATCATAACTGTTAAATGATGATATTTGGCAACGCTTTATGATTCCGAGTAAGAACAGTACTTTGTACTGCAGCCATAGATATATAATTTTTGAGGCTACGGTCAGTATACAGAAGTGAAATGGGGTTTAACATTATTACCATTGTTCTGTTAGTACTGGGCTAATGAAGACCGACATAAACGATACAGGGTGCTATGAGGGAAATTTTGTCGAGACGGCAATTGAATTCTAGTTGTCAGAGATTCTTTTACGTGCAAGCCAGTGTGTTCACGGGACTATGTTTAACGTCCACTCGAAACAAACTTTGTCGTTTCGGGATTAACATATAGTCAATTTTATTTCAATTATTCGCTAGCGCGCGTAGGGGTCTTTAGCAGTGGGAGGAAACTGGAGGTCCCGGTTAAAACCCACGAGGTTGGACAAGCGACCCGACACGTTGTCACACACACTTGGGGAATGGAAAAAAGGAGGGAGAGAGACATTGGGTTTAACGTCCACTCAACACAACTAGGTCATTTCGGGACTAACATATGGTGTTTAATTGTATTTCAATAATTCGCTTGCGCGTATACAGGGGTCTTTAGCAGTGGGAGGAAACCGGAGTGCCCGGAGGAAACCTACGAGGTTGAGAAGGCGCCCCTATCTCCATGTGACATAGTATACGCTCACACCAGGGCTCGAAACCACAGCCGAAAGCTAGAGGTCGAAGAGCGACACTCTAGACCACTAGGCCATCCCAACCCCCCGGGGAATGGAAACAGAGAAAAGTTACCTGTATAATGTGATCTTTGTGTAGATGTGGTTTCCATGGCTTTAGTGGGTGGAGTATATTCCTTTTTATCTTTTATACAGGGTGTGGCGGGTTTCACACCTTCCCACGTCGGATAACTAGAACTGTAGGTTGTTTGGGGGGTGGCTCGCGACCGGAGCGGGGGCGCACCGCCCTGTTTTATTAAATTATCATTCCGGTATTCTGGGCGACATGCTGTAGCTTTCTTTGTCACTCCCGGATCTTTAAAATCTACCTAAACAACAAAAGAACAAAAGGCCTACATAGAATGAATGAATGAAATGGGGATTAACGTCCTACTATTATGCACCTAGCCTGGGCTAATGGAAGACGGGGCCTACATAGAAATATGTCGGTGGATGATATATTGATTTGTGATACACCCATCAATGATGTATTGATTAATGATCAAATTGATTAATGATGAATAAACCATTATAATAAAACGGGGACTTGGATTTGTGATAAATATACGGATAAAACGTCGATTAATGATGTTTTCGATTCATGATTCAATGATTACTGATCCATCCATTCATGATACTCCGATTGATAAATAATTTAAATATCTCGGGCGCTTGAATTGGTGATAAATCAATGGATGATGATACATACACCGATTCATGATACATCGATAAATGATAGATCGATTGATAAACTACTGATCACTGATAAATTGATTGCTGATGCATCCATTGATAAATTAATTCAGTAAGCTTAAATTCCGCGCGATGTATATTACAGAGATACTGTTATAGCTTCCCTGATCGTCTCCATACGCAGAAGATTCGTAGAATAAAATCTAGAAAGTGGAAAGTTATAAGTTGACCATTCGGAGAGTGTAAGAGCCAAGAGGTGTTCATTTAAAATCATTCTGACAGAGGCAGATCCGGGAGAGGGGGGGGGGCCTTTTTTACTGCTTAGAGTGCCTTTTCTCAGACCCAAATATGTCCGAAAATCCAAATAGCTCTTGAAATACAGATACAAGGAAATGACCGATAATTTTCTCGAGGGACCCCCCAAGCCCTCTCTCTCAGCGGTGTGCCCGGTCTCCGCGGTTAGTGCCCTCATTTTGCGGCGCCCCCCCCCCCCCTTTCAAAATTCCTAGAACCTCCCCTGGGAGATTTAAAAAAACTCGCGCATTTCTGCGAACACAATATTTCATTATTAATTAGAATTCAAAAATGAGAAGAACATGCTTACCGTATAAGTTGTACTTAGTAGTAGTTTTCCCTCAACCTTTTTATATTCTTTTCCTTTTCCCCAAGGGGGGTCCGTTCTGGCCGGTATTGGCCACGCCCTAAACGCGTCGGATTGAGTGGTCTCGCCCTGAAAGGGGAGGTCACTCATGATGCAGGCTGTATCTGAAGGGCGAAATGCAGATTCCCTAGAAACTGTTCCATGATTTTTGTAATCTGCCATGTTTGTTGTGATACAAGCGAATGGCGTGTTTGAGTGGCTTACTAATTTGATAGGCGCTGTAAAAAAAAAACATTCAATAAAATAGAAAATAAAATATCTTGCACGGGAAAAATCGGGTAAATCAAGAAATTGCAGAAATTGATTCGCCACTTGAGAAAATATCACATTTGAATCGGTACAAAGTGTCCATGTAAAGGTAAGCATATTCTCTCACGAGTGCGTCCCCACCACCGCCTTTCCCGTTTGATTAAAACATAGATCTATAACTATAAGCTTATTTCGTTTCGGTTTTTTTTATACTTCCAAATCCAATAGCCCACACTCATCACTGCATACAGATCTGACAAGTTAATTGTTATGTTGGGAGTTCACGTCAGGAGTCAAACGAGAGACTTTTTATCCCTATGACGCCAGACATTGATTAATCAATCAGGGCGTTGATGTTTCAAGTGGTTTACCCACTGTTCCGTTTCATTGGCTAATCCCTTACATCTTTCAGAACACGTCAATGATAACCATAACAACTCTTTCAGATCCTTGTGTAGTGAAGACAAGTAAAACGAAATATTTTGAGCTGTAAAAACGAAACGAAATAGGATCTGTGTTTTCGTGTTGAATAAAAGTTTTTAACAAATCAGAAATATCTAGTCACATTAGTCACACCCGTGTTAACGTAATGGCGACTATAATTTATAAACGTTTGGAATACACTGAAAATACAGGAAACAATTCGTCTCCAGCAACTAAATGGATGATAAGTAACTTTTTCCCATGGCGTGCTAGTTTCATTGATTGAATGGCCGATATTGCCCTTGCTAGTGTATCAGTTTCAGTGATTGGGTGACCGGCCTTCCCTTTAGCAAGTAGGCCTATATGTAAAGCCTAGGTCAATTTTCGTCAAGGTCGCTGAGATGTAATTAAGGTTAGGTCATGTGAATGTTAGCGAGATTGTAGGTTAGGCTTAGGGTAAGTATAGACTGGATAACCTGCTCTAATATGTAGGGGCGATCCTGACGTATTAGAGCAGGTTATCCAGTCTAGTACTAGGGCTAGGTCCAGGGTTAGGGTTGGGATTAGCGCTAGCCTGTCTTACATCTCGTGACCTTTGACCACGCTTGAACTTGGCCTTATTAAATATATCTAAATAACATTTATCAAACGTAATGGGTTCTGTGATTGGATGACTGACTTTACCTTTAGCAAGTGTAATAGGTTTAGGGATTGGATGACCTACGAAGGTTTGCCTATAGATTGATGTATGGTCAAACTCGCCGGTTTCTTGTATACTATTTGCTGCTGTTGGTAAGATAGGCTTTGGTGGTTTCACTCCAGTGTGTGGACGAAAATCTTCCTATTAAAAAATAAAAAAGACGAAATAAATATTTTAACAGAGAAACTGACGCATGTTGTGCATGACGCATGCCATAATCAGATATCACTTTTCAATTAAGAATAAATGAATGAATGAAATGGGGTTTAACGTACTACTTTTTCAATTAAGAACTTCAATCCAATATCTCCCCGATGACTAGAAGTCTAAACCAACGAGGGGACGGGGAATGTTCTTAGGCCTTATGGGCGCAGTAAAATTCACGGACAATGTATATCTTTTGATCTTATGGTCGACATTTTTTTCACAAGGGGTGGGAGTCGGGGATTGGAACGTTTTGCAGAGTAGGGGGAGGGGGGGTGAGGGTAGTTACGGGCCTGCCCCAAACAAGCCAGATTTGAAATTGCCGATGCCTATTTTCGGCTTTCTATTTCAATCAAGTGTTGTTTTGTAAATTGGTGTAGAGAGTTGCATCTGTAAAACCTACTTACCCGGCTAGTTGAGTTCGGCTGTTCGACCTTTTCACTTGGTAACGGAACTGTGAGGTTATCGGGGATATAAGCAGCTTTTGGCCGACTTTTTCTGGCTAGCTCTGTATCGTATTGTGGATATGATGACTTGTAAATTGAATTACCGCGAAATTTGACCACTGGCTCCCGATAGACTTGTGATGGTTTGCAGGAGGTAACTTGATAATGTTTACCGAATTTCTATAAATAAAAATACGGAAAGACAGAAATAATATTGTTAACTTTAGATTTAAAGCAGCAATGCATAAGAAATTGTGGGCCTTGTTCATGCTTCAAATGCTATATAAATTGTTATTTAGACATTTATTGATAAGAAGCAAATGCGATGGGTCTGGCCAACAAAAACTTAATAGCCTCGACTTATCACACGTCCTACAAGTTGTTTGCAAGTTGGTGATAATCAGGTACAAAATATAGACCTAGGTTGTTCAAGACTTTAACGTCTTAATTTGTTCAATAACCGGGATGACGAAGACGGTCATAAACCAATGCTTGCAAGGGGCTTCATTGTGCGATAATATCGGCAGTTTGCCGTCCGTATAGAATGTCAAGATGAATGTATTAGGAAAGGGGTTGAATAGGGTTTAGCGTCTCGTCATTTTGAGACTAACACTCGATTTTCTATAACCACGTGTCCAATGAAGGAGAATTTTGTCAAGAATGCTGCCCATCCGTGTGATCTTCACCGAGTCCCTACTATCAATGGGATGTTTGATACGAGCACTGTAATGATATAGATTTAGGTTTTTTTGTCCCCTCCCAACGACTAGACACACTTGTTAATAGAGAGAGAGGGGTGGGGTTTAACGTCCACTCGCGGCACAAACTAGGTCATTTCGGGACTAACATATGATTCGGTTTTATTTTAATAATTCGCTTGCGCGTAGGGGTCTTTAGCAGTGGGAGGAAAACCGAAGGACCCGGAGCGCGCACATGCTAACCATTCGGCTGCCCCCCTCCCGGACTTGTTAAGAGAGAGAGAAAGTAGAAGTGTTGAATTATTACATCGTTATAATCGTTTCTATAGATAGTTCTAGTCAGTAGACTACCAGTTGGTTTAACATAAACTTCCTTCTTCTTCTCTTCACATTTCTCTACCTACATGATAAATTATAAATAAAATAAAATGGAGTTTAACATCCTACTGTTCTGCTAAGAAATGGGCTAATGAAGACGGGCATACGCCATACAGTGTGTTATGAGCGACATTTTGCCCGGACAGCGGCACTACGGCCTACTCTTATATCGAATTCCAACTATCAAGGGATCTTTAACGTGCAGGCCAATGTGTACACGTGACATCGGATTTTTATCCCACCCGAACGACTATGCAGGTGTCCTTGTCCAGGCTTTTCTCCCGGCATCACTGACAAGGAGGAACCATCTTGGCCTATGCAGTGATGAACATCTAACATAATTTACAACAGAATCAATAAAGGTCATGTGGGCCATATTCCCTACCTACCAGGGTCTAAGTGGGAGGGGCACAATGACGAACTTTGTATCATGGTTTTTAGTTTTTGCCCCCTTGAGTTTTTGCACCGTGTGATGGAGGACATGGCAAGCCGGTCAACGTACAGTCGTCCATGTGGGACGACAAACCCAAATCCCGTGTACACATTGGCGTTCACGTGAAAAAAATTTTGACAGTTGGAATTCGAATTAAGAGTATTCCGTACGACCGCTGTACAGACAATATTTCACTAATAGTCATACTCATAGCAGCACAAGGCATGTTTTTTTTTTGTTTTTCGACTATTTGGCATAGGTTATCGACAGGACCGCACCTAGCAGGGGCGCAGGGGTACATTCCAACCCCAGAAAAATAAAGCCCCCTGCCCCCCAAACTATCAATTCTAAAATTGATTATGATCACACAGTGATGCTTTTAAGGGCGCCAACACGCCAATTGGTAACTGGTTCGTTACCGGATCCACACTTTCTTATATCACTTACGTGGAGGTTATGGGTCACCACAACAGCCGTATACCCAAAGGCGAGGTGGGGGCACCAGGGGCAAATGCCCCTCCTAAGACATCTGCCGTCCTTATAAAATCGACCATGTCAAATACAAATGCGACTCTCAGATATCAGCTGTGTGCCCGGAAAACGTGTTTCGAAATATTCTGACAAGACATGAGAAATTGACACACGGGATCACTTGCTAGCGACTTCGATTGTGGCTCCAAGTGCGTGGAAAACGCGTTTGCGCTCAGTAACTGTTGCATTATATTGGCGCCCCATCACTCTCCATGCTGCAACCCTACTTTTAACATCTTGCATACGACCCTGCTTATCGCCCTTGACGACAAAATAACTTAGTGAGCGGTGTGTTACATATAACAAGAAAATGTCGGCCCAAACTTTCATTCGACAAACCTCGACAGATTCCGGTACCCTCCGTAACCCTACATCTAGACTCGGATGTATGACAGTAAGTGACATGTATTCGCGATGCGGCTAGTCGACTACCGATTTACTTTAACAGGAAAACGTGCCGCTTTTACAAAAAAAGTCCCAAAATGGAAGCCATTTTTTAGTTTGTTGATATAATCTCCAAGGGGGCAGCCATTTTTTATCCGGGTCCTTTAAAATAGTTCTAAAATGGCGGAATTCGTCATACATCCGAATCTAGATGTAGGGTACCGGAAAATGTCGAGATTTGCTGAGTGCCCCAAATTTATTACAAACCGGATGTTGAACAAAGATCTGTCTATAAGACGATTCGCCAGCAAATTTTTGCCGCTCTCCTACAATTAGAGTGGTTTCCGGTCGGATTGGTTTCCGTGGTTCGGGCTGCCACTGTCTAAATTTCTAGAACATAAAATAATAAATACTATTTGTCAGTAAATTCACATGTCAGTGGGGTGTGAATGTTTAAAGGTCCATACAAGCACGTCTGAGACTACCGCCGGCAGTTAGATTTCTTCTCGGCGGCAAACTGCAGGTCAAAACGTCTACTCGACTTAAACTGGGCCATTTCGGGACTAACATTTGGTTCAGTTTTATTTCAATAACTCGCTTGCGCGTAGCGGTGTTTTAGCAGTGCGGGGGGAAACCGGAGGACCCAGAAAACCCCCACGAGGTTGGAACTATAAAAAGAAGAGAGGCTATAGTAAAAATAAGGTTAAGACTTATTCCATAAGGGCAACTTTAAGTATGGCCAAAGATCACGTAATGTAAACAGGGGTAGAGCTAATCCCAACTCTAACCCTAACCCTGGGCCTAGCCCTAACACTTAACCTAGCTCCAGCCCACAATCACGTGCCCTAACTTAATTTACATCTCAGCGCAGGTGACGAAACCTTGAGTTGGCCTACAGCGACCGTGATGAAATCTTGAGTTGGCCGTAAGAATTAGACCTAGCCTAAAAATAGGTGACATCATATTCATCAAATAAAATATTAATGGCATATTAAACAATCAATCTACCGTTAAAATGTGTTAAAACATAATGGCGGCAAGTGTTACGTAAAGTAAAGCGCAACTCTATGGAAGCATATAACTACCATTCATAATTTCTACTTTTCGCCCTTTTCTAAACACGAAAGTCGGCAAGTAGAAGTTACGACAAAATTCGATGCGCCAAGACGGTATACAAGCCAAAATTAACTCGAAAATAGGAAATTAAGAAATAACACACAGCGATAATAGCGCCCCTAGACTTTCGTGTTTTGAAGGGGTGAAAAGTAGAAATTATGAATGGTAGTTATAGGCTTCCATACAACTCACGGCTGGTTTAAAGAAAGGAGCGAATATATTTGACCAGAATAAAACAATCTAATACTTTGTGCTGACCACTGGTAACTAAACAATAAAATCACCACCACCATACTTACCGCGCTGTATTCTGACTGGTAGAATTGATTGTTATCCTGACTGATATTCCTCGGTTTTGAAGAAGAGCAAGGGGTTGCCTGTTTTGAATCGCTTCTGAAGAAAAAGAAAACACAGTGTGTTTGGTGGGGTTTTTTTTAATCTCAGAAAGTTTGAAATGAGACAGTCTTATCTAGATTTTACTCTTTAATAAGTCTAGGGATTTAGAAATTCTAAAAAAAAGAATTGGCATATCACAAAATTAATGAGGTTTTGATTACGCTGGTTAAAAGACATGATTTCTACATTTCTAGTTTACTTTAAGAAGACCTAGTCGATTTCCTCAGAGAGAAATAGAAGTGTAAAATGTAGACACGTCTAAAAACAGCATTTTCCTAAATTGTCAAATTGAAGCATTTGACAACTAACATTAATTGACGTTTTAACGTTAACTTTTGCCGTAGAGGTATTTTGACTTTATCATTACTGGTTGTATTAGGACTTTGTACATTGTACTTTTTACATAATCAATGGAAAACACATTTAAGCGGTGGACACACTAGCCGAATGATTCGGCCGAATCAATCGGCGTTGAAATTCGCCTAGTGTGTCCACTGTTATTCGGGCGAATTTCTATTCGGCCGAATGATTCGCCCGAATCAAACATGTTTGATATATTCGGCCGAATATTTATTCGCCCGAATTATATTCGCCAGGTGTGTCCACTTCGCCGAAGCATTCGGCCGAATGTAGAATTCATTAGCCAATCACCACTCAAATCGAGAAATCACGTGTTTGTTTGAAGACATAGACGCCTCCCATTTTAATCATGTGACGTGAAAGGTGATGCAATCGACTAGTAAATCGGGCGAAGCATTCGGCTGGTGTGTCCACCCATTCGGCCGAATACAATTCGGCGCCGATTTATTCGGCTAGTGTGTCCACCGCATTAAGCAGAGCATTTTATTTTGAATATTGGCAGCGATACCCTTAAAGATCTCTACCTAAATAATCTGACATACACATTCATATAGCATCTTTAATCTTTATTGTTAGTCTTACACCTAGTGAAAACCAAAGACATGATGAATCATATTAGATCATAGTCATAGCTACCAATCCATACCCTTGCTTGGGGAGGAGGGGGGATGGGGTTTAACGTCCACTCAACACAACTAGGTCATTTCGGGACTAACATATGGTTTAGTTGTTTTTCAATAACTAACTCCTTTGCGCGAAGGGGTCTTTAGCAGTGGGAGGAAACCGGAAACCACAGCCGCAAGCCAGGGGCAGAGGTGGCCGGCCAGCTAGAGGTCGAAGCGCGATACTCTAGACCACTAGGCCATCCCAACCCCACTGGGCCAAGTCTGTCTAAAGCCTTGGCTACGAAAATCAGTTTACTAACTAGGCCTAACGAAAATATATTATGGCTAAAAAATACCGCAACTTTATAAATGTTATTATTACTCTAATTTCGTAGGCTGTTGTCTCAAGAGATGATTAGATCAATTCGTTTTATTATGAGATAAAAGTGTTACCGTGATGCTGAACAAGTCCGCTTCAATTCTCCGGAATATGCCGCGTTATTCTTGGCCATCAAACATTGGGGTTGGTCGACAGAGGTACCCCCTTTGTCGCCATTTAATATTCTTGTTAGTTACAGGTAACCATGACGTCATTGTATCTGTGACGTCCTTTATAATGAGGAGCTATGGCGTCATTACCGGAAGTAGTTGACCACGAATAACTCTGAAAATATTATTATCATTATGTAGACGATTTGCAATTGACGACTAAATAAATGCAGCCAAATTCTCTTAAACAATGCTAAGTCGAGTGTTATATAAGAGTTTTGGAGGGTGGGGGCACATCTTATTTAGATTTGAAGGAATGATGGGCCTGGGCCCTGGGGACTGGGAGTAACTTCAAAAAGAGCGCATACAAGAGGAAGGGTGAAGGGGTGCACAACTTATGGCTTATACCTGAATTCTTTTTATTTTAGAATATTCCTTTACTACAAATAGTACAAAATAGAACCCCTCTCATAATAGAAGCCCATTCATCCATTTATTTTGTAAATCTATATGACCTTGTAACGCTTGTAATATCCCTATTCGTCAGTTATTTAGGCTTTTCGTAATAGGCCTACTGCAATTCCTTATCTATTCTATTAGTAAATGCAGGAGGACTGCACTACACGCAAAACAAAACTAAAAATCTACAAGATAAACCTGCGGACAAGACAGAAAATAGACATTGCAAAAAGTAAACAATTATCAAATCAAGTGAATGGATCCGGGGCCAGCCGTAAGCGTCCACTGCGCTGTACAGTCCCGGGCCTGTCTTGGTACAGGCTTCACTAAAGTGATTCACATAAAAGACGTAACAAAAAAAATGCGACCGATCTTGTAAGTGGTCGTTTCTTCAATGGCGATAGTCAGCCAATTGACGTCAGGTGTTAGAACGTCAATTACTTTTAACAATTAGGGCGATAATCCGGACAGAAACTCGGAAAACGCTAAAAAATAAATGTAGTGAGCTAACAGGAGCAAAGCCCGACAACGAGAACATTCTGCAGTACGAAGGGCTAAAACTCTACTCTAATAGTAAATACAGGAGGACTGCACTACACGCAAAACAAAAACTAAAAATCTACAAGATAAACCTGCGGACAAGACAGAAAATAGACATTGCAAAAAGTAAACAATTATCAAATCAAGTGAATGGATCCGGGGGCCAGCCGTAAGCGTCCACTGCGCTGTACAGTCCCGGGCCTGTCTTGGTACAGGCTTCACTAAAGTGATTCACATAAAAGACGTAACAAAAAAATGCGACCGATCTTGTAAGTGGTCGTCTCTTCAATGGAGATAGTCAGCCAATTGACGTCAGGTGTTAGTTAGAACGTCAATTAATTTTAACAATAAGGGCGATAATCCGGACAGAAACTCGGAAAACGCTAAAAAAAATAAATGTAGTATCTAATTCTAGGCCTATATACGAACATTGCGAACTTTTAACGCCATATCATATGGTAGGCCTATAAACATAAAATGCACATATCAAGGAAGTTTAATTGTGCTTGCATGTACTACCTTTGATTGACCTATTGGGACTTACAGAATGAATGAAATGGGGTTTAACGTCCACGCTTCTGCACCTAACCTGGGCTAATTGAAGACGGGTGATTTGTCAATTATTACATAAAATGTTATATAAAATCCCAAAAGCCACAATAAACATGCATTTATTGAACAAAGCCTACATTACGGTATGCAAGAGCTAAATCTGCGTAGGCCTATTGCAGGTCTTTCTTTGGGCCTGAAATGCTATCTAAATTATTAATAGACATTAATTAACGGATCCAGGCCATAATCAACTATCGATGTGACATTCGATTTCGCCGATATTCAGCCATCGAAAATGGAGGAGCCAGACTTAGCTTCGAACAACCAGTACGCAGGCCCGGATCAAGGATTTTTACGAGGGGGGGGGGGCATACATTCTAACAAATGGTAATCTTTAGAGTGTCGCATACATTAGTGGTTTGGTGTATTCCCCAGAGCCTTGACGCATTGGCTGGGCATAGAGAATGCGAAAATCATGTTTAAATCATCAATTTAAAAGCAGATACACCAGTCTCGCTGGGGCTGAGGGGGGGGGGGTGCTAGAAGCTCATCTTTGTTTACATCATCAATGTTGATTTAAATTGGCCAATAATTTAGTTAATTCACACCCACACTCCAACTGAGATTGGTCCAATTTACTGTGGATTTTTTTCAAGGTCAAATGTTTTTTTTTTACTAATAATCCAAACTCGCTAGCCCTGAGGTCGGGTGTTCGATCCCTGCATTGGTCGAAAAAGTTCGTCCAGGACGGAGGACCTGATAAGGACAGCTGTCGGATGGGACGAAAAACCGACGTCCCACGTACATATTGACGTGCACGTAAAAGATCCCTTGACAGTTGTAATTCGTTATAAGAGTAAGCCGCAATAACACCGCTGCCCGGGGAAAGTTTCCCTCACAAAACAATGAATTGCGTATGGCCGTCTTCATTGGCCAAGTTTAGGAGCAGAACAGTCTACGGACGTAAAGCCCCATTTCAGTTTATTTGTCTTATGAATTCCGTGATGAGCTGTTTACCAATTCTGCATAGCTTTTCATTGTTATTTCATTCCCAGATACCAATGTATTTTATGAAGCACCCAGCGATTCAACATTAATAAAAGGGGGAGGAGATACTAACATGGAACCCTCTTCTGGGTCTTTTTCGTGAATTTTTATGTAAGCTAAAATCCAAATGTTAGTAATTGAGATAATATTAAATCGATTTTAGTGCTTAGCCAATCAAAATTGAAGTATGTACTAGAATTTGGATTTTGTCTTTAGTTAAATTAAGATTTCACGAAAAATGACACAGGTAACCAATTCAGCAGTAGAAGAACCCAGAAAGATAAAAAAAAATCTACCATGCTGGAAAAACGACCTTGATCCTTCCGAGATTGAAACCACGTCAACCTACAAGATCTAAAGAGCACGTGTTATACCGCCCAATCCCAATGTGACAAAAGTCAGTTATCATTCACGTTTAAGTTTTGATGGACATCGTGAAGGAGAATGGTATGATAACTATTTCATTTCTACAATACCTCATACGTATTCTAAAATGAGGAGGGTCTGACAAGGGACAACGTATAGTCGTTCGGATAGGACGAAATATCAAAGTCTCCGTGTATACATTGGTGCGCACGTAAAAGAACCCTTTGTAGTTGAAATTCGATGTAAGCCCTGCAAAAATTCCGTCATAGCACACCATATAGCGTTTGCCCATATTCACTAGCCAAATCGGAAAAGAACAGTAGGACGCTAAAGCCACTTTCATTTAATTTCCGTATATGAGGGGGTCCTAGTTGTGTCAAACTCCTCGTAGTGTTTGATTTGATTAGAGCTAATCCTAACTAACTCGGAGTTAAAATCTTGCAAATGTGTATACATTGGCGTCCACGTAAAAGATCGCTTGGTAGTTGGAATTCAATGTAAGACTAGGCCGTAGCGACGCGCTGTCCCGGAAACATTCCGTCTTCGTCAGCCCAGTCACAGCAGAACTGTAGGTCATTGAAAACCATTTTATTCCCGTATATGAGTAGGTTATAGTTGTATAGTTTGCCCATAAATTCTTCCCATAAATCAGAAAAAAGAACAAATCTTGCATTACACAATTTTAATTTTCACCATGAAATTTTAACAAATAATATTTCATCTCATGAATCCTGACAATATATACATACACATACATATACATATATATATACACAACCAATAACAAATATATTAATATACATAAAGCACCAATTGTTGCGTCTGGTTAGATCAAGTCTACACCAAATAGTCTATTGCACTAGGGGTTTCTGAGTGAAAGAGAATCACAAACGTTTGGAATAATTGAACGTTGATTACGAAATAATGTATTCCGGAGCCAACATGCTTGAAGTAAAGATGTTTGAAGGTCATGCTGTTTAGTGAGCAAATGTTTTTTTTTGTAAAGAATGGCACATCACAATTGTGAGTAATAACATATTTCAGGTTCTCAATTCCATCGCGGATTTCGTGAAATGGAACACTGAAGTCTTTATTTATCACCAACTGTTTCGTTTCGTTACCAAGCAGAATCAGGTTTAGCCGGGAGAAAACGTCACTTCCGCCTGTCTGTAACTCTCTCTATCTCAGTTTTTTTGTCGTTTTATCTAATACATGGGAAACGGCATAGCTGGCCTGTGACCCATCCTTGGTGCCATGGCTGGGGGCATACCAAACATCGGGTAGCCAGGAAACATCATCGGGGACATCATAGGAGGGCACAGGCCTGATCTCATCACGTGACTCGGTTCTGGTAATATCGATTGCTGATTGGGTGTAGAGTTGTGAGGGAGTGAGGCTGTATTTGGTGAAATAGGAAGTGACGTTGGTGGATAATTTCTGAGTGCTGATGGTGGTGGGTAAGGTAGACCCATGGCGTGTAGTTGGGATACGTCAACGCCACCTGTAGGAAAGGGGAATAACCGACCCTGCTCTTCTTTATTCGTCTGCTGGCGTTTTTCTTTCATTCGTCGATTTTGGAACCAAGTTTTAACCTGAAGAATAAAATATGTAAATTTAAGATATTATTATTTAACCATATTAACGATGGTTTTAAAGTTTGCCTAACAACAATGGCCCAAATAACTTTTTAATATTGAATCGAAAGAGATGAAATATATAGCCTGAGAAACGCCATGATATTCCAGTGTATCTAGAGGGGGTAAGGCGAACACCGACTTGATTGTGACCACAAAGCTGTCAGTGTTGAAATCAATATTGATTCTAAAATGTGATGTGATTCAGTGATTGGTCTTTAATAATTGCGACAGATAAATATATTTCGATTCAAGGTCTAGCAGAATTTGCCCCCACCCCACTTCTGGCCCCGCCATTTGTGGTCGCACAGCGGTCAATTAAATATAGGTTAAATGTCCTATTCAATATTGCGATTTCTGGATACTCATGTACAGTATATTAGATTTTGTTTACCTGTTGGTCTGATAATTTCAGTTTTTCTGCAAGTTCTGTTCTTTCACTAGCAGCTAAATATTTCTGTTCTTGAAACCGTTTCTCTAGTTGATGGATCTGGTCATTACTAAAAGCTGTTCTCGCTTTCTTTCGTCTTCCCCCGTCTAAATCTTCATCTGAAATAAAAATAAAACGATCTATTATACATATGTAAAAACATATTGAAAGGAAAACTATTAACAACGATTCTTTTCCAGAGCTAACAAAGACCGAGGTATTATTATTACGTAATTTGGAAATGCAATGTAATGGGGTTTAACGTCCTTCTAATCTGCTTCGAATAGGCTAATGAAGACGGGCATTACACGGGACCTTGGTTTTTCGTCCCATCGGAGCGACTAGACAGCTTTTCTTGTCGGACACACATCGTATAAGAATTCGTATTCTAGAAATAAAATAGTAATCATGCCCAAATGGTGGATGGGGGGGGGGGGGGTTATTGCCCCGAATTTATGTTTAGATGATTTAAATATTTCACTCTTCTGCTATAGAATATATTTATCGTTTGTTCTTTTGTTTTGTTCAGAATGCGTACAATACCTTTAACATAATATTCATTTTCATAGCATTAATCGCTGTTATTTGGTGTTGGCATTTTAAACTCTTTCGATAGTTCAAGGCAATACAATCCTTCATATAAATTCCAGATTTCAAGTTGAATTTCCGGATAAAACAAACGAGTATATAATTTTTAAAAGAAGTATAAATTACCTGATATGTTGGAAGTTGGACTCAAACTTCTATCCGTAAACTCCGTGCTAGAACTGATGCTGTTTCCATCTTTAGGGGTACTTGTGCTGAAACGTTCCAAATCACTAAATCGTCGTTTTCTACCGGGAGTCGTAGCTGGATCAGATCGGATGGGTGACGGACACTGTCGAGACGATTCCGCGGGTTTTGATTCTCCGAGAAAAATTCTGACCGGTGGTTTCATAAAGGCTTGCACGATGGAAGATCTGGGGCTGATTTCGTGAACAGGAAAATTCACAAACGGTGTCGGTTGAATTACTGGATAGGCAGGCGTTTCTGTTTTTACTTCATTCACGGAACTGATAGCTAGATTCTCAATAGAGAAGGCGTTTTTCTTGACGGGTTTCTGCTGAATTTGCTGCATGTTGACTGGTAGAATACTGGGTGTTGTATGTTCTAGTAACATTGTAGATTGGTAATTTATATCCTAGAATATTGAGACACTTATTCCTCGTCCAAAACACACGACTTGTCACTTGCTACTCCTCACAAGATGTAACTCAAAACTATAAACACAGAATAAAAAAATAGCGAGAGGCGAGTCCAGATATTACACGGGTGACGGTTGAAACTCAAGTGTTAATAAAACAAGAGCGTGTCACGAGTTTTATACAAGAACGGGGGTTGGACTGATCCCTAAAATAAAGTCAAAACATCCTATTACCTGCCTTTCTTATTAAAACAATAGCTCTTTAATTACAGGTATGGTCTGTTGATGACGATACGGATAGACACAATCAACAAGTCTCTCTAATTACTATATTAACTATATGTATGTAGGACTGGGTGTTCGAGAAGATGGGGATTAGCTTTAAGTAAGGGACAATAGGGTGAATGGTATGAGATGACCAAGCGAACAGTCAGAGAACAATCAACTGATTGAGTTAGTGTTTTTATTGGTAAAGCTAAGAAAACAACCCCGGTAAATCCAGGTAAAATAAACCCCACTCACCTTTTGTTAACCGGTAATTGTTGATTACCCACTTAAATGGACATCATAATCATTGCCTCTCAACCTTGTATTTGTATTTTCTTTCACCCTTAAAATAAATTTCTGCCCATTCATAAATAAAATTCTAATATGTTTTGAAGGGTTCTTAAAAAATAATTAGCCGCTTCAATCGACATAAGATAATCATTGCCTCTCACCAAAACATTTTTATTATTCTTTTTTCTTAATTTCATTTCTTGCCATTGATAAGATTTTTTTGCTTATATCCTTTCAAGTATTTTTGTAAATAATCTCGTAATTTGTTCGTTTAATTTTATTCATTGACAGCCCGTGTGACAAACAGCTATTGTCATAGTTTATTTGGTTGTCCAACAATTTAAATTCGTTGATGAAAGAAGAAGTTTGTTTTAGTATAGAATTATTAGACCATTTTGTTTTCTTGCGGATTTTGTATTTTGAGTAAAACTTGTCAATGTATTTCAGAAAGAAATCACTTAAAAAGACTCTTAAGGTCGATCATATTGAGAAATGTTTTTTCTGTGTATGTCATGTATTTATAAACAAAAAAAAACACATTAGAAATTTCGTCATTATATTCTTTCTATAACAGATTTAATTTAAAGGGCATCATTCTTTGTTTTAAACACAAATTGAGAATAATTGCTAGTGTTAATTGTAGGGACACCGCATGTATGGACCGAGTTGACACATTGTCTTGTTATTCCATAAGAAGTGTGAAGAGCAAAATTACATTAACTGTTTATTTTCTTAATATATACACTGTACTAAACTTAGTTAAGGTTATTTTTTTTTATCGCCAGCCACTCCTTTACCCACAATACAGTGGCTGCATCTTGTATGTTCATATTCGACGATGTCACTTATGTATGCAATATCACGGTCGGTGGACGCAATTCTTGATTGGGGGGGGGGGGTGCTTCCATCCTATGTCCCTATAGGCGATTATTCAGGGGCCGCAATAGCCTGGAGAAAAGGGTACTTGCAGCCAAATTATTTGGGGGGCCTTAATATATACTTCGAACCCTGACATAAAAAGATTGATATTTCAGTAAAAAAAACCTTCAAGAATAGATGCAGATGTTGAATTGGCCGAAAACAACAGTTTTGACATAAGCCCGACCTGTTTTCTTTTATGTAAAAGTGCATATATTTTTAAAACTATATTTTTAGGGAGAGTAATGTTACAGAGATTCGACGTATATTTGGTATTTACTGTTCTAGAATTTATTTTTTATTTATTCAAAGTATTAAATTAAAGGTGTATATCCTATTTCTAATGTAAGCACGTGAGCTCGTGCCATTACTCACAGAATTAAATTTTACTTGAAACATTTTAGGATAAAGTTGTAAAAATTCCCACGTTTAAAACTTTGACAATTGAAAACACACGACTCGAACACCTTATGAATAGAACCCCCTAATTTCATCTGTAAATACGTTAAACCCTAATATAAATTAACACAATTTTAATCCCTACTTTGGCCCCGAGTTTTACTATTAAAGGGGTTATCGTAGTCAAAACATCAGACCCTTGTTAAAAAGATTCACAAATCGATTCACACCAATAACTGGAAATACATTAACGAATTTTAATGGATTTTCTTTATAATTTCACGGTAAAATTGAGTAAAATTTAAAACCCGTTATAAAGTCCCGAACAAAGGGGTTGATATTCGGGCATGTCAAATCAGTTGAAGTAACTTTTTTTAGATTTTAATTTAATTACACACGGTATTTTAAAATTCAATGAAATTAAATGAAATGGAATTTAACGTCCTACTGTTTTGCTCCTAAACTGGGCTAATGAAAACAGGCATACGCCATGCAGTAGATGAATTAAAAGATATGGAATGTTATTTAAGGCCCCATTTTTCTGTATGAACTTTCGTCTGCGATATCACCCGTGGTGGAAGTGGACGTTAAACTCCAGAAACCCACCAAATGTATAAACTTGACAATCCTTAAAGGGCGTAATATAGAAATGAAATGAAATGGGGGTTTAACGTCCTACTATTATGCACCTAACCTTGTGCTAAGATGAACTTTCTCGGCCAATGCAGGGATAGCTCACCCGACCTCCAGGCTAGTGATCCCCGGCGTAATGAAGACGGGCCTACGTCATGCAATGTACTATGAGGGACATTGGTGCTACTGAAGCCTTCTTTTTTTACATTCCAAATGTGAACGATTCTTTTACTTGCACGTCGGTGTACGTTCACACGGTACCCAGGTTTTTCGTTCCGTCCGATCAACTAGACGAAGTTTCTTGCCAGGACCTCGTCCAACATTTGTAGAGTGGGGGGAGGGGGTCGCAAATGGGGTTTAATGTTCACTAAGTTATTTCGAGACTAAAATATAGTTGAATTTTATAACAATAAATAGCTTATGAGTAGAGGTATTTTCGCTGCAGGGGGGAACCGGGCGACCCTGAAAAAAACACGAGGATGGTCATATGTTTCGACGTGTCATGTACAACCGGGGAATCAAAACCACGCTATTTACTCAATGACAGACCTTATGATCTTATGCGTATTGTATAACCATTACATATTGGAATAAATGAATGAAATGGGGTTTAACGTCCTATACGCTTAAGCACCTAACCTGGGATAATTGAAGACGGTCATACGCCATACAGTGTGCTATGAGGGAAATTTTGCCCGGGCAGCAACTGAATTCCAACTGCCAAGGGTTCTTTTACGTGCACGCGAATGTGTACACGGGACCTCGGTTTTTCGTCCCATCCGAACAACTAGGCAGCAGAGCTGTCCTTGTCAGGCTCTCTTTCTGCATCACTGACAAGGGGAAATCACGCCGGAAAATCGAGATGAACTTTCTCGGCCAATGCAGGGATCGAACACCCGACCTCCAGCCTAGCGAACCAGCACCTTATCCATTCAGCCACCGTGATCCCCCATTACATATTGGATTTTTCTTTTTGGATATATTAAACTATTTAAATGCTAATATAAAAATAAACTATGTTTGTTTCTTTGTTTAATTTATGGAATATGTATAGGATTTTTTCTTGTAAAAATATCTTCAAACGCGTAACTGCGGATTTCTCATGTTTTATTAATCATAGAATTATGGATAAAGCTATTTATTTCTCCATTTTAAAATGGATTAACCTAGATCGCGTGGTTTTAATTAAAACATAAATAAATATTTATATAAAACACTATAGAAAAACAGCAAGGTAAAGGATCACACTTAAATCATACTTATTAAACAAAAACTGAGGGGGATATAAAAAAAAAGCTTCTGCAAATAAAAATAACCGACACACGAATTTAATTTAATTAAAAAAGCTAACAGATTATCTTGCGAAGTTAGCTTGTTAGAATTAACAGATTTACTGCTAATTAATAATTTGGTTCACGTGCTCTTCACGCAAGAAATAAAGGATAAGGACATCCAAGGCGATTTGTAAGCAAGTAAGCGATTAGCCTTTTAACATGCATGCGTTGCTTTAAATATAATGACGTCATTGTATTGCCAATTAAAAGGGAGGTAATCGGGCAGTAAAAACGTTAATCGCTGCTATTGTTGGAGGATTACCTGTGAAGTGGGGACAAATGACCAACTGTCGGCATCCTTTGATGTTCTCAGGTAAGATAAACTGTGATGATCTGTGTTTAATACCTCCCCACAGATTAACGACTAATTGTCATTAGCTTCTCACAACACACGTAAATTGTGTTAAGCCGTGTTTCAGTTGATTGATTTACCTGCGGATATGGTTTGAATTTGAAATGCATTTTTAAAAAAAAAAAAATATATTGTATATAATTTCAATGACGTAAATTGTGTTGTTAAGTCTTGTTTCAGTTGATTGATTCACGTGCGGATATATATGGTTTCATTTTTAAATACAGGTTTTAAAAAACAAAAAATATTGTAATAATTTCACAGACGTAAATTTTGTTAAGCCCTGTTTCAGTTGATTGGTTTACGTGCGGATGTGGTTTCAATTTTAAATAAAGGTTTTAGAAAATTTATATTGTAAATAATTTTAACATTTTTGTATGTTCTGTATATATTGTATTGTATTGTATCTGATGGGTAGTTAGCCCAAGGAATAAAGAGCCGAACTGAATAAATTAACGTTAGCTACAAATTTATTTCACAGGAATATAAAAGATAAGCAATATAGATAAATTCATGCAACGTTCCATGTCTTTGTAACAAATTAAGTCATAGAAACGAAAACTTTTTTGGGGTAATTGCCCTAGAAATTTAAAAACTTTATTGGGGTAATCGCCCTGGAAATTTAAAAACTTTCTCGGCCATCAGCTGTAAGCCCAGTGTGTATCAATAAATAAAACCAAGTACGAACAATCCAACCATTAGACACAATTCGAAATCCTAAAAAAACGGTATAGGCAAAATAGTGTAATCAGCATGTATGTCCACATAATTTGGAGACGAAAGTATATTTTTATGTTAAATCCCAGTTTCTGTGTTTTTTTCATGGCCGAGAGGAGAGCAGAGACCCACATCCTCCTTAGTCACAAGATACATTGTCTCGGGAGCCTGTTAACCCGCCTCCTACAACAATTTTCGGATCCGCCCATGAATTCTGCCGGGAATCCTCGAGGATACGTGAGGACAAACCTTAGCAATTGCTCGCAGTTATGTCCCTTTTCCAAAAACTCGGTGGAAAATATTGAATGGATAGTTTTTCAGAGAGAGAGAGAGAGAAAGGGTGTTTAACGTCCACTCGACACAAGACTATAGGTAATTCAATAATTCGCTTACGCGTAGGGGTCTTTAGCAGTGAAAGGACCCGTAGAAAAAAACGTGTTTTTAATATCGACTGGCACGGCACATGTTGAGGTAGGGGTGTAGCTCCTGGAAAGAATCAATCACAAATTTAAAGAATCAATCACAAATTTAAAGAATCAATTAAAACCTAAACGTTCACTTGTTCGTTGATACATTTCATACACATGCGCATCCATCACCACTTAACCTTCAATCAACTTAAAAACTTAGAAATTAAACGAGAAGACAATGAGTTTTAAAATGGTTAACGATTTGACTTGCAGACATATCGTCGCCACTTTAACAAGATAATCCAATTGAATCCATTATAATAAAACAGACGGACAGTAAAATGGCGATGGGGTGTTATATAGGCTACCTGGAACACTCTAACTAATAATAATATGAATCTATTCGTTTGAAGTTATGATTATCACACGTTAAGCCTATTAATTTAATTTTAAACGATTGAAATCGTTATAAATTGATAATCTTATATTTCCAAACCGCGGCTCCCGACATAACAACAGGACGATATTAGATTAATCAATTTCTATACGGATTAACTGTATATTATCACCTTTATTTTAAATTGATAATAAAAATAACACAGTATCCATCAGAGCTGTGTAATTATAACTAACAAACTTATGAACAGTTTAAAATTAATATTTAAAAGAAGCTTAACATTAGAATATTGATTTAAAATAATTTCATTCCTTAAAAGCCAAAATTAATCATAATTTAGGAAACTTTTAAAATTTTAGAAATAGTAATTAAAGATACACAATGTAGTAATAAGCTTTAAAAATAAGATGATCAATTTATAACGATTTGAATCGTTTAAAGATAATTATATAATCAAGACTTTGTTAATTATCGTAACGGCGGCAGTATAGATGATCGAGGCTAGCCTAAAATTGAATCACTAATATCTAGGGTTTAACGACCCACACTTAACCTGAGCTAATTGGAGACGGGCATACGCCATAGTGTACTATGAGGGAAATCTTTGCCCGGGCAGCGGCGCTACGGCCTACTCTTATATCGAATTCTAACTGTTAAAAAAATATTTTACGTGTACGCCAATGTGTACATGGGACCTCGGATTTTCGTCCCATTCGAATGACTAGACAGCTGTCCTTGTCACACCCTCCGTCCTGCATCAATGACGAGAGGGAACCACACCCGAAAATCGGGATGAACTTTCTCGGCCAATGCAGGGATCGAACACGTGACCTCCAGAACAGCGAACCAGCGTCTTACCCACTTACCCACCGTGACCCCTACATAATATGGAAGTCAATGGGGAAATTAATGGTGGTCTGCATCCAGTTTTCTAGATCTTAGTTATCTCCCTTAGTGAGGAAATACATGGTTTAATTAATATTGAGAAGATCAACACATACAATATACGTAAACTGTGGAATAATTGTCTCAATGTACACAATATAATTTAATTATTAATTTCACTCTACATGTAAGCAGTTTATTACACGTATAAATACACTGATTTAAAACCTGTTAAATTTAAATCATTATGTCCGTCAGTCCGTCTGTCAGGTGGTAAGCTGCATATCACAGTTAAAACAGTTTTAACAAGAAATATATTCTACACCAATCAAACAGTTTGTTCTTAAACTCCCTAACCAATCAAACAGTTTGTTCCTAAATATCCCAAGATAGATTAAAACAATGTAGTATTTATCCACTTTACAGCACCAAATTTGATAAAGGAACCGTTGAATTCAGTGGCCTCTATCGTGTAAACAAAGTTTTCGGCTAACAGGGCGGGGACGTTTTTTTTAAGGTTTTATTGGTAAAGCACGGTTTCCGGTGTTTTGGGGTCCCGTGACAATTTCCATAATTTAACTTCCGATAACACGCTTACACTTTTATAAGACAATTAACATATTATATATTATTTATTTATGGCCGCGTGTCAGTATTATTAACAGTCCAAAGGCAAATGCCTCCAACGATGACTCAATGCTTTCATAAGATACCATCAATACTGAAATGGAGCAATATAATTATAATTCGTGTTTTTGATATCGACTGGTAAATATGGCAAATTTTGAGGTAGGGGTTTAGCTCCTTTAAAAAATCAATCAGAAATTTAAAGAATCAATTAAAACTCAAAAATCCACTTGTTCGTTGATACATTTCATACACACGCGCATCCATCACCAGTTAACATTCAATCAACTTAGAAACTTAGAGAACAAACGAGAACACAATGCGTTGTTAAAATGGTTAACGATTTGACTTGCAGACATATCGTCGCCCCTTTAATAAGGTAATCCAATTGAACCCATCATAATAAAACAGACAGACAGTAAAATGGCGACGGGGTGTTAATACGCCTGAAATACTCGAACTCATAATAATATGAATCTATACCTTTGAAGTTATGATTATCACACGTTAAGCCTATTATTTTAATTTTAAACGATTGAAATCGTTATAAATTGATAATCTTATATTTCCAAACCGCGGCTCCCGACATAACAACAGGACGATATTCGATTAATCAATTTCTATATATACGGATTAAGAAAATAATACAGTAATCAACCAGAGCCATGTTATTATAACTAACAAACTTTTTAACAGTTTAAAATTAATATTTAAAAGAAGCTTAAAAAAAGATTATAGAATTAAAATATAATCATAATTTAGGATAGATGTCCCATCGGATCGACGGTGGTACTTTTTACCGCCGACCACCGCCGACTACAGCCGACCACCGCCGACTACCGCCGACCAAATGCTTTTTACCGCCGACTACCGCCGACTATACCGCCGACCTAATACTTTTTACCGCCGACCGCATTGTAATGACTTTCGAAGTGGGACATAAGAGAAAAAGTCTGTTTTAATTACTCAAATTGTCAACGAATTCTAAACGTCAATGAAATCGCTGCCTAAATTTTTACGAAATTTGAACTCAGCCATCCTTCGGGTGTAACGGTGATATATTCAACGGTTTTTTTTTTCGATTCGGATAAAAATTGTGACCTCTAGTATTGGGTCCGCAAGCTAAAAGGGCGATGTTTCCTACAATCAGGGGCCATAATTCAGAAAGTTACGATCCGATATGCGCGAATATTAACTGGAACCGAGGTCTGTGGGTTATAAACATGTATTTCAAGTTTGATCAAAGTTGGATCAAAATTGTGACCACCCGTCCTATGTGTTGTCTATTACCTGGTCATCCGTAATGCACCACTAACATAGCGAAACAACTTTCACGGCCATTGCACAGAGGGTGCCCCTCACAAAGATCGAACACGGGACTGCTAGCGAGGCAACACCCTAACCACTGAGCCGACATGACCCCTCTGTATCAGAGTTATAAATGATATTAGATATTTCAATCAGGGCCGGATTAACCATGGGGCACCATGGGGCACAGGCCCCAGGCCCCCCACATTAGGGGGCCCCCCACAAAAGTTTTTACTACGATTTTTGTCTTCAGCACCCCTAAAAATCCATGGAAAGATATATTCAAAGACAAAACAGCAAATAAATGGCCTGGTTGTGGGACCCCCCACAAATTTTTTTAGTTGCGTCTAGTCACCTCCTCTAGAAATGCCATCATTTCATAGCACTCACATTTATCACCACGTCCGGATTAACCATGGGGCATAGGCCCCAGGACCCCAAACATTTGGGGGCCCCCCCACAAAAAATCTTAGTTGCGTCCACCCCCCTCCTCTAGAAATGCCATCATTCCATAGCACTCGCATGGATTGGTCCACTGAAATAACACTAAAATGCGCTAATTTTTTTTTTATAAATGGCTCCACACAAGTGCCTGAAATGCCAGGAAATCATGTTTCCGGCCTCCAATTTATGAAAATTTCCAGAAAAATAAGGCGTCCCCTCCAAAAAATTTACAACCTTCCAATTATAAAATAATACGAACCAGCGCCTTATCCACCGTGATCAAATTTGAAATAGCGCTGCCGAAATGGACATACGGGAGCGACGTTGATTGCAGCTCCAAGCCCCCCACCCCCACGTACACACACGCACCGTTCCGCACTCAGGGCATTATATTGGCGTCCCCAACACTCTGCTGCACCCCCACTTCTACAATCTTACATACGGCCCTGCCTTCGGCGCTCGCGGTCGGTGATCAGGGGCCCCCAAAATGTTCCAGGCCCCAGGGGCCCCACCATGGTTAATCCGGCGTTGATTTCAATACAATTATCTTAAGATGGTCTAGTTTGGTGAGGCCATTAAATGATCAACCTAAATCGCTGGTTTCAAACAAATTATTTAAAACGCCTGAATATTTTTAAAACTGCCACCACATTATGGAAGAGCTAAATCTGCCCAATGCAGGCCGTTCTTTAGTCCTGAAATGTTATCTAAATTATTAATTAGATATTAATTAACTTTTCAAGACCAAAATCAACTATCGATGCCAAAGGTAGCCTGCGATATTTAGTGAATTTGAATATGTTTGGTTGTGAATAAAGTAGCTGTAAAAATGGATAATCAAGACTTTGTTAATTATCGTAACGGCGGCAGTATTGACGATCGAGGCTAGCCTAAAATTGAATCACTAATATCTAGGGTTTAACGACCTACACCTAACCCAACCTGGGCTAATTAAAGACAGGCATACGCCATAGTGTGCTATGAGGGAAATTTTTGCCCGAATAGCAGCGCTACGGCCTTTACTCTTATATCGAATTCTAACTGTAAAAATATTTTAGGTGTACGCCATTGTGTACATGGGACCTCGGTTTTTCGTCGCATTTGAACGACAAGGCAGCTGTCCTTGTCACGCCCTCCGTCCTGCATCAATGACGAGAGGGAACCACACCCGAAAATCAGGATGAACTTTCTCAGCCAATGCAGGGATCGAACACGTGACCTCCAGGATAGCTAGCCAGCGTTTTACCCACTTACGTACCGTGACCCCTAAATAATATGGAAGTCAATGGGGAAATTAATGGTGGTCTGCATCCTGTATTCTAGATCTTAGTTATCTCCCTTAGTAAGGAAATACACGGTTTAATTAATATTGAGAAGATCAACACATACAATATACATAAACTGTGGAATAATTGTCTCAATGTACATAATATAATTTAATTATTAATTTCACTCTACATGTAAGCAGTTTATTACACTTATATATACACTGATTTAAAACCTGTTAAATTTAAATCATTATGTCCGTCAGTCCGTCTGTCAGGTGGTACGCTGTATATCACAGTTAGAACAGTTTTAACAAGAAACCCGCGCCACTTCGTACATTTTTTATTAAGTTATTAGATATATTCTACACCAATCAAACAGTTTGTTCTTAAACTCCCTAACCAATCAAACAGTTTGTTCCTAAATATCCCAAGATAGATTAAAACAATGTAATTTTTATCCACTTTACAGCACCAAATTTGATAAAGGAACCGTTGAATTCCGTGGCCTCTATCGTGTAAACAAAGTTTTCGGATAACAGGGCGGGGACGATTTTTTTTAAGGTTTTATTGGTGAAGCACGGTTTCCGGTGTTTTGGGGTCCCGTGACAATTTCCATAATTTAACTTCCGATAACACGCTTACACTTTTATAAGAGAATCAACATATTATTAATTATATATTTATAGCCGCGTGTCAGTTTCATTCACAGTCTAACGATGACTCAATCACAGACCGGATAGTTTTCAGATTTGGTGTGGAATCGGGCATTCTACGACTTTCCGTTCCAGATTTATGTGTCCGGCAAAGTCTGCGAAAACGAATACATTCACTACAAATGGCACTAGATACCTTATAGTACACGACTAGTTTACTGATTTTAAAATGTTGAATATTACAAGATACCATCAATACTAAAAAGGATGAATATTGAATTATAATTCGTGTTATTAATATCGACTGGTATGGCACATTTTGTGGTAAGGGGTTAAAGCCATTTAAAGAATCAATCACAAATTTAAAGAATCAATCACAAATTTAAAGAATCAATTAAAACCTAAATGTTCACTTGTTCTTTGATAAATTTCATCACTACTTAACCTTCAATCAACTTAAAAACTTAGAAATTAAACGAGAAAACAATGAGATGTTAAAATGGTTAACGATTTGACTTGCAGACATATCGTCGCCTATTTAACAAGATAATCCAATTGAATCCATTATAATGAAACAGACAGACAGTAAAATGGCGACGGGGTGTTTTTATGCCTGGAAAACTCTAACTCATAATAATATGAATATATTCCTTTGAAGTTATGATTATCACACGTTAAGCCTATTATTTTAATTTTAAACGATTGAAAACGTTATAAATTGATAATCTTTTATTTCCAAACCGCGGCTCCCGACATAACAACAGGAAGATATTAGATTAATCAATTTCTATACGGATTAACTCTATATAACCTTTAGTTTAAATTGATAATAAAATAATACAGTATCCATCAGAGCTGTGTAATTATAACTAACAAACTTATGAACAGTTTAAAATTAATATTTAAAAGAAGCTTAACATAAGATTACTGATTTAAAATAATTTCATTACTTAAAAGCCAAATATAATCATAATTTCGGAAAGTTGTCCAATCGGAACGACTATAATATGTTGTCTATTGCCAATGTCATTGCCCGATCCTTCGTCATGCGTCACTATAACAAGGGGAACAAGGAGACAGGAGTTATCCTTCTGTACCACTGACTTATGTAACGAGCGATAATAGTTACGCTGATAAATCTCCCAAAGACCAAATTATTTCTGCGTTTAAATTATATGTGATAATGGCTGAAACATTGTCCCTAATCTTTGGAAGCTTGAAATAGACGAAAATCGGTCTAAAGTTCTAATGTGTATTGATTTTAAAATTGTCAGTGTGTCTTAAATATTGAATAAAAGGATCTTATATTTTCACAAGATACCATCAATACTGAAAAGGGTGAATATTGAATTATAATTCCTATTTTAATATCAGATGGTATGGTACATTTTGAGGTAGGGGTTTAGGCCCTTTAAAGAAACAATCACAAATTTAAAGAATCAACCACAAATTTAAAGAATCAATAAAAACCTAAATGTTCACTTGTTCGTTGATACATTTCATACACATGCATCACCACTTAACCTTTCATCAACTTAAAAACTTAAATTAAACGAGAAGACAATGAGTTGTTAAAATGGTTAACGATTTGACTTGCAGACATATCGTCGCCCCTTTAACAAGATAATCCAATTGAACCCATTATAATAAAACAGACGGACAGTAAAATGGCGATGGGGTGTTATATAGGCTACCTGGAAAACTCCAACGTATGATAATATGAATCTATTCCTTTGAAGTTATGATTATCACACGTTAAGCCTATTAATTTAACTTTAATCGATTGAAAACGTTATAAATTGATAATCTTATATTTCCAAACCGCGGCTCCCGACATAACAACAGGACGATATTAGATTAATCAATTTCTATACGGGTTAACTCTATATCACCCTTTTTTAAACTGGTGAGAAAATAATACAGTAATTCATTAGAGTCATGTTATCATAACTTAGAAAATTTTGAACAGTTTAAAATTAATATTTAAAAGAAACTTAAAATAAGATTATTGATTTAAAATTTCATTCTTTCAAAGCCAAGTATAATCATAATTTTGGTGAGTAACTTCATACAAAGTTAATGCAAAGACATGACCATTTGTTCCTCTGTCTGTAGTAAAATGTGTTCAGCCCAACGAAAATTGGAGGTGGACAAAGAGGTCAGAATTAATATTGAAGTCAATGGGGAAAATAATGGTAGTCTGCATCCAGTATTCTAGATCTTAGTTATCTCCCTTAGTGAGGAAATGGATAGTTTGTCAGAGAGAGAGAGAGAAAGGGTGTTTAACGTCCACTCGACACAGACTATAGGCAATTCAATAATAAGCTTACGCGAAGGGGTCTTTAACAGTGAGATGACCTGAAGAAAACACGTGTTTTTAATATAGAGTGGTATGGCACATTTTGAGGTAGGGGTTTAGGCCCTTTAAAGGGACAATAACACTCTTGCTGGCTTGACAGGTCCAGATTTTTTTTTAGCCTTATTCTAACTACAATATGTTTAAGTGTCCTACCTGTTGTGAAAATTATCCATTAAAACCTATCTTACTTGTCCAGAGGGTTCGGAAATATGTTTAAATCCAAGTTGCATTTGAAAGTGCTTACGTAAGGCTTTTCAAACCATGTTACGGCATGTAGTTGAATTTTTCCAATTTTTAAAATTAGGAGTGTTAAGATGAAATTTGTATCATTTTTAAATTGAAATATTGTAAAATAGTACAAATTGTTGACCAGAATAAAGATTGGAACATATTATTCAGTTACAACAAGAGTGTTATTGGGGCTTTAAAGAAACAATCACAAATTTAAAGAATCAATTTAAATCTAAATGTCCACTTGTTCATTGACTCATACACATGCGCATCCATCACCACTTAACCTTCAATCAACTTAAAAACTTAGAAACTAGACGAGAAGACAATGAGTTGTTAAAATGATTAACGATTTGACTTGCAGACTTGCAGACATATCGTCGCCACTTTAACAAGATAATCCAATTGAATCCATTATAATAAAATAGACGGATGGCGACGGGATGTTAATACGCCTGGAAAACACTCGAACTTATGATAATATGAATCTATTCCTTTGAAGTTATGATTATCACACGTTAAGCCTATTAATTTAACTGTAAACGATTGAAATCGTTATAAATTGATAATCTTTTATTTCCAAACCGCGGCTCCCGACATAACAACAGTACCCTATTAGATTAATCAATTTATATACGGATTAACTGTATATCTTCTTTATTTTCAACTGATGAGAAAATAATACAGTAATCCATCATAGCCATGTAATTATAATAAACAAATTTTTGAACAGTTTAAAATTAATATTTAAAAGAAACTTAAAATAAGATTATTGATTTAAAGCCAGAAATAAACATAATTTAGGAAACTTTCAAAATTTTAGAAATAGTAATTAAAGATAGTTATAAGCTTTAAAAATAAGATGATCAATTTAAAACGATTTTAATCGTTTAAAGATAATCATAATTTAGGATAGTTGTCTCATTGGAACGACTATAATATGTTGTCTATTGCTCAGTCTTCCGTCATTCACCACTAACAAAGGGGAACAACTTTCTCGGTCAATGCGCAGAGAGCGAACATGGGATTTCCAGCGAGTCAACATCCTACACACTGAGCCACCATTAGTCCTCTTTATCAGAGTTATAAATAACATGATATTAGCTGTTTCAATACAATTATCTCAAGATGGTCTAGTTTGTGAGGCCACTAAATGATTAACTATAATTGCTGTATTTGTCTGACCCCTGTCCTTCATCACTGGCAAGGAGGAACCACGCCGGAAAATCGGAATGAACTCTCCCGGCAAATGCAGGGATCGAACACCCAACCTCCAGGCTAGTGAACCAGCGTCTTACCCACTTACCCCGTTACCCCTAATTAATATTTAAGTCAATTACCCCGTGACCCCTACAATGTAATTAATATTGAAGTCAATGCGGGAGTTAATGGTGGTCTGCGTCCTGTATCCTAGAACTTAGTTATCTCCCTTAGTGAGGAAATACACGGTTTAATTAATATTGAGAAGATCAACACATACAATATACATAAACTGTGGAATAATTATCTCAATGTATATAATATAATTTAATTATTAATTTCACTCTACATGTAAGCAGTTTATTACACTTATATATACACTGATTTAAAACCTGTTAAATTTAAATCATTATGTCCGTCAGTCCGTCTGTCAGGTGGTAAGCTGTATATCACAGTTAGAACAGTTTTAACAAGAAGTCCGCGCAACTTCGTACATTTTTTATTAGGTTATTAGATATATTCTACACCAATCAAACAGTTTGTTCTTAAACGCCCCAGGTTGAATAATTAACCATTAGCTACAAATTTGTTTCATAGAAATATAAATGATACCCCCCTTTGATTATTATGTACGATAAGCAATATAGATAAATTCATGTTTTATGTTTTTGTAACACATTAAGCCATAATCTAATTTAAAGAATCACAGTGTGATCCTATTAATTCATAATAAAAACAGGGTGTTGGATTATTTCTCTATTTAAAAAGTCCAGGAAGTATGTATGCCCACGTAATTTTGAGATGAAAAAATGTTTTCATGTAAAATTACAGTTTCTGTGTCCTGTCATACCTCAAATATCTTCAAGGCCGAAGGGAGAGCCCCCCCCCCCACCAAGATACATTATTTCGGGAGCCTGTCAAACACCCTCCTACGAAAATTTCTGGATCCGCCCATGACATCTGCTGAGAATCACGGAGGTCATGTGAGGACAAACCTTGCAAATGTTCGCAGTTATGTCCCTTCTCCGAAAACACAGTGTATACCATGTAATGGCTACCCTGATAGTGCATCGACTGGAAGTCTATATTTGTCTTTATATTTAAAGGACAATATTGGTTTCAGTCCATTTTGTTTTAGAACTGGTTAAACACGTTATAAATATAATGTTAACACAGAGATCATTGTTACGATAGATGCGTAACGAAGATTTTAAGAAACGGTAGTGACGAAAGTAAAAGGAGACAGGAGTTATCCTTCTGTACAACTGACTTATGTAACGAGCGATACACTGATAATTTCTCCCAAAGACCAAATGATTTCTGCGTTTAAATTATATTTGATAATGGCTGAAACATTGTCCCTAATCTTTGGAAGATTGAAATAGACGAAAATGGGTCTAAAGTTCTCATGTGTATTGATTTTAAAATTGTCAGTGTGTCTTAAATATTGAATAATAGGATCTTATATTTTCACAAGATACCATCAATACTGAAAAGGATGAATATTGAATTATAATTCCTGTTTAAATATCAGATGATATGGCACATTTTGAGGTAGGTGTTTATGCAATTTAAAGAATCAATCACAAATTTAAAGAATCAATCACAAATTTAAAGAATCAATCACAAATTTAAAGAATCAATTAAAACCCAAATGTCCATTTGTTCCTTGATACATTTCATGAACATCCATCACCACTTAACCTTCAATCAACTTAAAAACTTAGAAATTAAACGAGAAGACAATGAGTTAACGATTTGACTTGCAGACATCTTGTCGCCCCTTTAACAAGATAATCCAATTGAATCCATTATAATAAAACAGACGGAGAGTAAGATGGCGACGGGTGGGGTGTTAATACGCTTGAAACACTCGAACTCATGATAATATGAATCTATTCCTTTGAAGTTATGATTATCACGTTAAGCCTATTAATTTAACTTTAAACGATTGAAATCGTTATAAATTGATAATCCTATATTTCCAAACCGCGGCTGTAATATTTATCCACTTTACAGCACCAAATTTGATAAAGGAACCGTTGAATTCCGTGGACTCTATCGTGTTAACAAAGTTTTCGGCTAATAGGGCGGGGACGATTTTTTTTAAGGTTTTATTGGTGAAGCACGGTTTCCGGTGTTTTGGGGTTCCGTGACAATTTCCTTAATTTGACTTCCGATAACACGCTTACACTTTTATAAGAGAATTAACATATTTTATTATATTTTTATAGCCGCGTGTCAGTTTCATTCACAGTCTAACGATGACTCAATCACAGACCGGATAGTTTTCAGATTTGGTGTGGAATCTGGGCATTCTACGACTTTCTGTTCCAGAGAAATTTATGTGTCCGGCAAAGTCTGCGAAAACGAATACGTTCACTACAAATGGCACTGGATACCTTATAGTACACGACTAGTTTACTGATTTTAAAATGTTCGATATTACAAGATACCATCAATACTAAAATGGACTAGTATTGAATTATAATTCGTTTTTTTAATATCGACTGGTATGGAACATTTTGTGGTAAGGGGTTAAGGCCATTTAAAGAATCAATCACAAATTTAAAGAATCAATCACAAATTCAGAGAATCAATCACAAATTTAAGGAATCAATCACAAATTTAAAGAAGAATCAATCACAAATTTAAAGAATCATTAAAAACTCGAAAATCCACTTGTCCGTTGATACATTTCATGCGCATCCATCACCACTTAACCTTCAATCAACTTAAAAACTTAGAAATTAAACGAGAAGACAATGAGTTGTTAAAATGGTTAACGATTTGACTTGCAGACATATCGTCGCCACTCTAACAAGATAATCCAATTGAATCCATTATAATAAAACAGACGGACAGTAAAATGGCGACGGGGTGTTAATATGCCTGGAACACTCTAACTAATAATAATATGAATCTATTCGTTTGAAGTTATGATTATCACACGTTAAGCCTATTAATTTAATTTTAAACGATTGAAATCGTTATAAATTGATAATCTTATATTTCCCAACAGCGGCTCCCGACATAACAACAGGACGATATTAGATTAATCAATTTCTATACTCTATATAACCTTTATTTTAAATTAATAAGAAAATAATACAGTCATCCATCAGAGCTGTGTAATTATAACTAACAAACTTATGAACAGTTTAAAATTAATATTTAAAAGAAGCTTAACATAAGATTATTGATTTAGAATAATTTCATTACTTCAAAGCCAAATATAATCATAATTTAGGATAGTTGTCCAATCGGAACGACTATATATGTTGTCTATAGCCAATGCCTTTGCCCGGTCCTTCGTCATGCGTCACTATAACAAGGGGAACAACTTTCTCGGCCGATGCGCAGAGATTGAACATGGGTTTAACGTCCACCCGAGACAAACTTTGTCATTTGGATAGAGGGAGAGATAGTTTTATTTCCGCTAGACAAAGAGAGTGAGAGGCAGGGAGAGGGGGAGAGAGAGATGGTTTAGCGTCTCATTTTTCTGCACTCACTCAATTAATGTTCCATACACAACACCTATGGCGTTAACGTAAAATAAGAGTGCCCGGGCAATATTGCATTGATAGCATACTGTAGAGAGAGAAAGAGAGAGAGAGAGAGAGAGAGAGAGGGAGAGGGTTTAACGTAAACTCGATACAAACTATACCCTTTCGGGACTAACGTATGGTTCAATTTTATTTCCATAATTCGCTTGCGCGTATGGGTCTTTGGAGGGGGATGGAAACCGGAGGACCTGGAGAAAATCCACGAAGTTGGACAGGCGATCTACTCCTTGCCACGTACAACCGAGGAATCAAAACCTTACCAGTTGACTCAATGACAGACCTTTTGATACAGCACGCATCCATACGTGCTAACCATTCGGCCATTCAACTCCCCAATTACTTGAGGGTAGAATAGTTGTATTATAGTAAGAATTAACCACCCATTAATAATTTAAAAAATCTGTCAAGTGTCTTTTACGTGTCCGCCAACGTGTACACGGTACCTTGGGTTTTATGTGCTTTCCGAACCCGTTCCTTCTTTTCTGTATTGAACATTATACATCAATAAATTAATGGAGCTGAACTAAAGTAGCTGATACACACCAGAAGACAGTTTTTGAATTTATGTAAGCTCTTGATGATTTAACCATGTCCTAATTAATACATCAATCACTTTTAAAGACACGTCATTCTAGATCTAAATTATCTCCCTTAGACTTAACTAAAGTAGCTGATGCACACCAAAAGACAGTTTTTGAATTTCTGTAAGCTCTTGGTGATTTAACCATGGAATTGATCACATCATCCCTAATTAATACACCAATCACTTTTAAAGACACGTAATTCTAGATCTTAATTATCTCCCTTAGAAAAGAAATGGCTCAATTACAAATGAAATGGGGTTTAACGTCCTACTATTCTGCTCCGAACTGGGATAATGAAGACGGGTATACGCCATAGAGTGTGATATGGGGTAAATTCGATCCGGAAAGCGGCACTACGGCCTACTCTTACATCGCACTCCAGCTGTCAATGGATCTTTTAAGTGTACACCAATGTGTACACGGAACCTCGGTTTTTTGTCCCATCCGAACGACTAGACAGCTGTCCTTGTCAGGCCCCCGTCCTGCATCACAGACAAGTATGAACCACGCCGGAAAATTTGGATGAACTTTCTCGGCAGGGATTGAACACCCGACCCCCACTTACCCACTGTGACCCTTAATTAATATGAAAGTCAATGGGAAAATTAATGGTAGTCTGCATCCAGTATTCTAGATCTTAGTTATCTCCCTTAGTGAGGAAAGAAGTGGCTTAATTAATATTGAGAACATAAACTATAAAATGTTAACGATATGACGTAAACAATACACGTTAACTGTAGAACAATTGTCGAACACTTGACCTTCAGGCTAGCGAACCAGCGTCTTACCCGTCTTGAGAAGATAAACAATAAATTTTATCGATATGACGTATGTATACAATATACGTTAACTGTGGAATAATTATCTCAATGTACATAATATAATTTAATTATTAATTTCACTCTACATGTAAGCTGTTTATTACAAGTATATATACACTGATTTAAAACCTGTTAAATTTAAATCATTATGTCCGTCAGTCCGTCTGTCAGGTGGTAAGCTGTATATCACAGTTGGAAAATTTTTAATAAGAAGTACCCCCTAATTTTCGACAGTGACCTTTTGTACTTCTGAAAATGCCTTTTCTCAGACCCAAATATGTCCGAAAATATCAGCCATATAGCTCTTGGAATGGCCACAGATGCAAGGAATCAGGAATTTTCACGCTGGGCGGCACTATTTGTTGCCGCCCAGCGCAAAGAAAAAATCGACGAAAGCCGCCCAGTCGTAAGTCATGGTAAAAGCCAACACAAAGCATGTCTGCCACGGCATTATTTATTTTTGCGTGTTGTAGTAGACCCTATCACCCCAAATTAGTTTAAAGAAAGAAGTAATGGTATTTTGTTTATTTATATTTAGAAGCTGTACGTAGAGGTCTATTCATTTCACAGTTCTACGGTCTCTAAATGGTGTCGTACATTCGGTTTTACGATCAATATTTAAGGTACTTAATTCTACCATGTTCGATCTCTGCGCATTGGCCGAGAAAGTTGTTCCTTTCTGGTAGTGGTGTATGACGGGGGACCGGGCAATAGACACCGTATAGCCGTTCGGATGGGACAACTGTCCTAAATTATGATTATCTTTAAACGATTCAAATCGTTATAAATTGATCATCTTATTTTTAAAGCTTATTACTACATTGTGTATCTTTAATTACTATTTCTAAAATTTTGAAAGTTTGCTAAATTATGATTATATTTGGCTTTGAAGGAATGAATTTTTAAATCAATAATCTTATTTTAAGCTTCTTGTTAATTTAAACTGTTCAAAAGTTTGTTAGTTATAATAACATGGCTTTGATGGATTACTGTATTATTTTCTTATCAATTTAAAATAAAGGTGATATACAGTCAATTCGTATAGAAATTGATTAATCTAATATCGTCCTGTTGTTATGTCGGGAGCCGCTGTTTGGAAATATAAGATTATCAATTTATAACGATTTCAATCGTTTAAAGTTAACTTAATAGGCTTAATGCGATAATCATAACTTCAAAGGAATAGATTCATATTATTATGAGTTAGAGTTTTTCGGGCATATTAACACCCCGTCGCCATTTTCCTGTCCGTCTGTTTTATTATAATGGATTCAATTGGATTATCTTGTTAAATAGGCGACGATATGTCTGCAAGTCAAATCGTTCACCATTTTAACATCTCATTGTCTTCTCCTTTAACAACTTATTGTGTTCTCGTTTAATTTCTAAGTTTTTAAGTTGATTGAAGATTAAGTGGTAATGGATGTGTATGAAATGTATCAACGGACAAGAGGACATTTTGGTTTTAATTGATTCTTTAAACTTGTGATTGTTTCTTTAAAGGACCTAAACCCCTACCACAAAATGTGCCATACCAGTCGATATTAAAAACACGAATTATAATTCAATATTGATGTCATCTTGTGAAACTAAGATCCTAATATTGAACATTTTAAAACCCGTACACGAGTCTTGTACCACAAAGTTTCCTGTGTCATTTGTAATGAATGTAATCGTGTTCGCAGACTTTGCCGGATACGTAATTTCCCTGGAACGGAAACTTCCTAGAATTGCCGAGATCCATCGGGTTACATACGTTGCGGTTTTAATGCTTGCACCACATGCTTCGACTGAAAATAATAGGGCTCAGTCCTAAAGAACCACACCAAATCTGAAAAACTATCTGGTCTGTCAGTGAGTCAACTGGTGTGGTTTCGATTCCCCGGTTGTACGTGACAAGAAGTAGGGTCGATTGTCCAGCCTCGTGGGTTTTCTCAGGGTCCTCCGGTTTCCTCCCACTGCTAGAGACCCCTACACGTAAGCGAATTATTGAAATACATAAATTAAACACGTGTTAGTCCGGAAATGACCTAGTTTGTTACTTATATAGTGGACGTTAAACCCATATTTTTTTTCTCTCTCTGTAACCCCTTTGCCAAAAACCCTATGAACGCAATAAAGGCTACAGTTAAGGAAGAACTGTACTGATATTATACATTAGATATTTTTCACTGAGTTTTCCAGCGATCTGATACCATGAAAACTTGTTTAAAATATAACAAAATATGAGTTCCGTTTTGACTTCAAAACGAATTTTAATCACTAAAATCTGCAACAATACAAATTTTGTAAAGTGGATAAATATTATATTGTTTTTATCTGTCTTGGTTGGGGAGTTTAAGAACAAACTGTTTGATTGGTTGGGGAGTTTAGGAACAAACTGTTTGATTGGTGTAGAATATATCTAATAACTTAATAAAAAAAAGTTCGAAATGGCGCGGGCTTCTTGTTAAAACTGTTCTAACTGTGATATACAGCTTACCACCTGACAGACGGACTGACAGACATAATGATTTAAATTTAACAGGTTTTAAAGGAGCTAAATCGCTAACATTTGGGACATAGAAATTCACAAAAGTGGTTCGCAACGCATATAATACTGTAATATGAATGTATATAAACGGTTTACATTCATGTTTTCCATTTTACTCGAATTTCAAATCAGTTTTGTTTGGCGAAAAAAGCCAGCAAAGTCAATCATGTGCAAATGTGTAGTTATTCTAGTCTACATAACTCCATCTGACTTGGTCCAATGTGTCTAGACTCGTCCGTTGAGTCTCTCAATACAACTTGGGCTGAAGCGCATTATGGTACACGATTCGTGTACCAATGTTAAAAAAAATATTTCATCTTAAATATCGGATACCAGAAGCTCATCTTTTCCCGGTAAGTTAACATCATCAATGTTGTTTTAAATTGACCCATAATTCGTTTTTTCGATGTCGACGATTTTAGAGGATTTTGAGTTACGGACTTAGGCCCTTTAAATCAGTGTATATATACGTGTAATAAACTGCTTACATGTGGAGTGAAATTAATAATTAAATTATATTATATACATTGAGACAATTATTCCCAAGTTAACGTATATTGTATGTGTTGATCTTCTCAATATTAATTAAACCATTATTCCACAGTTAACGTATATTGTATACTTCATATCGTTAATATTTATTGCTTATCTTTTAATTAAGCCGTTTCTTTCCTCACCAAGGGAGATAACTTAGATTAGTATACGGGATGCAGACCACCATTAATTTCCCTATTGATTTCAATTTTAATTAGGGGTCACGAAGGGTAAGTGGGTAAGACGCTGGCTCGCTAGTCTGGAGGTCGGGTGTTCGATCCCTGCCGAGAAAGTTCATCTAGATTTTCGGCGTGCCCCCCCCCCCTTGTCAGTGATGCAGGACAGAAGGCCTAACAAGAATAGATGTCTAGCTGTTTGGATGAGTCGGAAAAACGATTCCTGTATACACATTGGCGTGCATGTAAAAGATCCCTTGACAATTGGAATTCAATGTAGGAGTTGGCCGTAGTGCCGTTTTCCGGGCAAATTTTCCCTCATAGTACACTGTATGGCGTATGCCCTTCTTCGTTAGCCCAGTTCGGAGCACTACAGTAGGACGTTAAACCCTATTTCATCTGTGCATGTATACATTGCATGTTTTGTTATAATTGTGAGTGTTTTAATATTCTAGTGTAAACAGTTCTCTACTTTTCCCCTATCTGATCAAAACACAGATTCTATTTCTTTTCGTATTTTTATAGTTCAAAATTTCGTTTTACTTGTCTTGAATACACTAAGGACGGTGTGAGAGATTAGCGAATGTAACGGCGAGCTTTTGGCGTGAGGTATCACTAAAGCCTATCATTGAGTCAACTGGCGTGGTTTCGTATCCCCGGTTGTACGTGGCAAGGAGTAGGGTCGCATGTCCAGCCTCGTGGGTTTTCTCCGGGTCCTCCGGTTTCCTCCCACTGTTAATGACCCCTACGCGCAAGCGAATTATTGAAATAAAATTAAACCAAATGTTAGTCCCGAAATGACCTAGTTCGTGTCGAGTGGACGTTAGTGTTAAACCCCATTTCTCTCTCTCTCTTCTCTCTCTCTCTTTCTCTCTCTCTTTCTCTCTCTCTTTCTCTATACATTATGTTAAGGCCAGGGTCAAAAGATCTGAGATAATTACAATTATTTCGTTCAAGAGGTATACCCCGTCATGGGCTGTCTGACATCTTTAAAAAATAGACTGTTAATATAATAAAATTTGAATAAAGTACAATCTGATTCAAATACAGATCTATATTTCATTTCATGTTGATATTATGGCTATCCACTGTGTTAGAGTCACTTCTCTGCAGGTAGGTTGAATCTGTAGTGGGCTGATCAGTGTGGAGATATCCCGCAAATCAATACGTCTGGACATTCGGGGCTATCCATTCGGCAAACCTCAGCAGATTCCAGTACCCTACATCTGCCGAGGTTTGCCGAGTAGTGGCTATAAACTCGTCAACAACAAAACAATATGGCGGCGCCCATGGACATGGAAAAAGAAAAATGTCTATTGTGTCACGAAAGCCTGCCGAAAAAGAGCCGAAGGTCGTTGTTTGTTAAAGAATTCGCTTTAATGACACAGCTGGTTGAAGTCTTGGGATACAAGCCTCAGAATGATGACAGTTCCCCACGATACGTTTGCAGAATTTGCTTTTCAAAGCTAAATAAATTACAAAAACTTGATTACGATATCGTGCATATACTTAACCGTTTGAGAGAAGAAAAAATGGCCTTGTTGAACATAATGCGAGCTAGGTTCTTGGCACAGCCGTCAGTTATAGATCATGAAAATCCGTTTCGTGGCACTACCATTCAAACATTATCTCTTAGTAATGACACATCACAATCACATGATGTGAAAAACAATTCTTCAACGCTACCTCCAATACATTCAAACATGCATGCATGTACTTTGTCATCTGTCATCGATAGTAACATAAGTATTAATACGCCAACTTTCTCATCAGAATCTACTCCAGTTAATCAAACGACAACATTGCCTCTAACAATAGTACATTGTCCATCATTTTCTGTGCCAAAACAGATTGCCATAGCACCAAAACTGATGGCAACATCTACAGCCATTCAGATTATGTCGTCAAAATCAGGCTCACGTAGACGTAAGCGCTCACCTAAACTGACACCTGGACATTCACCACTCAAACGTAAGAAATCATCACCCACAAATAAAATGTCAGTGTCGCCAATTAGACCTACATCAGAAAAGGTAACATTTTTAACATTGGTTTAAAAGGCTGCTGGTATACCCAAGCTTGGAGTCCCCGCATATATTCATCATACTATTTTAATCTCATAAAAGCACCATCACGTCACACCCAGATAGTCTAAATTAGCCCTGCACTGACTTCAAAATGTAACATGAAGACTCTTACAAAAGCTATGTATCTCTGTGCAAAGAAATTGATAGGCCAAAAGAATGCTGACCTACCTAAAGGCCTTACTGATGATGATGATGAAGCCTTGTTAGTTGCATGCCCTGTTCAAGAAAAAGCATTTAATTATTCTGTTGGAACAAGAAAAGGTGTTACGGTACAACTTCACTACAACAGTACACCGTTGCTTGGCTTGCACATAAAAGAACCGCTGAGCTCCACCCTTGCACATAAAAGAACCGCTGAGCTCCACCAGTACACTGCTTGGCTTGCGCGTAAAAAAAACCCTGAGAGAAAATACAGGCTTTTAACTCTGTGAAAAAACGATAGACAGTAAGTGCGCATGCGCAGGTGAAGTGATAATCTCGATAGGGTATGAGGTGATCAGTTGTTGGAAGACCGCCTGCCGGCATGGAGGTCAGACATTTGTATTCATTGTATATATCATCTATATGGTTTTAAACTAATGAGTTTTCACAAGCTACAGAGCTTCCCTTTGGTATTTATATACCAACTTTTTATGACAGGAATGTAATGATGTTAAAACTTTTATATTTTACAGGACACCAATGATGTTATATAACTTTAATATAGGAATTCAATAATGTTATAACTTATATTATTTACAGGAAGCTAAACTAATGATGTTATAACTTTTATACATTACAGGAAACAAATGATGTTAAAACTTTTCATCAGTGTGTTGTATGTGATGAGATATTTCAACAATACAGTGATCTAGAAGTCCATAATAAAATACATGTTAAAGAAGAGAAAAAGCATAATACAATACCAGTACCACATGTCTATGATGGTACAACTGATGCTATGGATGAAAAATGTCCAATACATTTTGAAAAATTGCCAAGTGAAGGTAAAAAATATTGCGAAATACCTGTGAAGGAAGAACAGTTAGGTGGTGAAGAAACCTATTATGAATGTAAATTGTGTGGCGAAATATTTCACGATCACGGGGGTTTAGAAGAACATTGTAAAATACATGTTAAACAAGAGGAGTCTAGTTCGTCCCATCCATGTAAAATTTGTAACATTAGTTTTACAAGATACTGTGATCTTGAGGAACATGTGTGTCGCGTGATAAATGACGCTAGTCAATCTGATGATATGCACGCAGGAATACAACAACAGAAAAATAAAGGCTTTTTGTGCAACTTCTGTGCTCACTCATGTAAATCTAAAGGTCATCTTAATATTCATTTGAGAATACATACCGGAGAAAAACCCTTTAAATGTAGCCTTTGTAGTAAGGCATTCATTGAAAAGAGTAAGCTCAATATTCATATGCGGACTCACACGGGAGAGAAACCCTATAAATGTGGTGTTTGTGGTAAATCATTTAATTACAAACATAGTCTACAGATTCACATAACAACTCATACAGGGGAAAAACCTGCTCACTGTGATGTTTGTAATAAATCATTCCCTTCTCTCGGTTATCTTCGGAAGCACAAACGGATTCATACGGGAGAGAAACCGTATAAGTGTGATGTATGTGGAATGACCTTTAATGATGGTAGTAACCTCGCGAAACACGCAAAAACTCATTCTGGGGTGAAGCCGTTTAAATGTGATGTTTGTGGTAAATCATTTATTCAAAATAGTACGCTAAGAATACACATCAGAACTCATACCGGAGAGAAACCTTATAAATGTTGTTTTTGTGATATGTCGTTTAAGGATTCTAGTAATCTAACCAAGCATACCAGGACGCATTCTCGTGAAGCAAACCAGGAGATCTCGGGTTCACTCCCGGTGTTGCCAAAGAAAGTTCCTCTGGAACAACAAGACGCCATTCCTTGCCAGGCACCCTGTCCTTGATCACTGACAAGGGGCCAACCAAGCTGGAAAGTACCGGGGAACTTTCTCTGCCATAACAGGATTGAACCAGGGACCTTAGGACCTTATGGTTTGTGAGTTAGCACCCGATTCACTGAGCCATCATGTCACATGCAAATAGTAATTGCAAGAGTGCCACACTACACGCAAAACAAAAATCTACATGTAAATGTTGTATATCTACACTAGGAGTATAAATCTAATTGTTGTATATCTATCCTGGGAAAATAAATCTAATTATTCTACATGTATATTGGAATATAAATTTAATTGTGTATAAATCTAATTGTTGTGCAACCTTCCTAGAGAATATAAATCTAATTATTCTATATTGGAATATAAATTAAATTGTGTATGATCTCTAGAATATAAATCTAATTGTTGTACATCTACATGTACCTTGTTGAAGCAGAACAGTAGGCCATTAAACCCCAATTTATTTCATTTGTATATCATTGCTGGGAACTCATAAATGTAAAATAAATGTAATCACATAAGATCTCTGGAATATAAATCTAATTATTGTACATGATTCCCCTGGAGTATAAATCTAATTATTGTACATGCTTCCCGTGGAATATAAATCTAATTATTGTACATGCTTCCCATGGAATAGATATCTAATTATTGTACATGCTTCCCGTGGAATATAAATCCAATTATTGTACATGCTTCCCATGGAATAGATATCTAATTATTGTACATGCTTCCCGTGGAATAGATATCTAATTATTGTACATGCTTCCCGTGGAATAGATATCTAATTATTGTACATGCTTCCCGTGGAATAGATATCTAATTATTGTACATGCTTCCCAGGGAATATTAATCCAATTATTGTACATGCTTCCCATGGAATAGATATCTAATTATTGTACATGCTTCCCGTGGAATATAAATCCAATTATTGTACATGCTTCCCATGGAATAGATATCTAATTATTGTACATGCTTCCCGTGGAATAGATATCTAATTATTGTACATGCTTCCTGTGGAATAGATATCTAATTATTGTACATGCTTCCCGTGGAATAGATATCTAATTATTGTACATGCTTCCCATGGAATAGATATCTAATTATTGTACATGCTTCCCGTGGAATAGATATCTAATTATTGTACATGCTTCCCGTGGAATAGATATCTAATTATTGTACATGCTTCCCATGGAATATATATCTAATTATTGTACATGCTTCCCAGGGAATATTAATGGAATTGTTGTGTATCTTTGGTAGGGAAGATCATATTGTATGTCTACCACAGGAATATAAATCTTGTTGTTGTATACGATCCCTGGGAATCCTGGGATTATAATTTAATTGTGGTAATATAGGTAACATGCATTGAATTCTACTGTATTTGTATCATTGGTGTGTGTGTAAATTGTGCTTTATTGTGCAATTTTTTCTGAATTGTGTCTGCTTCAGGAATACTCCAGATTGACAAAGAGACACAGACAAATCTTTTAAATGTGATTTATTTAATAAATTGTTTAGTCAGACAGCTAGTCCTGTTGATGTGTGATGATAATGAAATTGTTTATCGGTCAAATGTCATAATGAAATTGTTTATTCATTTATCTAGTCAATTCAGCTGTGTAACTGTGATCATGATTGATTTTTTTAGTCAGATGTCTAGTTCTGTCATAATTAATTTTTTTAGGCAGATGTCTAGTTCTGTTATAATGAAATTGTTTAGTCAGATGTCTAGTTCTGTTATTATGAAATTTTTTAGTCAGATGTCTAGTTCTGTTATTATGAAATTGCTTAAGCAGATGTCTAGTTCTGTCATATTTAAATTGTTAAGTCAGATGTCTAGTTTTGTTATAATAGTGGAATAAAATGACACAATATTTTGTTTCTTTCTATGTTATTCTTTCAGCCATGTGCAAAGAAGAGTGATCGGTAGATCTGATGGCGCCCCCGAGCATCCTATTCAGGGGGCATCCAATCCATTCAAAGAGTGAAATCAAATTTGTATAACCAAGCTGTCCTACCTTAAAGGGCAATATTGGAGCCAGTCATTATCACATGTGTGATAGAGCGGGTTAAACACATTCCAAATATACTTTTAACGCAGAAATCATTGCTACGATAGCTGAGTAATACACGTTACCCGAATCAGCAGTGACTTAGCGAAAAGGAAAACATGAGCAACTGCTCTATATAACTGACTGAAGCGAAGTTTGATAACATACACACAGCTGAATTTATGCTCACTAATAATTTCTTCGAAGACCAACAGTTGTTATACGGGACTGTTAGAGGATATCTGACAATTCCATAAAGTAATTGAATGTCATTAGATAAGAGAACACGAGAAAAATAGAAATAGTCCGTACATTCCCTTGTTTATATTCATTCTATACCTTATATAACATGGTGATGCACAGACTTTTTCTGTTTTTCTTTCTTACATGTTTAAAATATCTTCTTTTCTCACATTTGGTAGGCTCTTTAACCCCTTTTCCAACATCCTTGTGCACACAATAAAGGCTGCAGTCTTTAAGAAATTATTTTCAAATTTAATGTGAAGCATTGGCCTCATACCAGAAACAACTCTATTGTCTGATACTGTGCGTCCTACCACCTTTCATACTACCTAATGTTATGTCCCCTTTGCCAAAAACCTTGTGCATGTGATACAGGCTATAACCTTTTTAACAGATTTTATTCCCAAATCTAATAGGAAGCATTTGGGTCATAAGAGGACGCAATACAGAACATATTTTTCAGTCTTTGAAGAGAGGTATTGTGACCGTAGAACGATAATCCTTGATATTTGCCATTCTGCATCTTTTAATTCCAGAAAAACCGAGCTCCTGTGTACAAATTGACTTGCACGTAAAAGATCCCTTGGCAGTTGGAATTCAATATACATGTAATAGTAGGCTGTAGCGCTGCTGTCTGGGCAAAATTTTCCCGGATAGCACACTGTATGGCGTATGCCATCTTAATTAGCAAGTTTTGCGACATTGATGCTGTGTTGATGTATTTCAACCCTTTGTGTTGCTATCTCAAAACTTATTTTACTGGGCAAGACCCATTAGAAAACCAAACTACGTTTATTAGAAAGAAAGTAGATGGAACGTCCAGCATTTATAAATTTTCTGCTCCAACTGATCTCAGGAAGCTTGGCATAGGCCATACATTGTGCTACATCCTACTCTTGCATGTATATTGCCGCTGTCTGGTCCGGAAAAACGTTCCCTTATGGCACACTGTATGGCCTATGCCAAGCTCCCTTAGTCGAGTTTGATCAGAACAATAGGATGTTAAACCCCATTTCATTTCTATTAAGCCTAGCGCACACTAGGCGACGACATAGGCGATTTCGACCGCTGACGATGAAAAATCAAAAAATCGCCTAGTGTGCGCACTCGATCGCAAGCGATTTTGTTTGATATGAATGCCGAAGTCGTCGCTTTGTTGGCAATCAATCGTGTAGTGTGCTCACCTCAGCGACGGTTTTGACGACAGCCAAGATACCCAAATCATTAACTAATCGATTGGGTTTGTTTTTTGGCCTATCATGTGACATAAACACAAAATATGGCTTGGCACAATGTTAACGAGACAGTTTGGGCAGATGATAGAGCTCGCCTTTTCAAAATTAAATTCTCGCGTCCAGATGGTTCGTGTCACAGTACTATGTTGACTACGCCGACGCCTCATCAGCATGTACAAAAACAACATTAATCGAAGTTTTGACGTGCTGGCGACGAAAATGCTTCCATTTTGAGGTGTCACGTGACGAATCATGTGATCTGTTGTATGTTGCGTGATTGCCAAAGTCGTCGTGTAGTGTGCGCACCCCACTTAAATTACGGCGATATTTGTCGCTTCAGTTGTTGCATAGTCTGCGCTAGGCTTTAGTACTTACAGGAGGACCACACTACTTGTAAACAAAATAAGTAACACACACCTGTGGACAAGACATGCACACCTCACAGACGCTGCAAGCAACATAAAACGTCGGTATCCAAACGAGTGAATGGATCCACGTTAAGTCATCAGCATGAGAGTGAGTTATTCGGGTTGTCACGTTCCTCGTACAGAATGGTTAATCGTTTCTTTTACACATTAAAGATTTATAAACAAATTTAAGTAAGACAAACCAGTGGACAAGATATGCACACGACACAGGCACTCGTATCAAAAAAAGTGAATGGATCCGCGGCCCAGCCTCCAGCATCCACTGCATGAAAGTGAGTTATTCGGGTTGTCGTGTTCCTCGTCCAAAATAGATAAACGCAGGACTTACCTCCGCGGCGTATGTATTACTTCATTACAGTCGTCTGGTCATTACGTATGTATTTCCAGTTTTGGTTATTCTTCACCCTCTGTATTGGACTTTTTTGCATGCATCCTGATGTTTGTACAGATAAACATAGAGAGATAATGAAAAAATGTTCACTTTTTAAGTCTTTTGCTTCCAGTCAGTGCTCATGGCCACAACAATAATCCAGAGCCTGAAACCAATTCTTTCCCAGGTTTTCAGGCAGTGTTCTCATGGCTGCACCAATACTCCTGATGCCAATGCTGTACGCACCTATAGCCCCAGCCCTCACTACCCTTGCACAAATTTTCCACATGGCACAAATCTCTCTGCCTGCAGTCTGTTATGTCTTTACAAACGCAACAACTGTACTTGACAACCAACAGAAGTGTCTGCCTCTTGGTGGCAAGTAAGTGCTCAAGGTTCTTAGCACATATAAAATGCCCACACCCCCTACCAGTACCAATATAATAATAATAACAATAATAATAATAATAAGAGATTTATATAGCGCAAGATTACACTAAAGTTTCTAATGCGCTTCCAATTATCTAACACCGTTAAAGAACTATAGTTAAATAGGTGTGTTTTTAACTCCCGTTTGAATTGGTCAACACATTTAATCATTCGTAGTTTTTTTGGAAGATTATTCCATAAGAATCGGGGCTGAGAATGAGAAAGCTCGTTTTCCTAGTTCTAATTTCACAGATTGAGTTAACAGAGCTGAACGTTCCACAATACAAGGTATCGCTGTGTTTTCCCACTTTCGATATATTTTATACTTTCGTTTTATTGTATTTACACTTATGTAACATACAGTTCTTACCCACAATCCGTGTTTATTTCTTTGGCCATAATAAAGCATATAGTTCGGCTATTGCATTAGGTTGTGAAATTAAAAATATCCACACAAACTAAACTGTTAATGCTACATAAACGTATCATAAAACTTAAACTTAGAAATCTATGAGTGGCGAGTAGCCGTCCCAGATTTCTCTCAAGAAGCTACTAGTTTCGTTCATTTTGAACTCATCAGGCTTGAATGAAATCGGAGGATGTTCCCTTTATATAGTGGTCGGGGACCATCCCAAACTTAGGCTGCCTATCTACAGCTAGCTCCGGCTAAGAATATGCCCTAACCTAATTAACCGACATCTTAATTCCTACATCGACGATTTTAGTCGATAACACTGAGTATGCTTTTAGAAATTGTTAGAAGTATTTATTTATCTTCTATTGTCATATTGAATGAAATTAAATATGTTTATTTAGCCGTTGTGTGTTTGAAAGATGTCAAACTCATCAAGAGCCGACTCACAAAATAGTTCCCTAATTATTTAATATGGCGCCAGTACCTTGTGGCATTAATCACCTATCATTTCCACAACACCTTCTCCATCACCTTAATAGAACTCAGTACAATTGCCACAACCTCCCCACCAGTGTTGGTATTTTGCCCGTATATTCCAGACTTCTCCAAATCTTTTTTCCAAACGCCCCAAGTTGTCCGACCGGGAATATGCCCAATCGGACATCAAGACCACCCCAACCCCCATTTCCATATGATTGCCTCTGTACATGTTCCTGTCCATTTTGTCATGCTTCATATTGTGCACTTTACTCATTCTTCCTTACTCGTTTCAGGAACACATTTCCAAGCAGCATGCCTAAGTATAAGCAATTTTGTTCTGTTTGCAACACCAAAGGCCATAACTCCCGAACTGTGCATTCAATCTGTGCCTCCTGTGGTTTTCTCCTACCTGAACATCATAAGTGCACACCACACAGAAACAACGGCCTGGTAATAATAAAGCATTGTGCTATATGTGGACTCGCTGGGCATAATGCTCACAGACGGCATGTCGTCTGTGACTTGTGTGGTTTACTTCGTCCCTTGCAATTGCAACATATATGCAAGTCTGACACCACAATGGTAAGGTATTTCTTCTGTTATATTTAAAACGGCATAATACAACAAGCAACCACAGCAACACCATTCACATGCATCTGGGAAAGCCGTGGCGATAGAGAGGCAGCTTCTCACCAATGCAACGATGTAGCGTCGAGGGTTCAATCCTAGCTCAGGGCAAGAACTTTATCGTTGTAAGTGAGAGGGATATTCGGTCTCCCGTCCGATCAGGCAGGTTTCCTCCGAGTTCTTCGGTTTCTTCCTGCAGTAATGATCGAAATCATTCGTACGATCTGTGCCAAGGGCCAAATTGAAAACAAACCTCAGGCTTAATTTGCAACCCTTGTAAAATTATTATTATTATTATTATTATTATTATTATTATTATTATTATTATTATTATATCATGTTCACCACATTTCCTAAATTTGGGCAACTGGCCTCCACTACCATTTCAGAAAACATGTCGGAATTTCACATACCAATGTCGTAATTATACTTGTGGTTGTTTATTGAATATGATGTTTCGTTTCATTACAATTTATAGCTCCATTCAATTTCCAAATCTTGTAATAATAACACTCACATTAAAACTAAACAGGCCCGTCATTTCAAGTCATTTTAAACCGCAGATTTGTACACCATTATTAGTCTATTGTCTTTTAACTGGTTTTATTACCACTTACGTGTTAATCAGCAGATAATTACTAATAATAGATAAAACATTAAATTTGAGAGCCTTCGCCCGGTACACATCCACCTTATTAAGCACTCCTTCTGAACACTTGCTAAACCCAATCAAAAAATTCCGTCTCATTGCACAGCACTCCCCAAAACCAATAACCAGTACTCACTAAAAGCAATACCCAACACTGCAGCACATCCTTCCTGTAATTGGGGGTTGGGATGGCCTAGTGGTCTAGAGTGTCGCGCTTCAACCTCTAGCTGGCAGGCCACCTCTGGATGCGGCTGTGGTTTCGAGAACTGGTGTGAGCGTATGTGGCATGGAGATAGGGGCGCCTTCTCAACCTCGTGGGTTTTATCTGGGCACTCTGGTTTCCCCCCACTGCTAAAGACCCCTATGTGCAATTGAATTAAAATTAAACCATGTGTTAGTTCCGAAATGACCTAGTTGTGTTGAGTGGAGGTTAAACCCCATCCCTCTCTCTCTCTCTCTCTCTCTCTTCCTGTAATTAACACCTGATTACAGATCTGTCTGTACCCACACAATCGGCACATATTAGCTAGACAATTTCCTATAGCGTCCACACATGCACAAAGTACACTGGCCTTGGCACTTTACTAGAACGCTGTACCTTGTGTGCATGCACATACTTTTTTAGTTTTAACCCCCCCCCCCCACCTCCCAGTACTGCACATATCCATGAACATTACAAAACCTTCTGCACAGTGCAGCTCATACCCCTAAAGTGGGATACTAAAATGTTTTGCAAGATGTCTTCTGTTGACAGTGTACTAACCTGTTACAAACCCATTCCTGCATACCTCCAATCTTCCCACACAATTTATTCAGTAGCACTCTTTTCCTGATTTTTATCATTTATACTCTACTGTCAGAATCCACAACCACCACTTGAATCAACAGCCACTGCTCCAATACCACCACCTGAGGCCACTGTCGCCGCTCCAATACCACCACCGAGGGCCACAGCTGTACTATGCCGTTCATCCCCATGTCTGGCATATGTACTTCCACAACACTTTTATGTATATATTTGCTAAAACATGGGGCGTTATATTTCACCAATCCATATCAACTCGATCTGCTATCTTGCATACTCCCATGTGGTTCAAATCGAACTACGTTCCATTTACGACCACTGTCTAACAATAACATTCATCTTATGTTATGTACCCACAGGAATCTGACCTTCTGTCCGTATATTTATGCATACATCATGTATTAAAAGACCCCTACATGCAAGCGAATTATTGAAATAAAATTAAACCATGTGTTCATCCCGAAATGACCTAGTTGTGTTGAGTCGACCTTAAACCCCATTTCTCTCTATGTCTCTGACACATTTTATGTCCTTATATGCAACGTTTTTATTTACCTACCATTATTGTTCACTGCTCTTGTATACTTCGGTGGTTTTGCATGTCCTAATGTTATACTTAGTTCCACATTCACCCTTGTGGAGAATTGCATGTTTCGCACATTTTGCCTCACTGCTTTAACGACTTAACAGGTCACCCTCACACTTGTGGGACCCATCCGTTACATGTCCTTTTAAGTTGTCCTCCATTTTGGCTCACTTATTCAGTGTCTTGATGGATTTCTCTGATAAGCATTAATTTCACTAGTGCACCGATACTATGGGCTGTATGTGGTAGATAATTTAGTTACACCAATTCCATCACTAACTTCGCTAACCAATAAAATCCCCTGCTCGCTGTCGGCACTTATAAGTTCACTGCTCGGTGCTTCAGATGAGTACCATCTGATTACTTTTACAATGTTGCATACACCATCTGTTGGCTACTTTATATTTTGATATACAATTATTAAATGTTAACTATTTACATAAAATTTATTAGTTAAATGTCCTATATGATATTTTAATGCGTTCAATTACTAATTAAACAGGATAAAAGTCATGTTTATATTTTTTTTAACAGGAAATGAACGATGTTCTATGTTTTTTATTACAGGAGTTAGACGATGTTAAAACTTTTCATCAATGTGTTGTGTGTAATGAGATTTTTCAACAATACAAGGATCTAAAAGAACATAATAAAACTCATATTAAAGAAGAGAAAACGAATTGCTCGGATGAAAATTACCAAACACATTTTGAAAAGATCACAATGATTGTGCAAAATCCTGGTATGAACGATGTTAAAGAAGAGAAAACTTGGAATGTTGAAACAATTCATGAGTGTAGGTTATGTGATCACAAATTTAAATTGTACACCGATTTAGAGGAACATTGTAAAATACATGTTAAAGAAGAGAAAATGGAATGAAATTGGTTTAACATCCTGCTGTACTGCTATGTCTCGGCTATTGGAGAAAGGCATACACCATTAGTGCATTTGTTCATTAATCAGTGTATTGTCAGAGTTCACATTAGACTGTAATCGGTGTATTGTCAGAGTTTACATCAGACTGTAATCAGCATATTGTCAGAGTTTACATCAGACTGTAAATCAGCATATTGACAGAGTTCATATCAGACTGTAATCAGTGTATTGTCAGAGTTTACATCAGACTGTAATCAATATATTGTCAGAGTTTACATTAGACTGTAATCGGTGCATTGACAGAGTTTGCATCAGTGTATTGTCAGAGTTCACATTAGACTGTAATCAGTGTATTGTCAGAGTTTACATCAGACTGTAATCAGTGTATTGTCAGAGTTTACATCAGACTGTAATCAGTGTATTGACAGAGTTTACATCAGACTGTAATCAGTGTATTGACAGAGTTTACATCAGACAGTAATCAGTGTATTGTCAGAGTTTACATCAGAATGCGGAAGCAATTTTTGATTGGGGGTTTCCATACTTGGGGGTTTCCATACTAAGTCCCTATAGGCTAGGGTCCAGGGGCCACAATAACCTGAAGGAAGAGTTCTTGCGGCCAAGTTATTGGAGGGGGCTAAAGCTATTCAGTATTATTTCATATTAAAAAAAGGAATATTCCTCACGGTATGTCAATTCACAGTTCAAAATTGTAAATTATTATTTTTTATATGGCAGCATTTCCATGTGGGCATATATCTGTTTATGGACAATCCCTTTTTATATCCGATTTTGACGAGACTTGAAATGTATGTTTATAACCTAAAATATCTTAGTTCCTTTCGATATTGGCAATGTATCGGACCGTTACTTCATGGGTTATAGCCCCTGATAGTCCAAAAAATCAAGATTTTAGATTGTGGACACTCTAGACTCTAGAGCTAACAATTGTTATCCGACTTTGATGAAACTTGTAATTTATGTTTATAACCTGAATGACTTTATTATAATCTATGCTTGTAATTATGCATCAGATCTTAATATAAAACTGTAATCCGGAAACTTTTGTATTTGTTGTTCCTGTTAATCATAGGCCTTCTATTTAGGAGACAGTACATGTATATTAAATCACAACGTGAAGCTGTCATTAATTTGGGATGTCAGTGGGGCATTTAGAGATATGTCCTAACCAGTTAGGGGGTTCGGATGGCCAAGTGGTCTAGAGTATCGCACTTCGACCTTTAGCTGGCCAGCCACTTCTGGCTTGCTGGTGTGGTTTCGAGCCCTGGTGTGAGCGTATGTGGCATGGAGATAGGGGCGCCTTCTCATCCTCGTGTGTTTACTCCGGGCACTCCGGTTTCCTCCCACTGCTAAAGACCCTTCGCGCAAGGGAATTATTGAAATAAAATTAAACCATATGTTAGTCCCGCAATGACCTAGTTAGACGTTAAACCCCATTTCTCTCTCTCCTCACCAGTTAAAGAATTACAAATACAACCAGAAACAACTAGACCATCAAGGGCTGTTCCAAAATATGTAGTAAGATAATGTGCATGGGTGTTCCATGATATGTAGTAAGATAATGTGCATGGGTGTTCCATGATATGTAGTAAGATTAAGGTGCATGGGTGTTCCATAATATGTAGTAAGATAATGTGCATGGGTGTTCCAAAATATGTAGTAAGATAATGTGCATGGGTGTTCCATGATATGTAGTAAGGTTAAGGTGCATGGGTGTTCCATAATATGTAGTAAGATAATGTGCATGGGTGATCCATAATATTTAGTAAGATAAAGGTGCATGGGTGTTCCATAATATGTAGTGAGATAAAGGTGCATGGGTGTTCCATAATATGTAGTAAGATTAAGGTGCATGGGTGTTCCATAATATGTAGTAAGATTAAGGTGCATGGGTGATCCATAATATGTAGTAAGATAAATGTGCATGGGTCTGACCCCAAAACCAGATACGTCTTATTAAATCAATTTAATCTTTGTTTCTATTGCCCATTTTATTGGGGTATATGGGAGCCACTGTGGCTAAGTGAGTAAGACACTGACTCGCTATCCTGGAGTTCACGGGTTCGGTCCCGAAGTTGGCAGTGAAACTTTGTCGGGATTTTCCAGCATAGTCTTTCCTTGTTAGTGGTGCAGGACGGAGGGTCTGACACGAAACTGTCTACCGTAGTCGCTCGGGGTGGGTATGGAAAACCAAAGCCCTGTGTACACATTGGCGTTCACGTAAAAGATCCCTTGGAATTTGATATAAGAGTAAACCAGGAAAAATTACCCTGATAGCACACTGTATGGCGTATGCCTGTCTTCATTAGCCCATTCGGAACTAGTAGGACGTTAAACCCCCATTTCATTTCATATTCCATTTCACCTATTTTATTCATACATGCAACTGTGGTTGTATTATCCGAAAACAATTTGACATAAATGGCATTACACTATTTTGCTTGAATATACTATTTTGCCTATAACGTCTTTTAGGACTTCGAATTTCGTCTTACGGTTTGGATTGTTCGTACTTGGTTTTTATTTTATGTAAATCTCTACAGAATGACTTTAAAGGAGCTAAATCTCGATTCGGGTTTAAAATGGCAAAGACTGTTGTTGTCCTTAGTGTTTAACGTCCACCGAAAGTGATATTGCTGAAAAGTCTTATCTTTCATTTTATTATCTTAGCACATGCACTTGAGGTCTTTCTTGTGGGAGGAAACCGTAGTATCTTTCATTTTATTATCTTAGCGCATGCACTTGGGGTCTTTCTTGTGGAAGGAAACAGGAGTACACAGAGTAAACCCACTAGAAAGCCACAGGGATCTAAACCACAACCGCAAGCCAGAGGTGATCGGTCAACTAGAGGTTGCCTCCCCTCCACTAAGACTGTGAGTGATACTGAGTTAAAGACTTAGCTATTTTAAAGGGACAATACCACTCTTGCTGGCTTTCAGGTCCAGAAATTGTTTTTAGTCTTATTCTAACCTCTAGATGTTTAAGTGTCCTACCTGTTGTGTAAATTATCCATTACATTCTGTTTTACTTGTCCAGGGAGTTCGAAAATATGTTTAAATCACATTTACATTTGAAAGTGTTAACTGGAATATCGTAAAATAGTACAATTTGTTGACCAGAATAATGATTGGGACATACTCTTCAGTTACAACAAGAGTGGTATTGGGGCTTTAAGAGAAATTCTGAAGCTAATAACTCGAAACAGTCAATGTGTTTTAGAGATTCAGTATGACACCAATATCCCCTTCTTGTAGAATGGTCATTACATTCTCCTCCCCACCCTGTTTTTGAACTATCAGATTCAGTATGAGACCAATATCCTCTTGTATTTTGGTCATTACAATCTTCTCCTCGTGCTGTTTTTTGAACTCAGATTTTAGTTTTAACTGGTAAAGAAGTAAACTCTTACAAATTATTTTCAAAAGTAAATCGTAAAAAAATTCTCGTGGTGGCACTGATTTTAAGAGAAAAAATAACATTTTTTAATATCAAGAGATCAAAAGGGATCAAAAAAAGGAAACCAAGTTTGTTTCATATAAAATAAGATGAACACTATTTGTTGTTATTTTTAAAGTTACTCGGGTAGACCCGATCCTAGTCCAAATCGTACATTCAACCATTCCACCCGAACGAAAAAAAAATGGCGTCTACAAAATTTCTGTCTATTATTTGTTACACAAAAGTAAGAATATGCAGATTACCTCCTAGCTTTACAAAAACTAGCTAAGGGTTTTATTTTATACAGGAATTATAAACACGTTGAATATAATATTTGTGTATATGCATTGGTAAAATTAGTTATTTCAGTAACATAAATTGTATCGACTTTTACTTTTAGTACTTGAAGTCTTGAAGTTGAAGTAAATGTCATGTACATGTAGGGTAAATTAGTCTTCTACGTGCGTGCTGTATCATAAAGCTTGTCATCGAGTCAACTGGCGTGGTATCGAATCCCCGGTTCTACGTGGCAAAAGGGTAGGGTCACCTGTCTCCCACTGCTAAGACCCAATTTGTTTTACAAAGTTAAAGACAGCTGACAGTGACAGGGGACTTTTATCTTTGTCCAAGATGACTGACCGTTGAAAGGTCAGACCGCTATAGTTCAATGGGTGACGTCACATTCTAATGTTTACCAACAAATTAAGATGGCGTTTATAACGTCAAAAAAGATTACTTCTGTACCTATTTAAGCTAATTATAAGTATGGAATATTTGTTATCCAGATATACTTCAAACACCTTTATTTATTTTTCTTATACTTCAAAAAAAATTTTTAGAATTTATTTTTTGGAGGAAAAAAGTTAATATTTGGCAGAATTAAGAAGCATAGATACTAGCGGCCAAGCGAATATTCACTGCGGGATCAGTGTGCTAAAGACCCCTACAAACAGCCGGTAGAACGATTTACCCAAATCCACCATTGGCATTATTTTAACTCTTACTCATACAATAATTATTTATATCTATATTTGATAATATACTATTATTTATGCCAAATTTTCATTTTTAATTTAAAATCGAAAGGTTTTTGTTTCAAAAATATCCCTCAAGTCAAAATGCAATTTCAAAACGGGTGCAGGCTGTTTTGTACTTAGTTCTTTCATACATCGTTTTGACCTCAGATTGATTCGTACCTTTTCCTATGTGTTGTTGAAATAAAGTTGAAACATGATTAGTACCTTTTTCTCGGGTTGTTCAAATGAAGTTGAAACATGATTCGTACCTTTCCATGTTGAACTAAAGTTGAAATTATGGGAATTTTATAAAACAAAGATGGCTGCTTGTTGTGCGATTATTAACTTCAAAGTTTTGATATTTAGTTACGCGTTTGGGCTGAGTACAAATGTAAGACATCCCCGCGTTCTGATTAATTGTGACAACCCTAATTCCCAAGCTGCCATACTCAAAAATTTTATCGCTCGTATAAATTTAAGGCATCGCCAACTTCCCTGTTCGTGCGGCATGCATTCAGTCAATGTATTATAAGGTCTGTGATATTATCATGTCTACGAAGTACGGATAAACTGATTAATTGTGACAACCCTAATTCCCAATTGTACTTTTAGTATACTTCATTGATACTGCAAGCATTCAGTATTTCTACTTTTTTTTGATACGAAGGTACGAAACAGCTCTTGTGAGGAGGCTTAAGTTTAAGTACATGTAAAAGTTGATATTTCCATAGGTATGAAACAGCTTATGTGAGGTACGAATGAACTAAGTACTAAACAGCCAGGTTACGAATTAAATAGCTAACATTCCTTCAAAACAAGCGATTTCGTGCAATACACAAGTTATGTCCCTTGGTTACTACATGTACATCCAAACTTGCTTGGAAATCGCATTTTGAGGGGCATTTTGACACGAAATGTACAACTGTAAATTAAATATGACAATTTGACAAATATCGATATAAATTATTGTCTCATAAGTTGAAATAATGTTGGATTTGGGTAGATTTATGTAGATTTGGGTAGATTTGGGTGGATTTGGGTAAATCGTGCTACCCCTACAAATGAATTATTGAAATGAATTAAACCATGTTAGTCCCAAAATGACATGTATGAGTCATTTCTTGCCACATCCAACACAAATTTATAATAATCCAACACTATTTTCATACATGTACATGTAGAATCTAGTGTTTTAAAAACATAAAAACTAGATTTATAGCACAAAGCATGGATTGGCATATGCTAGGGTGCTCACCACGTCCCTTTGCTGAATTTTTGTTTTCGACCAATGAAGCATGGCACACATATATGCGCACATCATAATTAGATAATAAATTAAACCAGGCACGGATTCAGGGGGGGGGGGCCCAGGGGGGCCATGCAACCCCCCCTCCCCCCCTCAGCCCCGGCGAGACTGGAATTTTTGCATTTTTAATTGATGATATAAACATGATTTTTGCATTGTCTATGCCCAGGCAATGCGTCAAGGCTCTGGGGATTACACCAAACCACTGATGTATGCGGCAATTTAATGATTACCATTAGTTACAATGTTTGGGCCCCCCTCGAAAAAATCCTGGATCCGGGCCTGTAAACTTACGCCAACAAATTCTGTCCTGTTCTGTAACCTACATTATTCATTAGAATTACTGATTTAATTTTTTCATTTTTTTTTTCAGAAAAAAAGGCCTACAAAAATAAGGCCTACATCTTATTAATTGGATCAGGATTATCACTGAAATTTCTATACATGTGGGAGCTATAAGATATTGACAAGATGGCTACCAAGGAGAAATTGTTTTTACCAAACCATTTATGTGTTCTTTGTGGATATTCGTTTCTGCGTCTGGAGTCGGACACGAGCATACCTGTTATCAACAACGCATACAGACTCAAACTGACAGAACACCGCTTAAATAACATTAAAGAGGTTATGGCACCCCTTGATCCTACGATCATTAAAGAGGAGCTGGAAAACAAGAGCGTCTGTGTAGATTGCTATACAGATATTGAAAGCTATTTGAAATTTGAGGAAAAGTTAACAGTGTTTAAGATGGTTTTAGTAGAAAGACGACTAAAAGTTAAGGGCATGTACAGTACAGTTCAATCCCTAGGGGTAGTTAAACAAGACGGGAAGCTGGTAGTAACACCCAGTGCATTCACCATCCAGCAAAAGACCGGAAATATTTCATTTAGGCCTCCCCAGAATCAGTGTGACCAAAACAAGGGACAGACCGCAGCTGATTTGATTAGTTTGTTAGCTCAACACATCGGAGGAAAAAATTCTGGAAATTCGATGCCAGTGCCGTCGTCGGTTAATCCTGGCGATGATGCAAAACCAGGAAGTCAGACTACTTTGTCAGGCCAGCTCGCAGAGACAGGCAGTCTTAGTACAGAACTAATAACACAAGACCAGACAGTCCAGCTCAAACCACCTCGGTACACCTTCAATCTGAAAAATCCAAATGGAAAAGCTATGCACTCTGAAGTTGAGGAAAATATTTCGGGATATCCTAAAGTTGAGCCACTGGACTATCAGATCACGCTGAACGAAGCTGACATAGACCAGGATGCACCTGGCAGCGATACAACGATTATCACACAAACACCCTCAATGTCACAAAACCATACAGGACAATTTATAACGAAGCCGACTACTTCTATGCCTAATTCTAGCTCGAAAAGTTTAATACAGTGCAGCATTATCCGGAAACCTGATGGGAAAATTTTATTGGTGCCATCCCTCAATCAGGATAATAAAGACCAGTCGGCATGGAAACCAGCAGAACAACTTGTATCTTTATCTTCTCAAGCTTCAAGAAACCAGATTACTATTGGTCAAAATTCATCGGAAACAAGGGATTTTAAACCTCCTCCGCTGCTGCTACCGAAACCCATGGGACAAATTATATTCATCCCTTCATCAAGTCCATCAACGTCAAGTTCAGAGGAAATAAATACTGGATCACACAGTAATAACGACATTATGTCGAGTTTACGATATCGTACAGGACACGTTATCGCGTCACTGCCCCAGACCCAATCCCACCATGTAAACCAATCAGAGCTGGTAGCAAATCTGCAAACGAATACGTCATTCGCATCCTCCCCTACTCCACAAAATTTCAGTAAACCAGGTCAGAGTTGTTCTGCAGTTGTAAGTAATAAACAAAGGAGGGAAAATAAAATGAAAGTAGCGAGGACATATTTATATCAGACAGACCCACAAGATGTAAGTTCCATTACTCCATTGGATAACCAGCACATTACAGATCCAAGTCCAGAAACAACCATCAACCAACCTTTGTCTTACTCCAGCAATAACGTAGGAGGTTTGATAATGAATAATTCTGTTGTCATGACAATCAATGGGGATGTGGGGAACTTTGCTCAACGTTTGTCAGATAATAATGATGAAATTAGCGAAGGGAGTAATCATTGTTCAGTACCATCCATTAAAGAAGAAATACTAAATGATCCTGAAGCCGAGGATGAAGAAACGGCTAGCACAAATTATGAACTGAGTTCACAGGACAAAGATTTTGAAACACTGGATAATAAAAATGGAGAGGTTTCAATCGGGTACAGACTTGAGGGATTTAAAACTGACGACGATAATGCATTGGTTTGCGGAATATGCACTCTATCATTTGAGAATACACAACTTTTACTAAAGCACATGCAAGCTCATAGTGACGATCAAATGTCTATGTGTGAATATTGTGAGGCTTCTTTTGAAACATCGGAAATTTTACAGACGCATATTTTAACGTGTCTTGTACCCGGACGCAAAAATTACGAATGTCATATTTGCAGCCGATGTTTTCCGACAGGTGCGAATTTACGACACCATTTAAAGACTCATGCTTACCAATGTGATGTTTGTACAAAACCATTTAAGTGCGAAGAAGATTTTCAAAAGCATTTGAATTTACACAAAGGGAAAAAAGTTTATACATGTGAAACATGTGGCAAGAACTTTCACCTGTTAAGTAGCATCATCACACACAGACTCATTCATACAGGTGAAAAAAATTTCAAATGTGATATTTGTGATTGTAGTTTTCGTCTGCTGAGCCAGTTAAATAGACATCTACGCGTACATTCAGACGATCGTCCCTTCGAATGTGAAGTATGCTTTAAACGATTCAAACATGTGTCGAATCTAACGACGCATGCATTCATTCATACCGGATTAAGACCTTACAAATGTGACATTTGCAGTAAGGCGTTTCGGTGTATGTCCTCGTTACATAAACATGTTTTAAGACATACCAAGATGAAACCCCACAAATGTGACATCTGCGAGATGCGATTTTTTGCGAAAACAGAGTTGGTGCTACATGCTAATACTCATTGGAAAAATAATTTATCGTAATCGTAAATACATGTACCAAATACAGACATCTGATTAAATTGAAAGTGCATCTGATTTTGACTGGGATCCCACCAAAGTTAATCAGAACTATTTAAATGTTTTGGGATTCCTCTCTCTCTCTCTCTCTCTCTCTCTTTATTTGGTTCCACTAATTGAATCAGAAAGACACTTAATTCACAAGTTATTGAAACTGTTTCTGATTAAAGGAGCTAAATCTCTGTTCTTTGGCACCTAGCTAGAAATTGATACAGATGGGTCCCAACGCATATAGTAATGTATTATGAATGTACATAAACTGATATACATTCAACCGTTTCTGTTTTTTACTACATTTATATTTGGTGAAATACACGAAAAGTCTGAATTAAATGGTAGTCTTTGGTATCTAGTTTTTCCAGTCTACACATGGAATATGTTTAGCCTTGTTCATCAAGTCATCTTATACAACTGGAATCGAGATTGGCCTCCCTTAAATGCCAATTAATACAGTTAAATTGGTAGTCTTAATGTGTAAAAGGGGATTGGATAGCCGAATGGTTAGCACGTGCGCTGTATCATAAGGTCTGTCATTGAGTCAACTGGCGTGGTTTCGAATCCCCGGCTGTATGTGACAATGAGTAGGGTCATCTGTCTAGCCTCGTAGGTTTTCTCTGGGTCTTCCGGGTGTCCTCCCACTGCTAAAGACCCCTATGCGCAACCGAATTATTGAAATACAATTGAACCGTGTGTTAGTCCCTAACTGACCCAGTTTGTGTCTAGTAAACGTTAAACCCTAATGGTGGATTATAAGGACACTTTCATAACAGTAATTGTGGATGGACGGACAAACAGGGGCGACGACAATATACGTCCACATGAAAATGGGGGCGTATACAAATACCAGAATATCACAAGCACCATCTAAAACCCAGTCCTGAATTATGGCCCCTGATTTTACGAAACTCGCATTTTTAGCTTGTGGTCCCTCTGGAGGTCACAATATTTATCCGATTTTAAAAGCCGTTTGATTATATCACCGTTACACTGTTTCGGCGCCCCTTTCCCGCATCGTTTTAAACAACTGTTTTAAATATAATGTCGATTTGCCATTCAAGGCTTTGTAAGTTTGCAGCAAGATTTTGAACACAATTCGTTTTTTGACTGGCAGCCAGTGTAGGGGACGGAGTTTTGAATGTTTTGAACTTGATAGTCGGGAATTCCATAGAGCAGGGCATTGTGGTAGTCTAGTTTTGTCGTGATGAAAGCATGAATGAGATTTTTCTGTTATTTCTGGAGTGAGATATTTCTGTATTCGGGAGAACTGTTTAAGGTGATAAAATGCTGATGAACATATTGACTGTATATGGTCAATGGTAGCTCCAATATTGTTTGCTTTTAATGTAGGTATAATAGTTTCTTCCTGAAAATGAATGCGTTTTTCAGTGAATTTGGATAGTTGCTGTTTAGTACCAAGAACCAAAAGTTCAGTTTTGTCAGGATTTAATTTTAGAAAGTGTCTAGTCATCCAGTCATGAATTTCAGCAAGACAGAGCTCTGTATCTTTAACTGTTTGTTTGCACAAATATAACTGTGTGTCATCGGCAAACAAATGTATTGATAATCCATGTTTCTCTGCTATTTAAGTTCATGGTTTAGTAAAGATAATAAATAATATGGGTCCTAGAACTGAGCCTTGTGGCACACCGCATAAAAGAGAAAGTTCACATGGCTTGCTGCCCTTGACATCTACAGTGACACTACGATTAGTTAGATAGCTTTTGAACCACAGTAATACCTAAGTGCGAAGAACAATCTCTTGCCGAAGAGAACTGAGTAGGTCTTCACTATCTAATTCTAACGTATCGAATGCCACATACCAGATACAACACTATATAATGTTTTCTCTTCACAGGCATTACGATTTTTGACCGTATGTAACAACAAAGAACTGTTTCTTTCCCGAATAAAATCCCTGTTTTTGAAATGCACTGCCAAAGGAGGTACACAGTTACGCATATTTAAAGAAATTTCGAAACTTCCGTTTCATCAACATACCAAGTTTAACATTTCTTATACGTATATAACCGAGTACATATTGGATAATTATCCAATTTAATTTAATTTAATTTGTATAGTTACGTAGCCATGTTTGGATTATCGCCCTTATTGTTATTATTTTATTACTTCATAAATACACTTACATTGTATGCTTTCTTCTACATTCCTGTTTTGCATTGCTTGTATGGGGTATTTAGTATTATGTTTTGTGCAATTATACAACTTAAAAATTCTGATTGGTTGTTTAAACTTATAGCTTTTAGCATTATTAAATCTTGATTATCGCCCTTTTTGTTAAGAAATTCTATTGACGTCATTGATAACATTACGACGTATTTACGTCACACCATTCAGTTAGCAGACGACTGCCTCCCGAGGCGGTCTACATTTTCCTTGTGTTGGGTTGTTTGTGCGTTTTCTTGTACGAGTAAATATGTTCAATCTTGAGTGAAGTCTGTGTTGCTTCAGACCCGGGACTGTACAGCGCAATGGACGCTTACGGCTAGCCCCCGGATCCATTCACTCATTTTTTGAATTGTTTTTTTGTTTGTTTTGTTTGCTGTTTCGGAGTATGATGTCTTGTCGTTGTATTTGTCCTTTTTGTAAATCATATGTGGCGCAGTCCCCCTGCACTAACTATTAGGTCAAGTAGAAGATGATTACACACTGTTGGCTGTCTAAATCTCGATAAATATCATTACTGCTTATAGGCTGACTGAAGATGGTTCTCTGGGTTGTTATCTCTCATATGTTGGTTCAGTTGAGTTAAGACACATTTGTCGATGATTTTGGAGATAAAACTTAAATTGCTTACGGGTCTGTAGTTTATTTCAAGGAATTCGGATGTAAAGATGTCTTTTTCAAGACGGGTCTGATGACTGCTTTGCTAAGGTTTTTCGGGAACTCCCCACTGAGGAGACTTGTATTTACGATTTCAGAGATTATCGGACGAAGAATGTCAACGTTGTCTTTTAACATCCAAGATGGTAGGGGATCTAGTTCATACGATTTAGGTTTCATAGGGATGATTTGAAAAGGATACCTGCACCTCCGCCTCTGCTAGGTCTAGGTGTATGTTCAAGTTCATAGCCAAATTTTTTAAAGTCGCTAGATACTGGACCGCTTGTAGATAATGATAACCATGTTTCTGAGAGAAGACAGATGTCACTATGTTCTTAATTTAAATATTCAGCTAAAAATTCACATTTATCACCTAGAGATCTGATATTTGAGAGACACACATTAAGATAGTTTTTTGGAGACTTGATATCCAAAAAATATTTATTTCTAGAAATTAATCTTTTTCCCACTCATTTTACCCCTCCTTGATTTAAAGGATTTAAAAATACCATAAAGCTTTAATAGATGTGTGGGGCGATCACGGTGGCTAAGTGGATAAGGCGCTGGTTCGCTAGCCTGGAGGTCGAGTGTTCGATCCCTGCATTGGCCGAGAAAGTTCATCTCGATTTCCGGCGTGATTTCCCCTTGTCAGTGATGCAGAAGGAGGGCCTGACAAGGACAACTGCCTAGTCGTTCGGATGGGACGAAAAACCGAGGTCCCGTGTACAAATTGGAGTGTACGTAAAAGATCCCTTGGCAGTTGGAATTCGATATAAGAGTAGGCCGTAGCGCCGCTGTCCGGGCAAAAATTTCCCTCATAGCACACTGTATGGCGTATGCCCGTCTTCGATTAGCCCAGGTTAGCTGCTTAAGGGTAGGACGTTAAACCCATTTTTATTCATTCATTAATAGATGTGTGAGATCTGGGTTGATTAGTTGTAAACTCCAGTCATTTAAAACCTTAAGCTCACTTGAATTGTAGTTCAGAAACATATGTTTAGAAACATTTGACCTGTTTACTGATTTGAAGTTAAGACACACTTCCCTACTATTTCTAGACAAATATTAAAAGGATGACAGCTATGTTCAGAATAAAGTAATTTGACTGAAATTTTTAATATATTCTTCTTTCATCATCTACTTTTGAACTGCTATAGCAAGAATGGCGAACTCTCTATAAAAAAATCTCCCATAATGTATCTTTAAGTATTTCACCGAACAAAACTGATGAGAAATTATAGTTAGATATAAACCACTTAACATTACATTTATACAACATTAATATCTGCAGCACGGGAGCCTGGCAAGAACAGCTTTTTAGTCCTTCGGATTGGATGAAAAACCGAGGTCCTGTGTTTAAACTAGCGTACACGTAAACGACCCCTTGGCAGTTAGAATTCGATATAAGAATGGGCAGTAGCGATGCTGCCAGGGCAAAAATTTTCCTCATAGCACACTGCCCGTCTTCATTAGACTAGTTTAGGAGCAGAACAGTGCAGAGCGTTAAGCCCCATTTCATTTCATTAATATCCACTTTTATGGAACTATTTTTGTCAATTTCAAGGTTTCAAAAACAGAGCCATACGCCCGTTAAGACCCATCAAAAATCAAATAAATAGTTAATAAAATACACAATAATGCAAAAAAGGAGAGCTTTTCCAACAAATTTATTTAGCAAAAAAACCCAACCCCAATCCGTTTGGCGGGGCTAACAGTTTGTTTTCGGATGTGACGTCGATTTATGCCACGCCGTTAAGGATAAACTCCATCATGAACTGTGGGTAGACATTCCCAGCTATAGTAAAAAAATCAAAGGAAAGATGTATTTCCCAATATTATTGCCACTTGGAACAACAACGCTGATTGGTTAAATCGAATGACCCTCGTCATTTCTACTTCAACCGACCCGAACTTAAAGTTAAAATGTAGTGGCGGCCATCGAAAATCTTTAAATTTAGATCTGTATTTTGATCATAAATATGCTCGGGGTACTAATTCGTTTTTGGGGCGTTCTGTGTAGGCTTCAGAATATCCAATATAAAACAACAACAAAAAGTCAAAACCAAAAATGTTATTCCAACATATCCACAGTAAACAGCGGAAGGTCGGTCGTCGTTGAAACTGGTCTTTCTTCGTCTTGTACTGGATAATGCCTTTACAGGAATGGTCAAATTTCTGAAAATCTGCGATCGGTAGTCTTCTATCAGTTTGATTTGTTCATCTTCTTGGTGATGAAATAAGGTGTGACAATAACATTCACATCCGGGGATTGTGCTTGTGGAAACTGTGTTATCTGTGATTGAAGACGGTGTAGAGTTTCTAGAACTATGACGTGGGGTGGATGACGAAGTTGACAGGTCAGCTATTACTGGTGTTGAACGCATCATCTGGGTTTGATAATTCACAATGGTTGTCAACAATTCTATATCACTGATTGAAGGAGGGACGTTACTGGCTGAATGTGAAGAAATTGTGGACATTGGACCAGCATCGACGTGTGACAGTGTTAGCATATCGCTTGCAAATGAAAGGTTACTTACTGAATGTGCAGAAATTGTGGACATTACACCAGCATCGTCACGTGACAGTGTCGATACCTCTATTAATTGGGTTATTTCAGAAGATTGGTGAAGTGGTGATACCTCGCTTAGTTCTTTCTGGTAGGTAGTGGATATAATGTCTTCAATAGTAGTATTGGGAACAGAAGATTGGTGAACTGGTGATACCTCGCTTAGTTCTTCCTGGGAGGTTGTGAATATAATGTCTTCAATAGATTGGTGAAGTTGTGATACCTCGCTTAGTTCTTCCTGGTAGGTTGTGGATATAATGTCTTCAATAGTAGTATTTGGAACAGAAGATTGGTGAAGTGGTGATGCCTCGCTTAGTTCTTCCTGGTAGGTTGTGGATATAATGTCTTCAATAGTAGTATTGGGAACAGAAGATTGGCGAAGTAGTGATACCTCGCTTAGTTCTTCCTGGTAGGTTGTGGATATAATGTCTTCAATAGTAGTATTGGGAACAGAAGATTGGTGAAGTGGTGATACCTCGCTTAGTTCTTCCTGGTAGGTTGTGGATATAATGTCTTCAATAGTAGTATTGGGAACAGAAGATTGGTGAACTGGTGAAACCTCGCTTAGTTCTTCCTGGTAGGTTGTGGACATAATGTCTTCAATAGTAGTATTGGGAACAGAAGATTGGTGAAGTGGTGATACCTCGCTTAGTTCTTCCTGGTAGGTTGTGGATATAATGTCTTCAATAGTAGTATTGGGAACAGAAGATTGGTGAACTGGTGATACCTCGCTTAGTTCTTCCTGGGAGGTTGTGAATATAATGTCTTCAATAGATTGGTGAAATTGTGATACCTCGCTTAGTTCTTCCTGGTAGGTTGTGGATATAATGTCTTCAATAGTAGTATTGGGAACAGAAGATTGATGACGTGGTGATACCTCGCTTAGTTTTTCCTGGTAGGTTGTGGATATAATGTCCGTAATAGATTGGTGAAGTTGTGATACCTCGCTTAGTTCTTCCTGGTAGGTTGTGGATATAATGTCTTCAATAGTAGTATTGGGAACAGAAGATTGGTGAAGTGGTGATACCTCGCTTAGTTCTTCCTGGTAGGTTGTGGATATAATGTCTTCAATAGTAGTATTGGGAACAGAAGATTGATGAAGTGGTGATACCTCGCTTAGTTCTTCCTGGGGGGTTGTGAATATAATGTCCTCAATAGATTGGTGAAGTTGTGATACCTCGCTAAGTTCTTCCAGGTGGGTAGTGGATATAATGTCTTCAATAGTAGTATTGGGAACAGAAGATTGGGGAACTGGTGACACCTCGCTTAGTTCTTCCTGGGAGGATGTGAATATAATGTCTTCAATAGATTGGTGAAGTTGTGATACCTCGCTTAGTTCTTCCTGGTAGGTTGTGGATATAATGTCTTCAATAGTAGTATTTTGAACAGAAGATTGGTGAAGTGGTGATGCCTCGCTTAGTTCTTCCTGGGGGGTTGTGAATATAATGTCCTCAATAGATTGGTGAAGTTGTGATACCTCGCTAAGTTCTTCCAGGTGGGTAGTGGATATAATGTCTTCAATAGTAGTATTGGGAACAGAAGATTGGTGAACTGGTGATACCTCGCTTAGTTCTTCCTGGGAGTTTGTGAATATAATGTCTTCAATAGATTGGTGAAGTTGTGATACCTCGCTTAGTTCTTCCTGGTAGGTTGTGGCAATAATGTCTTCAATAGTAGTATTTTGAACAGAAGATTGGTGAAGTGGTGATGCCTCGCTTAGTTCTTCCTGGTAGGTTATGGATATAATGTCTTCAATAGTAGTATTGGGAACAGAAGATTGGTGAAGTGGTGATACCTCGCTTAGTTCTTCCTGGTAGGTTGTGGATATAATGTCTTCAATAGTAGTATTGGGAACAGAAGATTGATGAAGTGGTGATACCTCGCTTAGTTTTTCCTGGGGGGTTGTGAATATAATGTCCTCAATAGATTGGTGAAGTTGTGATACCTCGCTAAGTTCTTCCAGGTGGGTAGTGGATATAATGTCTTCAATAGTAGTATTGGGAACAGAAGATTGGTGAACTGGTGATACCTCGCTTAGTTCTTCCTGGGAGGTTGTGAATATAATGTCTTCAATAGATTGGTGAAGTTGTGATACCTCGCTTAGTTCTTCCTGGTAGGTTGTGGATATAATGTCTTCAATAGTAGTATTTTGAACAGAAGATTGGTGAAGTGGTGATGCCTCGCTTAGTTCTTCCTGGTAGGTTGTGGATATAATGTCTTCAATAGTAGTATTGGGAACAGAAGATTGGTGAAGTGGTGATACCTCGCTTAGTTCTTCCTGGTAGGTTGTGGATATAATGTCTTCAATAGTAGTATTGGGAACAGAGGATTGGTGAAGTGGTGATACCTCGCTTAGTTCTTCCTGGTAGGTTGTGGATATAATGTCTTCAATAGTAGTATTGGGAACAGAAGATTGATGAACTGGTGATACCTCGCTTAGTTCTTCCTGGGGGGTTGTGAATATAATGTCCTCAATAGATTGGTGAAGTTGTGATACCTCGCTAAGTTCTTCCAGGTGGGTAGTGGATATAATGTCTTCAATAGTAGTATTGGGAACAAAAGATTGGTGAACTGGTGATACCTCGCTTAGTTCTTCCTGGGAGGTTGTGAATATAATGTCTTCAATAGATTGGTGAAGTTGTGATACCTCGCTTAGTTCTTCCTGGTAGGTTGTGGATATAATGTCTTCAATGGTAGTATTTTGAACAGAAGATTGGTGAAGTGGTGATGCCTCGCTTAGTTCTTCCTGGTAGGTTGTGGATATAATGTCTTCAATAGTAGTATTGGGAACAGAAGATTGGTGAAGTGGTGATACCTCGATTAGTTCTTCCTGGTAGGTTGTGGATATAATGTCTTCAATAGTAGTATTGGGAACAGACGATTGATGAAGTGGTGATACCTCGCTTAGTTCTTCCTGGTAGGTTGTGGATATAATGTCCTCAATAGATTGGTGAAATTGTGATACCTCGCTTAGTTCTTCCTGGTAGGTTGTGGATATAATGCCTTCAATAGTAGTATTGGGAACAGAAGATTGGTGAAGTGGTGATACCTCGCTTAGTTCTTCCTGGTAGGTTGTGAATATAATGTCTTCAATAGTAGTATTGGGAACAGAAGATTGATGAACTGGTGATACCTCGCTTAGTTCTTCCTGGGAGGTTGTGAATATAATGTCCTCAATAGATTGGTGAAGTTGTGATACCTCGCTTAGTTCTTCCTGGTAGGTTGTGGATATAATGTCTTCAATAGTAGTATTGGGAACAGAAGATTGGTGAACTGGTGATACCTCGCTTAGTTCTTCCTGGTAGGTTGTGGATATAATGTCTTCAATAGTAGTATTGGGAACAGAAGATTGGTGAAGTGGTGATACCTCGCTTAGTTCTTCCTGGTAGGTTGTGGATATAATGTCTTCAATAGTAGTATTGGGAACAGAAGATTGGTGAACTGGTGATACCTCGCTTAGTTCTTCCTGGGAGGCTGTGAATATAATGTCTTCAATAGATTGGTGAAGTTGTGATACCTCGCTTAGTTCTTCCTGGTAGGTTGTGGATATAATGTCTTCAATAGTAGTATTGGGAACAGAAGATTGATGAAGTGGTGATACCTCGCTTAGTTCTTCCTGGTAGGTTGTGGATATAATGTCTTCAATAGTAGTATTGGGAACAGAAGATTGGTGAAGTGGTGATACCTCGCTTAGTTCTTCCTGGTAGGTTGTGGATATAATGTCTTCAATAGTAGTATTTGGAACAGAAGATTGGTGAAGTGGTGATACCTCGCTTAGTTTTTCCTGGGAGGTTGTGGATATAATGTCTTCAATAGTAGTATTGGAAACAGAAGCTGTTAATGTTGATACAGATGATGGTGAAACTGTAAATATAAATGTGAAATGAAATGAAATACTTGTCTGCAAAGACTGGGCTCATGACGATGGATATACATCATACAGATACAGTGTTATGTGCGACAGTATGTACACATTCCCACTGCGAGCGATTTATGTGCGTGCTTACCAATGAGTACACGGGACCTAGGTTTTCGTCCTACCCAAAGGCATAGACACTGTCTTTGCCTGACCCTCCATCCTGCCCCACTACCAGCGGTTTACTTGCGCGTTCACCATAAGTTCACGGGGCCTCAGCGTCCATCCCACCCAAACGCCTTGTTCGACCATTGCGTTCATCCCACCCATCCCAAATTGCCCGACCATCCATCCTGTCCCACTGTTAATGGTAAACCACATAGAACAGTCCCAAGGAAATGTCTCAGACAACATCAGACAGCGAACAAACAGATCATAAAATCTGCTACGGAGTCTAGTGGCGTGCTTCCAGTCCATATTTGTACATATCAAGGAGTACAGTCGCCTGTCCACCCTCGCAGATTTTCCCTGGAAACTCTGGGTTACTCCCATTGCTAAAGACCCATTATGCTATGCGCAAGCGAATTATTGAAATAAAATTGAATTATATGTTAGTCTCGAAATAACCTAGCTTGTGGCGAGTTGGGTTTATCCCCCCCCCCGCCTCTTTCTCTCTGAATTATCTATGAGTTCTGTAGCTGATAGCGGTTTGGGTGTCGAGTAACCCGTTCAGACGCGCAAGTTAAACTGTTTGTGGGGTTTTTTTAAAAAAGAAAACAGATCGTCTGAACGCAAAGGTGGTGTAAATAAACCAGTTTAAAAATCCATCTATATACCGGCCCCAACTTGCAGTAAGCTATTTGCCTGGCCCGGCGATGTTAAACAAGTTTTAAAAAAGGTCTAAACGGAAAATAAGCTGCCGGTGGATTTATATTTCATTGTAGGTATGTGAACTTTTAATAGTTACATCCCACTTCTACCTCGTTGCCATTGGCAACTTTTGATAAAACTGACCTGTTTATTTCCAATACAGGCTTAAAAGTATCCGTGTATCAGAAATGAACAGTACACTTTTTTAAAAAAGAGTACTGTTCATTCCCGACAAACGAACACTTCTACACCGTTTAAGATACCATTCAAGCAATAAGTAGCGGACGTTTAGTCCGGCCCAGATCGCAGTGATAACGATGGCTCTATTCAAAGCAGCCGGATAAATCACACCAAACAAGTAGTCAAAATCACAGTAACAAAACAAACCGGGTGAAAGAAACTGGCAGTTCAAAAATATATACAATAACATTAAATTAACAAAACAACATATTACAAAAATTAATTATTACACATGTCAATTGGCACCTATTCCATAATTTGGTTTGATTGATATTAATATGCAAAACATATAAATGAGAACACTGAATAATTATTTCAATTGTGATGATAAAAGGCGCAGTTCTCTTGCTGGACACTTCACAGACATTTAAAATAAGCAGGATAAAAACAAAAACGCCTGGAAAGACATACATTTTATTACAACTAATTCGTTGATGCATACTTTTACCAGGAATGACCCATGTTTCGCATTTCCTTCACACTACATTTAATAATATTATTATTAATATTGCAGTCCTCTACGATGTGGTCTAAACAAACACGTGATTGTTTTACGCCCAGGGTATAGCTAGACGCACGTGTAAATACTACTCAACTCGTCTCTCCACTGCGAAATCATTCTACCATGAAATGTAACGTGAGGCTCAGAAAGGGATAAATGAAATAACATTTGTCACTTTTCGGTTGGAACGACTCGATAATAAATACTATTTTTTACATATCGCTTCACAATACTCGATAGAAATGTGATGTAAGTCAGTTATTAGCACCTTTCCTCGGTGTATCGGTGAATATCCGAACAGTTTTGGTCGGGGACCGCCTCGGCTTCGCCTCGGCTGAACCCCCGACCAAAACTGTCCGGATATTCACCGATACACCTCGGAAAGGGTGCTAATAACTACTACTTAAATGTGTCCTGGTGTTACATTCAGGCGCCAAGTGCCCGAATCACTGTCGTAACTAGGGGTCACGTGGCTAAGTGGGTAATACGCTGTCTCGCGAGCCTCGAGGTCGGGTGTTTGATCTCTGCACTGGCCGACAAAGTTCATCCAAATTTTCCGGCGTGGTTTCCCCTTGTCAGTGATGCAGGGCAGGGGGTCTGACAATGACAGCTGTCTAGTCGTTCGGATGGGACGTAAACCGAGGTCCCGTGTACACATTAACTTGCACGTAAAAGATCCCTTGGCAGTTGGAATTCGATATAAAAGTAGGCCGTAGCGCCGCTGCCCGGGCAAGATATATCTCATAGCACACTGTATGGCGTATGCCCTTCTTCATTAACCCAGTTTATGAGCAGAACAGTAGGACGTTAAACCCCATTTCATATCATTCTCTCGTAACTGAGAGGAAACTTACTTTGCTTCAGCTCACCGAAAATCTGGATTTCACAAATAGTTAGAGAAGCTACAACTAGGGTTGTTATTCTGATGTATCTAGCTGTACAGTTGGTGATTGTAAGATTCTGTACCAGATCTGGTGTTTGATGGTGGTAACATTCAGTGTAACATTTACTGGTGCTGTTACAGTCTACTCCCCCTGATAAAGTATAATTACCCAATCTGTATGCTGGAATTTACAAAAACAAAAGCAATTAACGGGTTGCACAGACATAAAAGATTTGGCACCTTAATATTAAAGTTGGAAATTATCCTAGCAAATCTCTTAAAGGACAATATTGGTGTCAGTCATTATCATATCGTCCCAGATATAATTCTAACACGGAGAACATTGCTACGATTGATGCGTTAAACGAGCAGGCCGTAGTGTCGCTATTCGGGCGAATTTCCACCATGGTACAATGTATGACGTATGCCCGTTTTCATTAGTCCAGTCGAAGAAGAGCAGTAGGCCGTTAAACCCTATTTCAATTCATTTCTGTATTTACATATAATAAATCTATGTTTTTACCCCAATTATTTCTGTTATACAAAATAGCCTCTTCAACATGATAGACTGCCTGTAGATCTACTTCCCACCATTCACCGACTGATGTAACACCTGAAGTATGTGTACAGGAACCGTCATGAAATTCTGGATTTGTATCACCATCCACAGCTTTATCTGCAGTGGGATCTTTAAACTCATAAGTACTACTCTGTGTTGCTGGTTTGTGTAAAGCGAGATTTATTCTTTCTCCTGAAATATCTGAAACATCAGCCATGAATATGATATACAAGCGGGTGCCATGCAAAAGATGGACAACGAACAAGCTAAAAAAATGTTTTTTTTTATACCATCCGGAACCATAATTTAGTATGTCACGGTCTGACATGCGACATGCACATTAGCAAAAAGAATCAAGATTTTTGGGATATAAACATATATGATATGAATTTTTTAATCGGTAATATTAGAAGATAGCTACGCCAAAAAGCCCACACAACATTCATGCAGGGGCGTACATAACGATTTTGTTTGGCTGTTTCGCCGTAATGCGACCGACTGATGCACATACCCCCAGTACGAGTGACGAGTTTTCTACGGGCCATGTGCAGAAACGGATCTTGAAGCTGGGAATAAGGGGTGGCTTGGGGTGGGGGCGGTTTCAAATCTAGTGCACCATCCACAATCCCACAAACAATGATTGTCAACAAAATATTGGCTATAACATTAAGCGTAACGTTTTTATGTCAATCCACTGCTCAGACACCCTCATTTATGACATATTAAGTTCGTTTTACAAAACTGATTTAATCAAATGTGTTTTGGAGACATTCTGTAGATATATATCCATAAAATCTGCTTTTTTGAGATTCAAGTTTGAATATCGAAAAACGAGTAGCTTGTTTTTCGAGATTCGCCTATATCACAAAACAACGAGAAATAGCAGTTTTTGTGAATCAACTGCTCAGGTATCCTCATTGCTGATATCTTTACTTCATTTAAGATAACTGATTTAATCAAATGCGTTTTGAAGACATTCTGTAGATATACACCCATCAAATCTGCTTTTTTGAGATTCAAGTTTGATTGTCGAAAACAAGTAGCTCATTTTCAGACATTCGCCAATATCGAAAAACGAGCTAGTTATTAAACATTTATAGGCCCAAAAGTTGATAGTTACCGAAATATCTCACAATCTAACAGCATTTGGCGGCCATTTGTATTTATGCTAATTAGATGGTCAAAAACTCAAATTTCGGCTTGGGAACATGGTTATTCGTATTCAGCACACCAAAATCATAAAGAAAAGTCATGTTCCCAACTTTTACTAAAAGATAGTAAGCTGGCACTGCCAGGCAGGATACGCCTACATTTTCGAGAGATGGATAGAGAACAAGCAATACCGAAAGTGATTTTTCCTACAAATAAAGGCCATAATTCCTTAAGTAACAATTTGTTATGCGCAAATATCGAAAAGAATCAAGATCTTTAGGTTTTAAACATGCATTTCAAGTTTCATCAAGATCGAATTAAAATTGTGACCTCTACAGGATCCTCAACTTTAATATACCAACTGCCAAGGGATCTTTTACGTGCACTCCAATGTGTACACGAGACCTCGGTTTTTCGTCCCATCCGAACGACTAGGCAGCTGTCCTTGTCAGGCCCTCCTTCTGTATCTCTGACAAGAGGAAATCACGTCGGAAAATCGAGATGAACTTTCTCGGCCAATGCAGGGATCGAACACTCGACCTCCAGGCTACCGAACCAGCGCCTTATCCGCTTAGCCACCGTGATTCCCCCTGTAGAGGTCATAATTTTAATTCGATTTTGATGAAACTTAAAATGCATCGTTATAACCCAAAGATCTTGGTTCCTTTCGATATTTGCGCATATTTTTTAAAATACCATATTTTTTACACTATTGGCGTACAAACGACGGCCATTTTGTCTGGCAATTATGGTCCGATTTTCTAGAAATTCAAACTCAACCTTCCATAGGGTAAAACGGTGATAGAGTCAAACGTTTTTTTTTAAATCGGATAATAATCGTGACCACCAGAGGGGCCATAGGGGATTTTTCGGACAATCAGGGGCAATAATACAGAAAGTTTAGATCCGATATGTGCAAATAACGAAAGGAATCAAGATCTTTGAGTTATAACAATGCATTTCAAGTTTCATCAAAAACGGTTCAAAAATGTGACCTATAAATGGGTCCATAATCATGACATAAGCATTTTTTAACAGTATTCGCGTACAAACGGCGGCCATTTTGTATGGTGATTTTGTTTCGTTTTCCCGAAATTTGAACTCAACCTTCTTTAGGGTGTAACGATGATATAATCAAACGAGTTTTTTAAAATCGGATAATAATTGTGACCTCCAGAGGGACCACACGCTAAACAAAGGCGATTTTGCGTATAATCAGGGGCCATAATTCAGGAAGTTACAATCCGATATGCGCAAATATAGAAGGGAAACAAGCAAGGTCTTTGGGTTATAACCATGCATTTCAAGTTTCATCAAAATGCTATTAAAATTGTGACCTCTACAGGATCCACATATTCCATTTTTTAACAGTATTCGCGTACAAACGGCGGCCATTTTGTATGGCAATTTTGGTCCGATTTTCCCGAAATTTGAGCTCAACCTTTCTTAGGGTGTAAAGGTGATATAATTAAACGGTTTTTCAAATCGGATAATAATTGTCACCCCCAGAGGGACCACACGCTAAAATAGGTGACATTTCGGACAATCAGGGGCCATAATTCAGGAAATTACGCTCCGATAGGCGCAAATATCGAAAGGAACCAAGATCTTTGGGTTATAAACATGCATTTTAAGTTTTATCAAAATCGGTTCAAAATAGTGACCTCTATAGGGTCCACAAGCTAAAAACGTGATTTTTCGTACAATCAGGGGCCATAATCCATGAAGTTTTGATCCGATACATGCCAATATTGAAACCAGTCGAGATCTTTTAGGGATAAAGCTATATTCCAAGTTTCGTAAAAATCGGGTAAGAATTGTGACTTGTAGAGAGTCCACAAACAATTGTGGACGGACAGGGGCGACAACATAATACGTCCACATGAAAATGTGGGCGTATAAAAATGCTTCTAACATTCTGATTTTACGACCACTAGACGAACGGATTGCGGACACAAGTCTAGAGTCAAAACCAATGTATCCGCAATAGCAGAACACATCACCAAGAACCAGGGCCAAAAACCTGACTGGGACAACATCCAAACCCTAGCCGTCCATAAACATCAGAAGAAAAAGAGGAAAATCATAGAAGCCATACAGATCAAACTTCACAGTCCAGAATTAAACATGGATACAGGGTTATACATTCCAAGGGTCTACGATGAACTGATTAAGAAGGAGAAATGATAATTACTATTTTTCTCACAATTCAGTTAATCTGACATTTCTAATTTCTCTTAAATCTTTTTAAGATTAGATGTTTGTAAATCTTATCAATATAAGTTGTTTTTTTTTATATTTACTGTGTTACATAGTGAGAACTGCCAACTCGTTCTCTAATTTCCCAACATAATCTATCTTTAATACTAATATAAAGAAAAACCTGCCTATATAGCTTTTGAATAATTCCACTTACTTGTAAGAAGAAATGTAATACCAATAGTAATAAACAATTTTAAAGGCATTGTTTTCTGCTGCACAACCAACTGGTAAGTGCTCCAAGAAACCATCCCAAACTTAGGCTGCCTGTCTACAGCTACACACCCTCTCGTATGACGTAGGTGGATCGCTATGTGCAGTATGCAGCAGTATGCAACGACACGGGCAAATATCTCTTTTTGATTCAACAGTAATGCATCTAAATTATCGATCGAAATATGTGAATATGCTAAACATTTTGCAACAAGTTTTATGCGGTTAGTAAATGAGCTAGCCTGGCTTAACTTTTGGGGTGTGGTTATTTGGGGACGTCTGGCGGGGGTACCCCACCACTGAAAATGTCTGGCATCGGTAGTTCTTGATACACGTTGGTATGCTGAACATTTTACAACAAGTTTTATGCGGTTAGTAAATGAGCTAGTCTAGCTTAGCTTTTAGGGTAGGGCATTTAGGGACGTCTGGCGGGGGTACCCCACCACTGAATATGTCTGGCATCGGTGATTCTTGATACATGTGGATATGCTGAACATTTTACAACAAATTTCATGCGGTTAGTAAATGAGCTAGTCTAGCTTTGTTTTTAGGTAGGGTATTTAGGGACGTCTGGTGGGGGTACCCCACCACTGAAAATGTCTGACATCGGTGATTCTTGATACTCGTTGGTATGCTAAACAATTTGCAACAACTTTCACGTGGTTAGTACATGAGCTAGTCTAGCCTATTTTTGATGTCCATTTATTTTGCCCCTCATGACCACACCCACCACAACTTTCGCGACAGACGTTCATATCCTTTGACAGCAACCCCTAGGGAACCTAGTGACATGTATAGAAATTGGTTAGCTTTTCAGCTAGGCTGAATCCCCCGGGCTCCTGCTCTATTGGGACTATTCATAAATAATGTCATTGTATAAAGATGGACAAAGCAGTATATCTACATATCTACATAGTAACACCGTTGTTTAATTCTCGTCACTAATTTTGATTGGTCGAGGGGATATTCCAGTAGCCATTGAGATTCCTTGAAACTAAATTTTCCGCGAAATATTCGAATAACCAGACGCTTGATCTCCAGTAGAAACCCCTATCTATGTTAATCGAGTCACAAAGGACAAAGGGCAAGGCTGTCAACATTCCACCATCATGGCCGATCGTATCACGTTTTGTCGAATATTGGAATTATTGGAGTAAAAAACCGACGATTGTTATTTTCCCGGCTTTTCTTGTTAACAATGAACTTAATGAGATTCGGGGTTATCACTGCCGCTACTCCATATGTTACGTGCTTCTGGTGAGGAACTGAACATACAGGATAAAGACAATGAATAAGTTAGCCATTCTAAAAAAACATTTGTTAGTCATCCCACGTAATTGGACAAATCGAATAGTGACGTAGGTTCTGCAAAGGGAGGTTATTACTCACAAGTGACGAGAATATGGTGCTGCGTAAGCAACGGATAATAGTTATAAAACTAGTATACCGTTGCTTCAGGAACATGCCATTGTCTATGGTTACATAGTATATCGTTAACTAATAGAAAACATGTACACACGTGTGTTAATCTGTAGTATATGGGTTCAATTTAGGAAGATAATCATAGATTTAAGAAAATTAATGAAGATAATGGCCAATTGTTACTTATTGACTATTAAGTCGAGGAAAGTATTTTTAATTAAAACATAGATATGACGTCACCCCTTGATGTTTCTTACCATTATATAGGAGAATGTGCGCTTTTCTTTAACAATCGTCTATTATTTATAAAACTGTCCATTATTTTCAGTAAATAATGGACAGTTTTATAAATATTAGAGGATTGTTTAAGAAAATACCAATAATAGACACTTATCTGAAAAATGAAAATGTATTTTGGGACAATTTATTCTCTGAACAAATTAAATTACAGAACATAAAATTACTTTAAAACCGCATAGTTACCGAAATGTCACATGACCGAATGTTGATTTCACGTGTTTTTCTACATAAAGAATTCCACTTAAATCCGTCCGTTATATATGTCACTTGTACGTTTAATAGTACGTTCGGAACTACATCGATGATACGTTTTTATAGGCCTAAATTTTCACGCACCTTCTTTGTGGACACTCTACAGGTCATAACTTGAAATATAGGCATATATCCCAAAGATCTTGGTTCCTTTCGATATTGGCTTGTATGCGACCGTAACTTCGTGGATTATGGCCCCTGACTGAACACACTTGAGGTCACAATTATTAGCCCATTTTGATGGAACTGAACATGTGTGTTTATAACCCACAGATCTCGATTTCTTCCAATATTGGCGCATATCAGACTGTCACTTCCTGGATCATGACCCCTGATTGAACAAAAAGTGTTTTGAGCCTGTGGAACCGATACAGGGATTTTTTTTTATCAGATTTAAAAGAAAAGGTTCAAATATATCTCCGTTTCACCATAATGACAGTTGAGTTTGGATTTCGTGAATTGGTTTGTGCCTTTGATACTGGGTGCTGTCACTTATATCACAATCTGATTAAAACATATACCTATTTCGTTTCGTTTCTATAATTCAAAATCTCGTTTTACTTGTCTTTATTACACTTGGATCTGGAAGGGTTGTTATTAAACTAGAGTTCTGCTTCAAATAAAATGGTCTGTCGAATCGAGTGCTTGACCTTTTTTTGCGCGGAACTGTGGGTAGACATTGGCAGCGATAGAAATCAAAACAAAGCAAATATAGCCACTTGCAACATCGATTCTGATTGGTTGATCGAATGACTGACGTTATAGGGTCAAAAATTGGACGGCTAGTACCCTCCATATTAACCACACCACTAAGAATATTATTAATATCTAAATCATTCTCGCGAGCAGCCTTACCATCACAACTTTGACGACTATTATTCCCCATACGAAGAACATCACAATTTGTATAACTGTCATCTTCCATATCGAGTACATTACGTATTCAGTATCCACATGCTTATCATATTATATTCTCACTATTAATATTTGTTTTCGACTGTGTTATAAATATGTCAACTCAATGTCTAACATTTTGGAATGCCGTGTATGCTTGCATTGTATGACTGTAGTGTTTTGTTACATGCATTCATGGGCATGTGCATGTTGTTTTAAGAATATGTCCATTATTTTAGTGGCTTGTTGTTTTAGAAAACTATCCATTATTTGTATCTCTATGGTGCTATGTTTTAAGTTTGATAATAGCCTCAGACTGTCCATTATGTAAATACAAAGAAAAACTTCGGGGCTAACGCCCCTCAGTTGTTCTTTCTATTTACATAATGGACAGTCTTCGGCCATTATCCATCACATAAAAATGGTTTTCCATTCATTTCCTTTTCTCGGTGTCATCGACTTTCATTTTATAAAATTTGGAATTGTACTTGTAGGTGTTGTGAGCATTTAAAGATATGTCTATTTACAAATAAGAGCCCATTTTCAATATTACAATCCCGTCGATGGTTACGTACTCTATCCCGTAGATGCGTGGATGTCTCTCCCATATAGATATTACAACACCCCTGGCAAGTCTGTAAACACCAGGGAGAATCGATAAACAGGAAATTAAATTATAAACCTTTCAACAAATTATATTTAACTCGCCGTGCGTATCTGCTTTAAGTTGTTATGTATCCTGGTACAAAAAAAGGTTGATATTCAGAAAATATTAAGCCGTGTCATGCTAGACAACACGTAACAAATTATTCAATAAATTCTTTGAGGTCGTATAAAATATAGTTCCCTTTGTTCCAACGTTTCTGAAAGGGATCCATTACTACTGTGTGAACCGTCATAATTAATAAACGGATTTCTTCGATTATGAACATACTTCTGAATAATTGTTATTAAAAACTTACCTGTGTGTTTGTGTGTTTGTGTGTTTGTAATCAACTCCCGTTAAATAAAATCCATTGCACAACTAATTATTACAACTATGAAAACAAGTTCTCTCTTGAAAAATTAAAAAATTTACTAGTAATTTCGACAGAGTCAATGTCAACAATGTCATTGTCACGTGTTGGACGAATCCAATATACCTGTTGCGGGGGTTGATTAACACTGAAAGATAGTTTGACATCGGGACCATTCTGATCGTATATGAATGATTAGCGTGCGCGCGCTGTATCATAAACATAAAGCCTGTCATTGATAAGTTTCGAATCCGCGGTTGAACGTGGCAAGGAGTAGGGTCGCCTGTCTTATCTCGTAAATTTTTCTCTCTCGTTCCCCCCCCTCTCTCTCTCTCATGTGGGTTTGGGCGACGAAAAAAATCAATTGAAGGCAATTACATTGGAGATTTATATGGAAACCGCATTGATTGCCAGTCTTTCAATTTTTATTCAGAATGAAAATATCACTGATTGCACGGATACTCGTAAAAATAATATTATATAAACTATAAATATCCTATCTTCTTTAATATATAATTTAACAAGGATCATGAAGCTAAATTAGTTCCGAATTCTCTGAGTGTATGAGTGTATTTTTAACGTGATACGCATTCGTTTGATCGAATAATAACCGCTTCAGTAACATCGTTAAGCGTGTTGCGGCAGCCCTCAGCGTGCCTATTGGGTGCCCGGTTGGGAATATAATGCTCCTAAGCCGGTACGACCCAGTAAGAAACGAAACATTAATTCCGAATGTATAGTTGTGATTGTGCGGCATGCGTGTTCAAAAGTAAATTATCCCATCCGAGTCGCTAATCAAATAATTAAATCAAAATATTTCAAAATGTAAAGCTATAAAATTTGCAGAGATTGTACTAGAATGTAAAAAAAAGACGGTAATGTGTGCGAACGCTCAAACTCAATGCCAATTGTCGTAAGTATCCAGAAGACGTGGTACAAGGGTTAATCAGTGAACTGGATGTATGAGATGTGTTGTTGACGTTTGGGAAAGTAGGACTAGGGAGTAAGTGCTGTAAAGCGACAGTTAGATGTATTATGAATGGTTAGAGTGGCCGTGGTGTTACGGTGAAATACTATGCCGCCACCGTAACACCACAGCTTGATTTGTTGGACAGGAGTGATTTAATGGGTGTCAACCACTGGGTGTGCTGGTACCGTCGCAACGTAGCCGTGAAATATATATTGTGGGGTGAAGGGCGGAAACGGAAAAATATACTATGTTGACAGTATGTGCCAGTCATGAGCAGTGGAAACACTATTTTGGCATTGTTTGCGGGGTTAAACCTAAAAATCAAATTCATACACCTATTGTACGATATTGTGATTGGACGTGTGAAAGGTTATTCGTGGCTTACGACGTATTCAAAAACTAATGAAGTCGTGTTGTTGAATCAACCGTGTTTTGATTTATAGACGCTTCAATTGGTGTTTTTATCATCTATCCCCGATTAACCTTTGACATGCCATGAAGGTGCAATGAATAGGCCTATACAACGTGTATTATATTTAAGTAAGGGGGTGCCGTATTCAGACGTTTTTTAATGACTGTTAGTAACAGTCTGTTACATATCCATGTCGTACGCCATTGTGGTACTGAAAGTAGCTGAAGAAGACAGTTAGGGCGCCGACAGTTAGTTCGCGTACAACTTGAAAGAACCGAATGTCAGTATAGTATTTCTGACATAATTGGTTATCGGTGACCTGAAAGCTGGTATTCTCGACTCAAAGCGATTAATCACGACTCAAAAGTATAGTTTATAACCTACTTACTGTCTACAGTCGTCGCTAGTCTTCCTATAGTTCCTTCATGATTGTTTGTGGACGATTTACTACTCAGTAAGATAGCCTGTGCCCAAAAAGAGTTCTCGTCTGTTATTATTATTATAATGACTTCCTCATGTGCGGCAGGTTCGTTTGTTTTTAAAAACACTGTTTTCCGTTCCAAAAAATAGAAAAGTAATTTTTAACTAGATGATCATGGTTTTTCACCGAGACTAGATAATTTCTCTCGGTGTAAGGATATTATCGCTTATGGATACGTTCATACACTGTTGAGAAAATAGTTCCATTGGTTTGCTAAGCGGCAAATAGAGCGGGAATAAACTCTGTACTAAAAATAAGACTCGTGATCTATATAAACTGTCTTTACACACTCGATTTTTAATTAGCGATACACAGGTACAGTGACAAGTGTTATGCTTCTCAGGCTAATACCTCAAAAGTACCTCCGCGCGAAAACCCAGATTTTGGTACATGCAAAAGAAAAAGAAATAGTGCCCGTGCGCGTGCCAGTAATAGGAAAACTAAGAGATCGCGCATAAAAATGCACGAACGTACCAGGCGCGATGTCATCCAGACTACTCGGACCAAAGACTACTCGGACGAAGACCAGTCGGACCAAAACAAGACCAGTCGGACCAATTAAATTGTATTATAACTATAAGGCTAGATAATATGCTATTTATTTATTAATAAATCACAATACAAACTAATTCTTATACGGAATTCTTATATTTATAGTTGTTTAGTTCAGTTTTGTGTACGAAAATATATCGATTATTTTAAAATTAATTAATAATGGTGCCGCAAAAATATCAATCTAATTTGTCTTATTTACTCTTGCAATGAGTTTCAGTATGTCCAGACTTTTGACAGTTTCTACATAATATACATAGCCTAATTTAACTTTTTCCACATTCGCAGTATACTCAGTAGTTTCACCAAGTTCTACCCCACTGACCCCTGCGTTAATATATGGAGGGAAACACGTTTTCAAGTCATCCGCCTAAGACCGGACGTGTATATGCCCCATTTTAAACGTGACTTGTGTGGTTCTTGAGATTTTGCGATTTGGGATACAATTATCAATTTATTCAAACAACACGTTATTATTATTTCGAGTAGTACGTCATATTAAAACACAAACAATTAGCAATTTATTCAAATAACACTTTATTATTGGTTCGAGTTATCATATTAAAACAAACACAATTATCAATTTATTAAAACAACACTTTATTATTGGCCCGAGTGGTCTTTGGGCCGAGTCTTCACGGATTCATGTCCTAATTGTACCTGAATTTACTATGCTCTCACCCCTAATCTACGAAATGATATCTCCCAGAAAGGGACGTAACCCAGTTTCCATATTGTTTATCTTTGCCAAAAGTTTTTGATATTTCAATTTTTCAAGAGAGTACCTGTTGTCATCGTTATAATAATTAGTTGTGCAATAGATTTTATTTAACGGGAGTTGATTACAAACACACAGGTAAGATTTTAATAACAATTATTCAGTATTTTGTTCATAATCGAAGAAATCCGTTTAAAATTTAGGATGAATCAACACAGTAGAAATATGTTTTAATGCCACGTGCTTTCTATACAGGTGGTTAAATGGGTAAGGCGCTGGCTCGCTAGCCTGGAGGTCGGGTGTTCGATCCCTGTATTGGCCGAAAAAGTTCATCTCGATTTTCCGGCTTGGTTTCCCCTTGTCAGTGATGCAGAATAGATGACCTGACACATTAGCATGCTCGTAAAAGATCCCTTGGCAGATGGAATTTGATATAAGAGCAGGCCGTAGCGCCGCTGCCCTGGCCAAAATTTCCCTCATAGCACACTGTATGGCATATGTCCGTCTTCAATTAGCTCAGGTTAGGCGCAGAAGAGTAGGACATTAAACCCCATTTCACTTCATTTCTATACAAGAAAGGGTGGGGATGGATGGCCGAATGCGCACTGTATCATAAAGCCTGCCATTGAGTCAACTTGCGTGGTTTTGAATCCCTGGTTGTACGTCACAAGGAGTAGGGTCGCCTGTCATCTGATTTCCTCCCACTAATAAAGACACCTAAGCGCAAGCGAAAAAATAAATCATAAATGACCAAGTTTGTGTCGAGCGGAGAGAAGGTGGAAGGAAATTGAGATTAGCATCAATAATTCGCTTGTGTGTAGGGGTCTTTAGCAGTGGAAGGAAACCAGAGAAGACCCGGGGAAAACGTACAACCGAGGAATCAAAACCACGCCAGTTGACTCAATGACAGACCTTATCATAAAACGCGCACTTGCTACACTCCCTCCCACTACGTCCTAAGTGAGCTAAAACTTTAACGCAGTATTTTCTATAATATCCTAAATTAAAAACAAGAATTTCATATACTGTACATTATAAATCAGTTTTAATCAATATTACCCTGGAAGTATAGAATCCTAATATCCATTAATTAAGAAACAATTAACATCTTATAATCAGTACACGAGTCGTGTACCCTATGGTTTTTACCCTATGGTCCCGGGAGCTATTTTGTTATGAACAAATAAAAACATATCCGGCAACACAATGTGGAAGTACTTAGTAAATATTGATTCAGAAACAACAATGAATTGGTGCTAAATCTATAAAAAAAAAAAAATTCTCAAACATCAATCTTAATTAAATTGTCCAACGGATTACAACGACTTGACAGCTGATGTTAAACACTTACATCCCACTTCTACCTCGTTGCAACCTTTAATATGTAAAGATGGCGACAACGAGTAAGACGGTTGTGTGATCACTGAGTGCAAATAGGTGTTGGATGGGGCTTTGGGAAGTTCTGATGATAATTTGGACTCTCGTATAATCTAAGCACATCGTATATGTAAGATTCATCTAAAAATTTAAATCGTGAATGTGTTATTGGTATGAATTTGAATAAATTTCTCACCTGTCGGGTGTGACCATCTATTTTTAGTAACATTTACACTGGATACATGTTTACAACTCACCTACATGTGTGCGTGACTAGTCGAAGTCTTGACAGCGTTAGTACAATCGCTACTTTATTATGAGTTTTGATCTTATAAGAAAGAGACTGAAATCAGGCTCAAGGTCTACAGATCCTAAAGAAACAAAGCCTAGTGAACCAGAGTCTGAGTTCTCAACTGAAAAAATGCCCGCTGACGCCCTTGTTGATAAAATTCTATCGGCGCTACAGGACGAGAGAGCAGTTTATCGAATAGCTAACGCCATGGCAAAAATCATAAGCCCCCAACTACAACAATCAATAAAAGATCTACAGAATGAAGTGTCTACGCTGGAAAAAGATCAGGCCCCAAGTTCACAAAGCATTCTCAGACTTAGGTTGAGAATTTACTCAACTTTCAATTACTCTTTATGAGAAATATCTTTGATCCAGAAACACAAAACTTTGCACATAGCATTTTATTGGTGTATGTAATAGATTAAAACAACAAAAGTTTCATAAGGGGCTATATTTTTGTTAAAATAAGGCGAACAATTTTGAGTAAATTCTCAACTTTAGTCTGAGAATGCTTTGTGAACTTGGACCCTGATCACGAGAGATAAAACAATAACCGAACTTTCATATAAATGTGACGAACTCGAACAATATGGACGGCGTGAAAGAATACGAATATCTGGTATTGTAGAAGAGGACGGGGAGGATACAGATCAACTAGTCATTGAGGTAGGGCGCGCTATTGATATTGTCGTTACAAACCGTAGTCATATAAACCGTAGTCACGGGGTTGGCGCACCGGACAATTATGACCCAAACATAAACCGAAGACCCATCATTGTAAGATTTAGGGGTTACTACACCAAAAGAGCCTTCTTTAAAAATGAAAAAAAGCTGGCTAAGATCAGACCCATAGGGTAAATCAGGCATCGTCGCGAGCCACACCCAGCCAAGTCAACCAAGAGGCAGAACAAACTATTGACCCACACGATTTATCAATCCTACAACAGGCATTGCTTCGACATCCCATTTACATAAATGATGATATGACCATACAAAGAGCATCTATAGCTTTCCGAGCCCGATTGCTACTTAAAGAGAAGAGGATATTTCAAACCTGGTGTAGCGATGGTATTATATTTGTTAAAACACGTAACGGAGATACAAAGCTCATAAGAAATCAAACAGAATTCGATACTCTGCTGGAATCGCTTAAGATTAAAATGAGATTCACGAAAACTACATCAGGTGTCAACACTGATAACGGTGCTGCTACTGACGATTCCTTTTTTGATGTCTCAGCAATGGATGATTCATAAATGTCTGACACATGATAAGTTAATTATAGTATTGCTCTGATTATCTCACTCAAATCTTATATTCTTCTAATTAAGTTATATCGAAAAAATACCCAAACAACAATCCTACCTTTATTTGTTTTTCTATTAAATGTTATATTTATTTACAACTTACAAGTAAACGATTTGAGTAGAGTATCTTCCTCACTTTTGGATTTCGCATATAGGAAGATCTCTGCCAAATACTTAAAGCCATGAACATCCTTCCTTCGTCTAAATTATTAATTCATCAAAACACATGTAGAAGGGTAACACTTTCATATGGGATGTGGCATTAAAAGAAAAACAAATAAAAAATAGTTCATAGCACAAGTGAATTTACATACTAATGCTATTCATACCACACCTATCATATATTGGTTTTGAAATATTTCACTCTATTCTATGAATATTATTATACTTGGTATCTAGTTGATCACAAATTATAGATTGATTACCACACTTCGACACTTATCATAATAATATATTGGTTTGAAATATTTCACTCTATTCTATCTATACTATTATATATGATTTACAGTTTATCATAAAGTATAAAAAAAATTACCTCGCCTATCATAAATTGGTTTTGAAATATTTTAAAATATTTACCATCGATAAACAATACTCTAAATTTCTATATCAGATGAAAAAGACACAGATAAACTTATCTTTTATACTTGGCTTGAAATGTTTAAACTGTGATATTAGCATGCATCACCTACAGCTGATCAATAATTATTGTTTAAATTTACCTTATCATATATTTTGTTTGAGATAGTATATTATACTCTGGTCAATAATTATAGACTAAACTATAGACTAATCGCCTGATCCGTGAATCTACATTACATTAACTTTAGTAGATCACAAACTATAGATTACTTATATTAGGCTTGAGATGTTTGATGAAATCTGTTATAGATTACCTCCCTTGTCATATATTTGGGTTGAAATATTTTACTTTATCCGATGAAGTTATACATTATCTACTTACAGTTGATCACAAATTACAGATCAGATAACTCTCTTGCTATATATTGGTTTGAAATATTTCATCCTATTCTATGAATGTTATACATTATCTATAGTTTGTCATACAGTATTAAAATTACCCCATTTATCATGTAATGATTTCAAAGATTTCACTGACTAGATACTACTTATCTTATCATATATTTGACTTGAGATGTTATTCTATGATATTACCATACATCATCTGTAGCTTATCAATAATTAAAGATTAAATTTTCCTTATTATATACTTAGTTTTGAGATGTTTAAACTTCTCTCTGTGATATTACCACATACTGGCTATAGCTGATCAATAATTGAATTTACTTTATCATATATTATATGTTCTAGCTTTTGAGATATTTCATTCTATTCTATGATATTACCACACATCATCACTAGTTGATCATTAATTGTTGGAATAATTTACCTCATTATATATTTGGTTTGAGATTTGTGCATTCTTTTCTTGATATTATCATATATCATCTTTTGCTGATCAATAATCATAGATAAATTTATCATATCAAATATTTGGATTTTGATATTTCCTGCTATTTCTATGGTATAGTATATTATATAACTATCCATCTCTAAATCATATGAAATAACATAAAGGATTGTTTGATGACATCTGTCAAAAAATAGGGATGTTAGATTATCTCCCTTATCATAAAATATATATTGGTTTTGAGATTAAGTAACTCATTTATCATATGTTGGTTTGAAATATTTCACAATATCCTATGCATGTTATATATTGCTGTATTTGATTACATGGTATAGATAAATTATCACACTTACTACAAATTGGAATTTAAATCTTATACATTGTTTAGTTGAACACAAAGTATATATTGATTACCACACATCAAATATTAGTTTGAAATATTTCACTCTATTCTATGTATATTATTATATATGATCTACAGTTGATCACATAGTACAGACCAACTACCCACTCTATTCTATGTATATTATTATATATGATCTTCAGTTGATCACAAAGTACAAAATAATTACCCACTTATCATAATATATTGGTTTGAAATATTTCATTCTATTCCATGAATATTATACAGTATCTACAGTTGATCACAAAGTATAGATTAATTACCGTACTTAGTATATACTGGTTTGAAATATTTTATTCTATTCCATGAATATTATTATACATGACCTACAGTTGATTACATAGTACATGCATAGAACAATTAGCACACGTTCCACTATATCCTACAACTGTTATACATTATCTATACTTAATTTCATATAATCTTCTTCTCACAATTGACACGCACATTAAAAACACAAGAAAAATGGATACAATCGTACTGATATATTTTATTAAACTCTTATCATTTTGTGGTTAGCGAATTCATTACGTCAATTTCAGGTTTCAGTTGATCTTTTTGGGTGTGCGAACTTCAATATCTGTGACTCTCTCTTTCTCCACTTCTTCTTTAAACTTACTTCTGCTTATCTTATGCGGTGACGTCCATTAAAATCCAGGGCCAAGAAACATTAAGATTATTCACTTAAATATTCGTAGTCTTGAGAATAAAGTTGACAATCTCCAGGTTGAATTTCAAGATGCTGACATCATTACATTATCAGAAACATGGCTTGGAGTAAACACGAATATAGAAAATCTATCATTGCAAGGGTTTCATTTACCTATTGTTCTAAACAGGGATGACGGTTATTGTGGCGTCGCCATCTACATTAGATCTTCCATATACTTCATTCCAAGACACGATCATCATGTTAATAGCGTCGAAGCAATCTGGGTAGAAATTAGTGTAACAATACGACGTCTTCTTCGGACCTGGAGAGCGGGGCTGGAGATCCCTAGATCTTACTTTAGAATTATACATCTTGTTTCTTGTTACATATATCTGTTAGCCTTGTGATCGTCTTTTCTTCTCCTTCACGTTGTGTATTTTTACTGGTTCCCTAAGACGTTCGTCTTTTCAGTTATGACAATGCAAGAGTTCGTTTTTACCTTTTATGTAGCATATGTAGGTTTACATACAAGCAATGTACCGATTACAATTACAGTCAATACTAGCTAGTCTTCTCAAACCTAGCTTAACTCGCTGGGCGAGTTTACTAATGGGAGCTCTCACATCTTTCTCCTCCTAAAGCCAAATGTTGTCTGGCGAATTACCACGAGTACCTTTAATTTGTATCAGTTGGATATTGGACATTCAATTATCTAATTGGTCAGATATGATATAAATAAGTATAGAGATTGGTCAATTAAGCCCATTACGTCAACAACCCACCCTTATATGGTAGAATGGAAATTCACTAGCAATCATTCCCATGAAATATCTGTTAACCTGTTGTTGACCTTATAACCAGTTATGTTTACATATAGAATCAGTTCTGCACTCTTTTTTATACATAAATATGTCAATTAACTCTAGGTTGACCTCAGTACACACCAGATATTATACTAATATGGGTGAAACATAAAGCTATTCTATCTCCCCATTTAATGTCTATAATCTTAAAAACTATGTCCCCACGACTATATTGCTACATAAGTCTGAATACTGGAAATTTTATTATTAGTTCTTTCTACCGTAAGCCCAACTCTACGGTGGTACATTGGGCTGCTATAGAAGAAAGTTTTTCTTTAGCCAAGGAAGATAACAAACACTGTATTATTCTTGGTGACTTTAACTACGATACATTACATAATCCTACTGGTAAGATATTTGATTTGGCCAATAGATTAAACCTACAGCAACTCATTACACGCCCAACACGTATAACGCCCTATTCATTAAGTCTTCTTGATCTGTGTCTCGTTTCCTGTCCAGATCACATCGTTTCCTCAAATGTTCTTGACGCCGGTTTGAGTGACCATTGCCCAATAGAAATTGAAATATGTAGAGAATGAATGAATGAAATGGGGTTTAACGTCCTACGCTTAAGCACCTAACCTGGGCTAATTGAAGACGGGCATACGCCACAGTGTACAATGAGGGAAATTTTGCCCGGGCAGCAGCGCTACGGCCTACTCTTATATCGAATTCCAACTGCCAAGGGATCTTTTACGTGCACTCCAATTTGTACACGGGACCTCGGTTTTTCGTCCCATCCGAACGACTAGGCAGCTGTCCTTGTCAGGCCCTCCTTCTGCATCACTGACAAGGGGAAATCCCGCCGGAAAATCGAGATGAACTTTCTCGGCCAATGCAGGGATCGAACACTCAACCTCCAGGCTAGCGAACCAGCGCCTTATCCACTTAGCCACCGTGATCCCTGAAATATGTAGAGAAAAACCACATGAACATGCATATTCTCGTATAATCTGGAACTATTCGTAAGCGAAATCGTCTTCACAAGAAAGCAAAACGCTCAAATCTTCCAATAGACTGGGCTAAGTTTAGATATCAGCGAAATCATGTAACTGGCGGAGTAAGGAGGGTAAAATCCGAGTTCTATCAACAAATGGATCGCGAAATCAATGAAGACAACTTTACTAAAAAGAAATGGTGGAAACTGGTAAAAACTAATATTTTAAATTCAACTTTGCAAGAGTTCAAAGGTCACCTAAACAAAAGCGACCAAACGATTCCTAAACACTACTACCAAGGAGATCGAAGACTCCAAATTATTCACACTAGACTTAGATGTCAGAAAAGTGGTCTGAACTACCACAAGTTCTTAATGAATGTTTCCGATAATCCATCGTGTACATGTGGTCACACTATGGAAGACAGTGAACATTATTTATTATACTGCTCCAACTTTATAAGACAAAGACAAGAAACTATATTACTATTACCATATACACACCGGGAGATTAGAGCGTTGTTATATGGAAACAACCTCTTGACGTCTTCAACAAATATAAAAATCTTTGCCGCAGTTCAGTTATTCATAAACCGATCCAATAGATTTAAGTAAAATTAAACAAAGTACTTACCGTCTATTGATTTTTGATACTTACCGTTTCCAACTGTATTTGCTTACTGTTTCTTGGTGGATGATACTTATCACTTAAGACTGCATCTACTTATCATCTCTTGATTGAGGCTACTTACCTGTTGTCTTGATTCATGATACTTACCCGTTTTCTCGACTGATGTTACCTATTGCACCACGCAATTACACACAGCTTGTGTTTTATTTACCGTCACCTTATTTGATTTGGTTTGATTTAATTTATTGTTCCTTGATTAATGATCCGTCCATGTCCTGATATTTATTGACTGACGATAATCCTGTTTCCGCTGGTCTTAATTACAGCACCTATTGTCTCTTGACTGTTGATACTTATCGGGTCCTACTAATTCTACTAACTCCATCTTGCTCGAATGGTGATTTTAAATATGTCCTTCTGGTTATTCTATTTACCGCCTGGACCCAGGGAAAAGGTCTTCGCAGACCGGAGCAGATAAATGTCATGAAATGCAGTTGTAAATATGTTATCCAGCAGTTGTAAATATGTTATTCTGTATATATGTTCCAGTATTAAAACCTTATGCCTTATCAATGAGTTTATGTATTATGTTACAATTGTTGGCTTGTTTCCATAGGTTATTGAATATCAAGTATGAACACACACTTTGTGACACGCTTCAAAGAAATCTTCATGACCCAGATAAATTCTGGAAAACTGTTAAATTTTTCCGACCCAAATCACAGATCTCTGACGTAATTACTC